>OY101444.1:76217840-76436443 GCA_956483585.1 Gymnocheta viridis | reverse complement strand
TATTGCATAGCATTTTGTTTTCAATAAAATGTATTAAATTAGAAAAAAATAATTACATAATTTTTTTTTAATTATTAGAAAAGGCTATAGCCTTTTCTTTTGGAGCGTTACTGATACGCCAATAAAAAAAGACATGTGGGACTCGAGAACTGCCATGGCAAAGCTATTGCATAGCATTTTGTTTTCAATAAAATGTATTAAATTAGAAAAAAATAATTAACATTATTTTTTTTTAATTATTAGAAAAGGCTATAGCCTTTTCTTTTGGAGCGTTACTGATACGCCAATAAAAAAAGACATGTGGGACTCGAGAACTGCCATGGCAAAGCTATTGCATAGCATTTTGTTTTCAATAAAATGTATTAAATTAGAAAAAAATAATTAACATAATTTTTTTTAATTATTAGAAAAGGCTATATATAGCCTTTTCTTTTGGAGCGTTACTGATACGCCAATAAAAAAAGACATGTGGGACTCGAGAACTGCCATGGCAAAGCTATTGCATAGCATTTTGTTTTCAATAAAATGTATTAAATTAGAAAAAAATAATTAACATAATTTTTTTTAATTATTAGAAAAGGCTATAGCATTTTGTTTTCAATAAAATGTATTAAATTAGAAAAAAATAATTAACATAATTTTTTTTAATTATTAGAAAAGGCTATAGCCTTTTCTTTTGGAGCGTTACTGATACGCCAATAAAAAAAGACATGTGGGACTCGAGAACTGCCATGGCAAAGCTATTGCATAGCATTTTGTTTTCAATAAAATGTATTAAATTAGAAAAAAATAATTAACATAATTTTTTTTAATTATTAGAAAAGGCTTATAGCCTTTTCTTTTGGAGCGTTACTGATACGCCAATAAAAAAAGACATGTGGGACTCGAGAACTGCCATGGCAAAGCTATTGCATAGCATTTTGTTTTCAATAAAATGTATTAAATTAGAAAAAAATAATTAACATAATTTTTTTTAATTATTAGAAAAGGCTATAGCCTTTTCTTTTGGAGCGTTACTGATACGCCAATAAAAAAAGACATGTGGGACTCGAGAACTGCCATGGCAAAGCTATTGCATAGCATTTTGTTTTCAATAAAATGTATTAAATTAGAAAAAAATAATTAACATAATTTTTTTTAATTATTAGAAAAGGCTATAGCCTTTTCTTTTGGAGCGTTACTGATACGCCAATAAAAAAAGACATGTGGGACTCGAGAACTGCCATGGCAAAGCTATTGCATAGCATTTTGTTTTCAATAAAATGTATTAAATTAGAAAAAAATAATTAACATAATTTTTTTTAATTATTAGAAAAGGCTATAGCCTTTTCTTTTGGAGCGTTACTGATACGCCAATAAAAAAAGACATGTGGGACTCGAGAACTGCCATGGCAAAGCTATTGCATAGCATTTTGTTTTCAATAAAATGTATTAAATTAGAAAAAAATAATTAACATAATTTTTTTTAATTATTAGAAAAGGCTATAGCCTTTTCTTTTGGAGCGTTACTGATACGCCAATAAAAAAAGACATGTGGGACTCGAGAACTGCCATGGCAAAGCTATTGCATAGCATTTTGTTTTCAATAAAATGTATTAAATTAGAAAAAAATAATTAACATAATTTTTTTTAATTATTAGAAAAGGCTATAGCCTTTTCTTTTGGAGCGTTACTGATACGCCAATAAAAAAAGACATGTGGGACTCGAGAACTGCCATGGCAAAGCTATTGCATAGCATTTTGTTTTCAATAAAATGTATTAAATTAGAAAAAAATAATTAACATAATTTTTTTTAATTAAGAAAAGGCTATAGCCTTTTCTTTTGGAGCGTTACTGATACGCCAATAAAAAAAGACATGTGGGACTCGAGAACTGCCATGGCAAAGCTATTGCATAGCATTTTGTTTTCAATAAAATGTATTAAATTAGAAAAAAATAATTAACATAATTTTTTTTAATTATTAGAAAAGGCTATATATAGCCTTTTCTTTTGGGTCGTTATATAGCCTTTTCTTTTGGAGCGTTACTGATACGCCAATAAAAAAAGACATGTGGGACTCGAGAACTGCCATGGCAAAGCTATTGCATAGCATTTTGTTTTCAATAAAATGTATTAAATTAGAAAAAAATAATTAACATAATTTTTTTTAATTATTAGAAAAGGCTATAGCCTTTTCTTTTGGAGCGTTACTGATACGCCAATAAAAAAAGACATGTGGGACTCGAGAACTGCCATGGCAAAGCTATTGCATAGCATTTTGTTTTCAATAAAATGTATTAAATTAGAAAAAAATAATTAACATAATTTTTTTTAATTATTAGAAAAGGCTATAGCCTTTTCTTTTGGAGCGTTACTGATACGCCAATAAAAAAAGACATGTGGGACTCGAGAACTGCCATGGCAAAGCTATTGCATAGCATTTTGTTTTCAATAAAATGTATTAAATTAGAAAAAAATAATTAACATAATTTTTTTTAATTATTAGAAAAGGCTATAGCCTTTTCTTTTGGAGCGTTACTGATACGCCAATAAAAAAAGACATGTGGGACTCGAGAACTGCCATGGCAAAGCTATTGCATAGCATTTTGTTTTCAATAAAATGTATTAAATTAGAAAAAAATAATTAACATAATTTTTTTTAATTATTAGAAAAGGCCTTTTCTTTTGGAGCGTTACTGATACGCCAATAAAAAAAGACATGTGGGACTCGAGAACTGCCATGGCAAAGCTATTGCATAGCATTTTGTTTTCAATAAAATGTATTAAATTAGAAAAAAATAATTAACATAATTTTTTTTAATTATTAGAAAAGGCTATATAGCCTTTTCTTTTGGAGCGTTACTGATACGCCAATAAAAAAAGACATGTGGGACTCGAGAACTGCCATGGCAAAGCTATTGCATAGCATTTTGTTTTCAATAAAATGTATTAAATTAGAAAAAAATAATTAACATAATTTTTTTTAATTATTAGAAAAGGCTATAGCATTTTGTTTTCAATAAAATGTATTAAATTAGAAAAAAATAATTAACATAATTTTTTTTAATTATTAGAAAAGGCTATAGCCTTTTCTTTTGGAGCGTTACTGATACGCCAATAAAAAAAGACATGTGGGACTCGAGAACTGCCATGGCAAAGCTATTGCATAGCATTTTGTTTTCAATAAAATGTATTAAATTAGAAAAAAATAATTAACATAATTTTTTTTAATTATTAGAAAAGGCTATAGCCTTTTCTTTTGGAGCGTTACTGATACGCCAATAAAAAAAGACATGTGGGACTCGAGAACTGCCATGGCAAAGCTATTGCATAGCATTTTGTTTTCAATAAAATGTATTAAATTAGAAAAAAATAATTAACATAATTTTTTTTAATTATTAGAAAAGGCTATAGCCTTTTCTTTTGGAGCGTTACTGATACGCCAATAAAAAAAGACATGTGGGACTCGAGAACTGCCATGGCAAAGCTATTGCATAGCATTTTGTTTTCAATAAAATGTATTAAATTAGAAAAAAATAATTAACATAATTTTTTTTAATTATTAGAAAAGGCTATAGCCTTTTCTTTTGGAGCGTTACTGATACGCCAATAAAAAAAGACATGTGGGACTCGAGAACTGCCATGGCAAAGCTATTGCATAGCATTTTGTTTTCAATAAAATGTATTAAATTAGAAAAAAATAATTAACATAATTTTTTTTAATTATTAGAAAAGGCTATAGCCTTTTCTTTTGGAGCGTTACTGATACGCCAATAAAAAAAGACATGTGGGACTCGAGAACTGCCATGGCAAAGCTATTGCATAGCATTTTGTTTTCAATAAAATGTATTAAATTAGAAAAAAATAATTAACATAATTTTTTTTAATTATTAGAAAAGGCTATAGCCTTTTCTTTTGGAGCGTTACTAAAACGCCAATAAAAAAAGACATGTGGGACTCGAGAACTGCCATGGCAAAGCTATTGCATAGCATTTTGTTTTCAATAAAATGTATTAAATTAGAAAAAAATAATTAACATAATTTTTTTTAATTATTAGAAAAGGCTATAGCCTTTTCTTTTGGAGCGTTACTGATACGCCAATAAAAAAAGACATGTGGGACTCGAGAACTGCCATGGCAAAGCTATTGCATAGCATTTTGTTTTCAATAAAATGTATTAAATTAGAAAAAAATAATTAACATAATTTTTTTTAATTATTAGAAAAGGCTATAGCCTTTTCTTTTGGAGCGTTACTGATACGCCAATAAAAAAAGACATGTGGGACTCGAGAACTGCCATGGCAAAGCTATTGCATAGCATTTTGTTTTCAATAAAATGTATTAAATTAGAAAAAAATAATTAACATAATTTTTTTTAATTATTAGAAAAGGCTATATATAGCCTTTTCTTTTGGAGCGTTACTGATACGCCAATAAAAAAAGACATGTGGGACTCGAGAACTGCCATGGCAAAGCTATTGCATAGCATTTTGTTTTCAATAAAATGTATTAAATTAGAAAAAAATAATTAACATAATTTTTTTTAATTATTAGAAAAGGCTATAGCATTTTGTTTTCAATAAAATGTATTAAATTAGAAAAAAATAATTAACATAATTTTTTTTAATTATTAGAAAAGGCTATAGCCTTTTCTTTTGGAGCGTTACTGATACGCCAATAAAAAGACATGTGGGACTCGAGAACTGCCATGGCAAAGCTATTGCATAGCATTTTGTTTTCAATAAAATGTATTAAATTAGAAAAAAATAATTAACATAATTTTTTTTAATTATTAGAAAAGGCTATAGCCTTTTCTTTTGGAGCGTTACTGATACGCCAATAAAAAAAGACATGTGGGACTCGAGAACTGCCATGGCAAAGCTATTGCATAGCATTTTGTTTTCAATAAAATGTATTAAATTAGAAAAAAATAATTAACATAATTTTTTTTAATTATTAGAAAAGGCTATAGCCTTTTCTTTTGGAGCGTTACTGATACGCCAATAAAAAAAGACATGTGGGACTCGAGAACTGCCATGGCAAAGCTATTGCATAGCATTTTGTTTTCAATAAAATGTATTAAATTAGAAAAAAATAATTAACATAATTTTTTTTAATTATTAGAAAAGGCTATAGCCTTTTCTTTTGGAGCGTTACTGATACGCCAATAAAAAAAGACATGTGGGACTCGAGAACTGCCATGGCAAAGCTATTGCATAGCATTTTGTTTTCAATAAAATGTATTAAATTAGAAAAAAATAATTAACATAATTTTTTTTAATTATTAGAAAAGGCTATAGCCTTTTCTTTTGGAGCGTTACTGATACGCCAATAAAAAAAGACATGTGGGACTCGAGAACTGCCATGGCAAAGCTATTGCATAGCATTTTGTTTTCAATAAAATGTATTAAATTAGAAAAAAATAATTAACATAATTTTTTTTAATTATTAGAAAAGGCTATAGCCTTTTCTTTTGGAGCGTTACTGATACGCCAATAAAAAAAGACATGTGGGACTCGAGAACTGCCATGGCAAAGCTATTGCATAGCATTTTGTTTTCAATAAAATGTATTAAATTAGAAAAAAATAATTAACATAATTTTTTTTAATTATTAGAAAAGGCTATAGCCTTTTCTTTTGGAGCGTTACTGATACGCCAATAAAAAAAGACATGTGGGACTCGAGAACTGCCATGGCAAAGCTATTGCATAGCATTTTGTTTTCAATAAAATGTATTAAATTAGAAAAAAATAATTAACATAATTTTTTTTAATTATTAGAAAAGGCTATATATAGCCTTTTCTTTTGGAGCGTTACTGATACGCCAATAAAAAAAGACATGTGGGACTCGAGAACTGCCATGGCAAAGCTATTGCATAGCATTTTGTTTTCAATAAAATGTATTAAATTAGAAAAAAATAATTAACATAATTTTTTTTAATTATTAGAAAAGGCTATATATAGCCTTTTCTTTTGGAGCGTTACTGATACGCCAATAAAAAAAGACATGTGGGACTCGAGAACTGCCATGGCAAAGCTATTGCATAGCATTTTGTTTTCAATAAAATGTATTAAATTAGAAAAAAATAATTAACATAATTTTTTTTAATTATTAGAAAAGGCTATAGCATTTTGTTTTCAATAAAATGTATTAAATTAGAAAAAAATAATTAACATAATTTTTTTTAATTATTAGAAAAGGCTATAGCCTTTTCTTTTGGAGCGTTACTGATACGCCAATAAAAAGACATGTGGGACTCGAGAACTGCCATGGCAAAGCTATTGCATAGCATTTTGTTTTCAATAAAATGTATTAAATTAGAAAAAAATAATTAACATAATTTTTTTTAATTATTAGAAAAGGCTATATAGCCTTTTCTTTTGGAGCGTTACTGATACGCCAATAAAAAAAGACATGTGGGACTCGAGAACTGCCATGGCAAAGCTATTGCATAGCATTTTGTTTTCAATAAAATGTATTAAATTAGAAAAAAATAATTAACATAATTTTTTTTAATTATTAGAAAAGGCTATAGCCTTTTCTTTTGGAGCGTTACTGATACGCCAATAAAAAAAGACATGTGGGACTCGAGAACTGCCATGGCAAAGCTATTGCATAGCATTTTGTTTTCAATAAAATGTATTAAATTAGAAAAAAATAATTAACATAATTTTTTTTAATTATTAGAAAAGGCTATAGCCTTTTCTTTTGGAGCGTTACTGATACGCCAATAAAAAAAGACATGTGGGACTCGAGAACTGCCATGGCAAAGCTATTGCATAGCATTGTGTTTTCAATAAAATGTATTAAATTAGAAAAAAATAATTAACATAATTTTTTTTAATTATTAGAAAAGGCTATAGCCTTTTCTTTTGGAGCGTTACTGATACGCCAATAAAAAAAGACATGTGGGACTCGAGAACTGCCATGGCAAAGCTATTGCATAGCATTTTGTTTTCAATAAAATGTATTAAATTAGAAAAAAATAATTAACATAATTTTTTTTAATTATTAGAAAAGGCTATAGCCTTTTCTTTTGGAGCGTTACTGATACGCCAATAAAAAAAGACATGTGGGACTCGAGAACTGCCATGGCAAAGCTATTGCATAGCATTTTGTTTTCAATAAAATGTATTAAATTAGAAAAAAATAATTAACATAATTTTTTTTAATTATTAGAAAAGGCTATAGCCTTTTCTTTTGGAGCGTTACTGATACGCCAATAAAAAAAGACATGTGGGACTCGAGAACTGCCATGGCAAAGCTATTGCATAGCATTTTGTTTTCAATAAAATGTATTAAATTAGAAAAAAATAATTAACATAATTTTTTTTAATTATTAGAAAAGGCTATAGCCTTTTCTTTTGGAGCGTTACTGATACGCCAATAAAAAAAGACATGTGGGACTCGAGAACTGCCATGGCAAAGCTATTGCATAGCATTTTGTTTTCAATAAAATGTATTAAATTAGAAAAAAATAATTAACATAATTTTTTTTAATTATTAGAAAAGGCTATAGCCTTTTCTTTTGGAGCGTTACTGATACGCCAATAAAAAAAGACATGTGGGACTCGAGAACTGCCATGGCAAAGCTATTGCATAGCATTTTGTTTTCAATAAAATGTATTAAATTAGAAAAAAATAATTAACATAATTTTTTTTAATTATTAGAAAAGGCTATAGCCTTTTCTTTTGGAGCGTTACTGATACGCCAATAAAAAAAGACATGTGGGACTCGAGAACTGCCATGGCAAAGCTATTGCATAGCATTTTGTTTTCAATAAAATGTATTAAATTAGAAAAAAATAATTAACATAATTTTTTTTAATTATTAGAAAAGGCTATAGCATTTTGTTTTCAATAAAATGTATTAAATTAGAAAAAAATAATTAACATAATTTTTTTTAATTATTAGAAAAGGCTATAGCCTTTTCTTTTGGAGCGTTACTGATACGCCAATAAAAAAAGACATGTGGGACTCGAGAACTGCCATGGCAAAGCTATTGCATAGCATTTTGTTTTCAATAAAATGTATTAAATTAGAAAAAAATAATTAACATAATTTTTTTTAATTATTAGAAAAGGCTATATATAGCCTTTTCTTTTGGAGCGTTACTGATACGCCAATAAAAAAAGACATGTGGGACTCGAGAACTGCCATGGCAAAGCTATTGCATAGCATTTTGTTTTCAATAAAATGTATTAAATTAGAAAAAAATAATTAACATAATTTTTTTTAATTATTAGAAAAGGCTATATATAGCCTTTTCTTTTGGAGCGTTACTGATACGCCAATAAAAAAAGACATGTGGGACTCGAGAACTGCCATGGCAAAGCTATTGCATAGCATTTTGTTTTCAATAAAATGTATTAAATTAGAAAAAAATAATTAACATAATTTTTTTTAATTATTAGAAAAGGCTATAGCCTTTTCTTTTGGAGCGTTACTGATACGCCAATAAAAAAAGACATGTGGGACTCGAGAACTGCCATGGCAAAGCTATTGCATAGCATTTTGTTTTCAATAAAATGTATTAAATTAGAAAAAAATAATTAACATAATTTTTTTTAATTATTAGAAAAGGCTATAGCATTTTGTTTTCAATAAAATGTATTAAATTAGAAAAAAATAATTAACATAATTTTTTTTAATTATTAGAAAAGGCTATAGCCTTTTCTTTTGGAGCGTTACTGATACGCCAATAAAAAAAGACATGTGGGACTCGAGAACTGCCATGGCAAAGCTATTGCATAGCATTTTGTTTTCAATAAAATGTATTAAATTAGAAAAAAATAATTAACATAATTTTTTTTAATTATTAGAAAAGGCTATAGCATTTTGTTTTCAATAAAATGTATTAAATTAGAAAAAAATAATTAACATAATTTTTTTTAATTATTAGAAAAGGCTATAGCCTTTTCTTTTGGAGCGTTACTGATACGCCAATAAAAAAAGACATGTGGGACTCGAGAACTGCCATGGCAAAGCTATTGCATAGCATTTTGTTTTCAATAAAATGTATTAAATTAGAAAAAAATAATTAACATAATTTTTTTTAATTATTAGAAAAGGCTATAGCCTTTTCTTTTGGAGCGTTACTGATACGCCAATAAAAAAAGACATGTGGGACTCGAGAACTGCCATGGCAAAGCTATTGCATAGCATTTTGTTTTCAATAAAATGTATTAAATTAGAAAAAAATAATTAACATAATTTTTTTTAATTATTAGAAAAGGCTATAGCCTTTTCTTTTGGAGCGTTACTGATACGCCAATAAAAAAAGACATGTGGGACTCGAGAACTGCCATGGCAAAGCTATTGCATAGCATTTTGTTTTCAATAAAATGTATTAAATTAGAAAAAAATAATTAACATAATTTTTTTTAATTATTAGAAAAGGCTATAGCCTTTTCTTTTGGAGCGTTACTGATACGCCAATAAAAAAAGACATGTGGGACTCGAGAACTGCCATGGCAAAGCTATTGCATAGCATTTTGTTTTCAATAAAATGTATTAAATTAGAAAAAAATAATTAACATAATTTTTTTTAATTATTAGAAAAGGCTATAGCCTTTTCTTTTGGAGCGTTACTGATACGCCAATAAAAAAAGACATGTGGGACTCGAGAACTGCCATGGCAAAGCTATTGCATAGCATTTTGTTTTCAATAAAATGTATTAAATTAGAAAAAAATAATTAACATAATTTTTTTTAATTATTAGAAAAGGCTATAGCATTTTGTTTTCAATAAAATGTATTAAATTAGAAAAAAATAATTAACATAATTTTTTTTAATTATTAGAAAAGGCTATATATAGCCTTTTCTTTTGGAGCGTTACTGATACGCCAATAAAAAAAGACATGTGGGACTCGAGAACTGCCATGGCAAAGCTATTGCATAGCATTTTGTTTTCAATAAAATGTATTAAATTAGAAAAAAATAATTAACATAATTTTTTTTAATTATTAGAAAAGGCTATAGCCTTTTCTTTTGGAGCGTTACTGATACGCCAATAAAAAAAGACATGTGGGACTCGAGAACTGCCATGGCAAAGCTATTGCATAGCATTTTGTTTTCAATAAAATGTATTAAATTAGAAAAAAATAATTAACATAATTTTTTTTAATTATTAGAAAAGGCTATAGCATTTTGTTTTCAATAAAATGTATTAAATTAGAAAAAAATAATTAACATAATTTTTTTTAATTATTAGAAAAGGCTATAGCCTTTTCTTTTGGAGCGTTACTGATACGCCAATAAAAAAAGACATGTGGGACTCGAGAACTGCCATGGCAAAGCTATTGCATAGCATTTTGTTTTCAATAAAATGTATTAAATTAGAAAAAAATAATTAACATAATTTTTTTTAATTATTAGAAAAGGCTATATATAGCCTTTTCTTTTGGAGCGTTACTGATACGCCAATAAAAAAAGACATGTGGGACTCGAGAACTGCCATGGCAAAGCTATTGCATAGCATTTTGTTTTCAATAAAATGTATTAAATTAGAAAAAAATAATTAACATAATTTTTTTTAATTATTAGAAAAGGCTATAGCCTTTTCTTTTGGAGCGTTACTGATACGCCAATAAAAAAAGACATGTGGGACTCGAGAACTGCCATGGCAAAGCTATTGCATAGCATTTTGTTTTCAATAAAATGTATTAAATTAGAAAAAAATAATTAACATAATTTTTTTTAATTATTAGAAAAGGCTATAGCATTTTGTTTTCAATAAAATGTATTAAATTAGAAAAAAATAATTAACATAATTTTTTTTAATTATTAGAAAAGGCTATAGCCTTTTCTTTTGGAGCGTTACTGATACGCCAATAAAAAAAGACATGTGGGACTCGAGAACTGCCATGGCAAAGCTATTGCATAGCATTTTGTTTTCAATAAAATGTATTAAATTAGAAAAAAATAATTAACATAATTTTTTTTAATTATTAGAAAAGGCTATAGCATTTTGTTTTCAATAAAATGTATTAAATTAGAAAAAAATAATTAACATAATTTTTTTTAATTATTAGAAAAGGCTATAGCCTTTTCTTTTGGAGCGTTACTGATACGCCAATAAAAAAAGACATGTGGGACTCGAGAACTGCCATGGCAAAGCTATTGCATAGCATTTTGTTTTCAATAAAATGTATTAAATTAGAAAAAAATAATTAACATAATTTTTTTTAATTATTAGAAAAGGCTATATATAGCCTTTTCTTTTGGAGCGTTACTGATACGCCAATAAAAAAAGACATGTGGGACTCGAGAACTGCCATGGCAAAGCTATTGCATAGCATTTTGTTTTCAATAAAATGTATTAAATTAGAAAAAAATAATTAACATAATTTTTTTTAATTATTAGAAAAGGCTATATATAGCCTTTTCTTTTGGAGCGTTACTGATACGCCAATAAAAAAAGACATGTGGGACTCGAGAACTGCCATGGCAAAGCTATTGCATAGCATTTTGTTTTCAATAAAATGTATTAAATTAGAAAAAAATAATTAACATAATTTTTTTTAATTATTAGAAAAGGCTATAGCATTTTGTTTTCAATAAAATGTATTAAATTAGAAAAAAATAATTAACATAATTTTTTTTAATTATTAGAAAAGGCTATAGCCTTTTCTTTTGGAGCGTTACTGATACGCCAATAAAAAAAGACATGTGGGACTCGAGAACTGCCATGGCAAAGCTATTGCATAGCATTTTGTTTTCAATAAAATGTATTAAATTAGAAAAAAATAATTAACATAATTTTTTTTAATTATTAGAAAAGGCTATAGCCTTTTCTTTTGGAGCGTTACTGATACGCCAATAAAAAAAGACATGTGGGACTCGAGAACTGCCATGGCAAAGCTATTGCATAGCATTTTGTTTTCAATAAAATGTATTAAATTAGAAAAAAATAATTAACATAATTTTTTTTAATTATTAGAAAAGGCTATAGCCTTTTCTTTTGGAGCGTTACTGATACGCCAATAAAAAAAGACATGTGGGACTCGAGAACTGCCATGGCAAAGCTATTGCATAGCATTTTGTTTTCAATAAAATGTATTAAATTAAAAAAAAATAATTAACATAATTTTTTTTAATTATTAGAAAAGGCTATATCTTTCTTTTGGAGCGTTACTGATACGCCAATAAAAAAAGACATGTGGGACTCGAGAACTGCCATGGCAAAGCTATTGCATAGCATTTTGTTTTCAATAAAATGTATTAAATTAGAAAAAAAAATTAATTAACATAATTTTTTTTAATTATTAGAAAAGGCTATAGCCTTTTCTTTTGGAGCGTTACTGATACGCCAATAAAAAAAGACATGTGGGACTCGAGAACTGCCATGGCAAAGCTATTGCATAGCATTTTGTTTTCAATAAAATGTATTAAATTAGAAAAAAATAATTAACATAATTTTTTTTAATTATTAGAAAAGGCTATAGCCTTTTCTTTTGGAGCGTTACTGATACGCCAATAAAAAAAGACATGTGGGACTCGAGAACTGCCATGGCAAAGGCTATTGCATAGCATTTTGTTTTCAATAAAATGTATTAAATTAGAAAAAAATAATTAACATAATTTTTTTTAATTATTAGAAAAGGCTATAGCCTTTTCTTTTGGAGCGTTACTGATACGCCAATAAAAAAAGACATGTGGGACTCGAGAACTGCCATGGCAAAGCTATTGCATAGCATTTTGTTTTCAATAAAATGTATTAAATTAGAAAAAAATAATTAACATAATTTTTTTTAATTATTAGAAAAGGCTATAGCCTTTTCTTTTGGAGCGTTACTGATACGCCAATAAAAAAAGACATGTGGGACTCGAGAACTGCCATGGCAAAGCTATTGCATAGCATTTTGTTTTCAATAAAATGTATTAAATTAGAAAAAAATAATTAACATAATTTTTTTTAATTATTAGAAAAGGCTATAGCCTTTTCTTTTGGAGCGTTACTGATACGCCAATAAAAAAAGACATGTGGGACTCGAGAACTGCCATGGCAAAGCTATTGCATAGCATTTTGTTTTCAATAAAATGTATTAAATTAGAAAAAAATAATTAACATAATTTTTTTTAATTATTAGAAAAGGCTATAGCCTTTTCTTTTGAAGCGTTACTGATACGCCAATAAAAAAAGACATGTGGGACTCGAGAACTGCCATGGCAAAGCTATTGCATAGCATTTTGTTTTCAATAAAATGTATTAAATTAGAAAAAAATAATTAACATAATTTTTTTTAATTATTAGAAAAGGCTATAGCATTTTGTTTTCAATAAAATGTATTAAATTAGAAAAAAATAATTAACATAATTTTTTTTAATTATTAGAAAAGGCTATAGCCTTTTCTTTTGGAGCGTTACTGATACGCCAATAAAAAAAGACATGTGGGACCCGAGAACTGCCATGGCAAAGCTATTGCATAGCATTTTGTTTTCAATAAAATGTATTAAATTAGAAAAAAATAATTAACATAATTTTTTTTAATTATTAGAAAAGGCTATAGCCTTTTCTTTTGGAGCGTTACTGATACGCCAATAAAAAAAGACATGTGGGACTCGAGAACTGCCATGGCAAAGCTATTGCATAGCATTTTGTTTTCAATAAAATGTATTAAATTAAAAAAAATAATTAACATAATTTTTTTTAATTATTAGAAAAGGCTATAGCCTTTTCTTTTGGAGCGTTACTGATACGCCAATAAAAAAAGACATGTGGGACTCGAGAACTGCCATGGCAAAGCTATTGCATAGCATTTTGTTTTCAATAAAATGTATTAAATTAGAAAAAAATAATTAACATAATTTTTTTTAATTATTAGAAAAGGCTATAGCCTTTTCTTTTGGAGCGTTACTGATACGCCAATAAAAAAAGACATGTGGGACTCGAGAACTGCCATGGCAAAGCTATTGCATAGCATTTTGTTTTCAATAAAATGTATTAAATTAGAAAAAAAATAATTAACATAATTTTTTTTAATTATTAGAAAAGGCTATAGCCTTTTCTTTTGGAGCGTTACTGATACGCCAATAAAAAAAGACATGTGGGACTCGAGAACTGCCATGGCAAAGCTATTGCATAGCATTTTGTTTTCAATAAAATGTATTAAATTAGAAAAAAAATAATTAACATAATTTTTTTTAATTATTAGAAAAGGCTATAGCCTTTTCTTTTGGAGCGTTACTGATACGCCAATAAAAAAAGACATGTGGGACTCGAGAACTGCCATGGCAAAGCTATTGCATAGCATTTTGTTTTCAATAAAATGTATTAAATTAGAAAAAAATAATTAACATAATTTTTTTTAATTATTAGAAAAGGCTATAGCCTTTTCTTTTGGAGCGTTACTGATACGCCAATAAAAAAAGACATGTGGGACTCGAGAACTGCCATGGCAAAGCTATTGCATAGCATTTTGTTTTCAATAAAATGTATTAAATTAGAAAAAAATAATTAACATAATTTTTTTTAATTATTAGAAAAGGCTATAGCCTTTTCTTTTGGAGCGTTACTGATACGCCAATAAAAAAAGACATGTGGGACTCGAGAACTGCCATGGCAAAGCTATTGCATAGCATTTTGTTTTCAATAAAATGTATTAAATTAGAAAAAAATAATTAACATAATTTTTTTTAATTTTAGAAAAGGCTATAGCCTTTTCTTTTGGAGCGTTACTGATACGCCAATAAAAAAAGACATGTGGGACTCGAGAACTGCCATGGCAAAGCTATTGCATAGCATTTTGTTTTCAATAAAATGTATTAAATTAGAAAAAAATAATTAACATAATTTTTTTTAATTATTAGAAAAGGCTATAGCCTTTTCTTTTGGAGCGTTACTGATACGCCAATAAAAAAAGACATGTGGGACTCGAGAACTGCCATGGCAAAGCTATTGCATAGCATTTTGTTTTCAATAAAATGTATTAAATTAGAAAAAAATAATTAACATAATTTTTTTTAATTATTAGAAAAGGCTATAGCCTTTTCTTTTGGAGCGTTACTGATACGCCAATAAAAAAAGACATGTGGGACTCGAGAACTGCCATGGCAAAGCTATTGCATAGCATTTTGTTTTCAATAAAATGTATTAAATTAGAAAAAAATAATTAACATAATTTTTTTTAATTATTAGAAAAGGCTATAGCCTTTTCTTTTGGAGCGTTACTGATACGCCAATAAAAAAAGACATGTGGGACTCGAGAACTGCCATGGCAAAGCTATTGCATAGCATTTTGTTTTCAATAAAATGTATTAAATTAGAAAAAAATAATTAACATAATTTTTTTTAATTATTAGAAAAGGCTAGCGTTACTGATACGCCAATAAAAAAAGACATGTGGGACTCGAGAACTGCCATGGCAAAGCTATTGCATAGCATTTTGTTTTCAATAAAATGTATTAAATTAGAAAAAAATAATTAACATAATTTTTTTTAATTATTAGAAAAGGCTATAGCCTTTTCTTTTGGAGCGTTACTGATACGCCAATAAAAAAAGACATGTGGGACTCGAGAACTGCCATGGCAAAGCTATTGCATAGCATTTTGTTTTCAATAAAATGTATTAAATTAGAAAAAAATAATTAACATAATTTTTTTTAATTATTAGAAAAGGCTATAGCCTTTTCTTTTGGAGCGTTACTGATACGCCAATAAAAAAAGACATGTGGGACTCGAGAACTGCCATGGCAAAGCTATTGCATAGCATTTTGTTTTCAATAAAATGTATTAAATTAGAAAAAAATAATTAACATAATTTTTTTTAATTATTAGAAAAAAATATAGCCTTTTCTTTTGGAGCGTTACTGATACGCCAATAAAAAAAGACATGTGGGACTCGAGAACTGCCATGGCAAAGCTATTGCATAGCATTTTGTTTTCAATAAAATGTATTAAATTAGAAAAAAATAATTAACATAATTTTTTTTAATTATTAGAAAAGGCTATAGCCTTTTCTTTTGGAGCGTTACTGATACGCCAATAAAAAAAGACATGTGGGACTCGAGAACTGCCATGGCAAAGCTATTGCATAGCATTTTGTTTTCAATAAAATGTATTAAATTAGAAAAAAATAATTAACATAATTTTTTTTAATTATTAGAAAAGGCTATAGCCTTTTCTTTTGGAGCGTTACTGATACGCCAATAAAAAAAGACATGTGGGACTCGAGAACTGCCATGGCAAAGCTATTGCATAGCATTTTGTTTTCAATAAAATGTATTAAATTAGAAAAAAATAATTAACATAATTTTTTTTAATTATTAGAAAAGGCTATAGCCTTTTCTTTTGGAGCGTTACTGATACGCCAATAAAAAAAGACATGTGGGACTCGAGAACTGCCATGGCAAAGCTATTGCATAGCATTTTGTTTTCAATAAAATGTATTAAATTAGAAAAAAATAATTAACATAATTTTTTTTAATTATTAGAAAAGGCAGCGTTACTGATACGCCAATAAAAAAAGACATGTGGGACTCGAGAACTGCCATGGCAAAGCTATTGCATAGCATTTTGTTTTCAATAAAATGTATTAAATTAGAAAAAAATAATTAACATAATTTTTTTTAATTATTAGAAAAGGCTATAGCCTTTTCTTTTGGAGCGTTACTGATACGCCAATAAAAAAAGACATGTGGGACTCGAGAACTGCCATGGCAAAGCTATTGCATAGCATTTTGTTTTCAATAAAATGTATTAAATTAGAAAAAAATAATTAACATAATTTTTTTTAATTATTAGAAAAGGCTATAGCCTTTTCTTTTGGAGCGTTACTGATACGCCAATAAAAAAAGACATGTGGGACTCGAGAACTGCCATGGCAAAGCTATTGCATAGCATTTTGTTTTCAATAAAATGTATTAAATTAGAAAAAAATAATTAACATAATTTTTTTTAATTATTAGAAAAGGCTATAGCCTTTTCTTTTGGAGCGTTACTGATACGCCAATAAAAAAAGACATGTGGGACTCGAGAACTGCCATGGCAAAGCTATTGCATAGCATTTTGTTTTCAATAAAATGTATTAAATTAGAAAAAAATAATTAACATAATTTTTTTTAATTATTAGAAAAGGCAGCGTTACTGATACGCCAATAAAAAAAGACATGTGGGACTCGAGAACTGCCATGGCAAAGCTATTGCATAGCATTTTGTTTTCAATAAAATGTATTAAATTAGAAAAAAATAATTAACATAATTTTTTTTAATTATTAGAAAAGGCTATAGCCTTTTCTTTTGGAGCGTTACTGATACGCCAATAAAAAAAGACATGTGGGACTCGAGAACTGCCATGGCAAAGCTATTGCATATCATTTTGTTTTCAATAAAATGTATTAAATTAGAAAAAAATAATTAACATAATTTTTTTTAGTTATTAGAAAAGGCTATAGCCTTTTCTTTTGGAGCGTTACTGATACGCCAATAAAAAAAGACATGTGGGACTCGAGAACTGCCATGGCAAAGCTATTGCATAGCATTTTGTTTTCAATAAAATGTATTAAATTAGAAAAAAATAATTAACATAATTTTTTTTAATTATTAGAAAAGGCTTATAGCCTTTTCTTTTGGAGCGTTACTGATACGCCAATAAAAAAAGACATGTGGGACTCGAGAACTGCCATGGCAAAGCTATTGCATAGCATTTTGTTTTCAATAAAATGTATTAAATTAGAAAAAAATAATTAACATAATTTTTTTTAATTATTAGAAAAGGCTATAGCCTTTTCTTTTGGAGCGTTACTGATACGCCAATAAAAAAAGACATGTGGGACTCGAGAACTGCCATGGCAAAGCTATTGCATAGCATTTTGTTTTCAATAAAATGTATTAAATTAGAAAAAAATAATTAACATAATTTTTTTTAATTATTAGAAAAGGCTATAGCCTTTTCTTTTGGAGCGTTACTGATACGCCAATAAAAAAAGACATGTGGGACTCGAGAACTGCCATGGCAAAGCTATTGCATAGCATTTTGTTTTCAATAAAATGTATTAAATTAGAAAAAAATAATTAACATAATTTTTTTTAATTATTAGAAAAGGCTATAGCCTTTTCTTTTGGAGCGTTACTGATACGCCAATAAAAAAAGACATGTGGGACTCGAGAACTGCCATGGCAAAGCTATTGCATAGCATTTTGTTTTCAATAAAATGTATTAAATTAGAAAAAAATAATTAACATAATTTTTTTTAATTATTAGAAAAGGCAGCGTTACTGATACGCCAATAAAAAAAGACATGTGGGACTCGAGAACTGCCATGGCAAAGCTATTGCATAGCATTTTGTTTTCAATAAAATGTATTAAATTAGAAAAAAATAATTAACATAATTTTTTTTAATTATTAGAAAAGGCTATAGCCTTTTCTTTTGGAGCGTTACTGATACGCCAATAAAAAAAGACATGTGGGACTCGAGAACTGCCATGGCAAAGCTATTGCATAGCATTTTGTTTTCAATAAAATGTATTAAATTAGAAAAAAATAATTAACATAATTTTTTTTAATTATTAGAAAAGGCTATAGCCTTTTCTTTTGGAGCGTTACTGATACGCCAATAAAAAAAGACATGTGGGACTCGAGAACTGCCATGGCAAAGCTATTGCATAGCATTTTGTTTTCAATAAAATGTATTAAATTAGAAAAAAATAATTAACATAATTTTTTTTAATTATTAGAAAAGGCTATAGCCTTTTCTTTTGGAGCGTTACTGATACGCCAATAAAAAAAGACATGTGGGACTCGAGAACTGCCATGGCAAAGCTATTGCATAGCATTTTGTTTTCAATAAAATGTATTAAATTAGAAAAAAATAATTAACATAATTTTTTTTAATTATTAGAAAAGGCAGCGTTACTGATACGCCAATAAAAAAAGACATGTGGGACTCGAGAACTGCCATGGCAAAGCTATTGCATAGCATTTTGTTTTCAATAAAATGTATTAAATTAGAAAAAAATAATTAACATAATTTTTTTTAATTATTAGAAAAGGCTATAGCCTTTTCTTTTGGAGCGTTACTGATACGCCAATAAAAAAAGACATGTGGGACTCGAGAACTGCCATGGCAAAGCTATTGCATAGCATTTTGTTTTCAATAAAATGTATTAAATTAGAAAAAAATAATTAACATAATTTTTTTTAATTATTAGAAAAGGCTATAGCCTTTTCTTTTGGAGCGTTACTGATACGCCAATAAAAAAAGACATGTGGGACTCGAGAACTGCCATGGCAAAGCTATTGCATATCATTTTGTTTTCAATAAAATGTATTAAATTAGAAAAAAATAATTAACATAATTTTTTTTAGTTATTAGAAAAGGCTATAGCCTTTTCTTTTGGAGCGTTACTGATACGCCAATAAAAAAAGACATGTGGGACTCGAGAACTGCCATGGCAAAGCTATTGCATAGCATTTTGTTTTCAATAAAATGTATTAAATTAGAAAAAAATAATTAACATAATTTTTTTTAATTATTAGAAAAGGCTTATAGCCTTTTCTTTTGGAGCGTTACTGATACGCCAATAAAAAAAGACATGTGGGACTCGAGAACTGCCATGGCAAAGCTATTGCATATCATTTTGTTTTCAATAAAATGTATTAAATTAGAAAAAAATAATTAACATAATTTTTTTTAATTATTAGAAAAGGCTATAGCCTTTTCCTTTGGAGCGTTACTGATACGCCAATAAAAAAAGACATGTGGGACTCGAGAACTGCCATGGCAAAGCTATTGCATAGCATTTTGTTTTCAATAAAATGTATTAAATTAGAAAAAAATAATTAACATAATTTTTTTTAATTATTAGAAAAGGCTTATAGCCTTTTCTTTTGGAGCGTTACTGATACGCCAATAAAAAAAGACATGTGGGACTCGAGAACTGCCATGGCAAAGCTATTGCATAGCATTTTGTTTTCAATAAAATGTATTAAATTAGAAAAAAATAATTAACATAATTTTTTTTAATTATTAGAAAAGGCTATAGCCTTTTCTTTTGGAGCGTTACTGATACGCCAATAAAAAAAGACATGTGGGACTCGAGAACTGCCATGGCAAAGCTATTGCATAGCATTTTATTTTCAATAAAATGTATTAAATTAGAAAAAAATAATTAACATAATTTTTTTTAATTATTAGAAAAGGCTATAGTTTTCTTTTGGAGCGTTACTGATACGCCAATAAAAAAAGACATGTGGGACTCGAGAACTGCCATGGCAAAGCTATTGCATAGCATTTTGTTTTCAATAAAATGTATTAAATTAGAAAAAAAAAATTAATTAACATAATTTTTTTTAATTATTAGAAAAGGCTATAGCCTTTTCTTTTGGAGCGTTACTGATACGCCAATAAAAAAAGACATGTGGGACTCGAGAACTGCCATGGCAAAGCTATTGCATAGCGTTTTGTTTTCAATAAAATGTATTAAATTAGAAAAAAATAATTAACATAATTTTTTTTAATTATTAGAAAAGGCTATAGCCTTTTCTTTTGGAGCGTTACTGATACGCCAATAAAAAAAGACATGTGGGACTCGAGAACTGCCATGGCAAAGCTATTGCATAGCATTTTGTTTTCAATAAAATGTATTAAATTAGAAAAAAATAATTAACATAATTTTTTTTAATTATTAGAAAAGGCTATAGCCTTTTCTTTTGGAGCGTTACTGATACGCCAATAAAAAAAGACATGTGGGACTCGAGAACTGCCATGGCAAAGCTATTGCATAGCATTTTGTTTTCAATAAAATGTATTAAATTAGAAAAAAATAATTAACATAATTTTTTTTAATTATTAGAAAAGGCTATAGCCTTTTCTTTTGGAGCGTTACTGATACGCCAATAAAAAAAGACATGTGGGACTCGAGAACTGCCATGGCAAAGCTATTGCATAGCATTTTGTTTTCAATAAAATGTATTAAATTAGAAAAAAATAATTAACATAATTTTTTTTAATTATTAGAAAAGGCTATAGCCTTTTCTTTTGGAGCGTTACTGATACGCCAATAAAAAAAGACATGTGGGACTCGAGAACTGCCATGGCAAAGCTATTGCATAGCATTTTGTTTTCAATAAAATGTATTAAATTAGAAAAAAATAATTAACATAATTTTTTTTAATTATTAGAAAAGGCTATAGCCTTTTCTTTTGGAGCGTTACTGATACGCCAATAAAAAAAGACATGTGGGACTCGAGAACTGCCATGGCAAAGCTATTGCATAGCATTTTGTTTTCAATAAAATGTATTAAATTAGAAAAAAATAATTAACATAATTTTTTTTAATTATTAGAAAAGGCTATAGCCTTTTCTTTTGGAGCGTTACTGATACGCCAATAAAAAAAGACATGTGGGACTCGAGAACTGCCATGGCAAAGCTATTGCATAGCATTTTGTTTTCAATAAAATGTATTAAATTAGAAAAAAATAATTAACATAATTTTTTTTAATTATTAGAAAAGGCTAAGCTTCTTTGGAGCGTTACTGATACGCCAATAAAAAAAGACATGTGGGACTCGAGAACTGCCATGGCAAAGCTATTGCATAGCATTTTGTTTTCAATAAAATGTATTAAATTAGAAAAAAATAATTAACATAATTTTTTTTAATTATTAGAAAAGGCTATAGCCTTTTCTTTTGGAGCGTTACTGATACGCCAATAAAAAAAGACATGTGGGACTCGAGAACTGCCATGGCAAAGCTATTGCATAGCATTTTGTTTTCAATAAAATGTATTAAATTAGAAAAAAATAATTAACATAATTTTTTTTAATTATTAGAAAAGGCTATAGCCTTTTCTTTTGGAGCGTTACTGATACGCCAATAAAAAAAGACATGTGGGACTCGAGAACTGCCATGGCAAAGCTATTGCATAGCATTTTGTTTTCAATAAAATGTATTAAATTAGAAAAAAATAATTAACATAATTTTTTTTAATTATTAGAAAAGGCTATAGCCTTTTCTTTTGGAGCGTTACTGATACGCCAATAAAAAAAGACATGTGGGACTCGAGAACTGCCATGGCAAAGCTATTGCATAGCATTTTGTTTTCAATAAAATGTATTAAATTAGAAAAAAATAATTAACATAATTTTTTTTAATTATTAGAAAAGGCTATAGCCTTTTCTTTTGGAGCGTTACTGATACGCCAATAAAAAAAGACATGTGGGACTCGAGAACTGCCATGGCAAAGCTATTGCATAGCATTTTGTTTTCAATAAAATGTATTAAATTAGAAAAAAATAATTAACATAATTTTTTTTAATTATTAGAAAAGGCTATAGCCTTTTCTTTTGGAGCGTTACTGATACGCCAATAAAAAAAGACATGTGGGACTCGAGAACTGCCATGGCAAAGCTATTGCATAGCATTTTGTTTTCAATAAAATGTATTAAATTAGAAAAAAATAATTAACATAATTTTTTTTAATTATTAGAAAAGGCAGCGTTACTGATACGCCAATAAAAAAAGACATGTGGGACTCGAGAACTGCCATGGCAAAGCTATTGCATAGCATTTTGTTTTCAATAAAATGTATTAAATTAGAAAAAAATAATTAACATAATTTTTTTTAATTATTAGAAAAGGCTATAGCCTTTTCTTTTGGAGCGTTACTGATACGCCAATAAAAAAAGACATGTGGGACTCGAGAACTGCCATGGCAAAGCTATTGCATAGCATTTTGTTTTCAATAAAATGTATTAAATTAGAAAAAAATAATTAACATAATTTTTTTTAATTATTAGAAAAGGCTATAGCCTTTTCTTTTGGAGCGTTACTGATAAGACATGTGGGACTCGAGAACTGCCATGGCAAAGCTATTGCATAGCATTTTGTTTTCAATAAAATGTATTAAATTAGAAAAAAATAATTAACATAATTTTTTTTAATTATTAGAAAAGGCTATAGCCTTTTCTTTTGGAGCGTTACTGATACGCCAATAAAAAAAGACATGTGGGACTCGAGAACTGCCATGGCAAAGCTATTGCATAGCATTTTGTTTTCAATAAAATGTATTAAATTAGAAAAAAATAATTAACATAATTTTTTTTAATTATTAGAAAAGGCAGCGTTACTGATACGCCAATAAAAAAAGACATGTGGGACTCGAGAACTGCCATGGCAAAGCTATTGCATAGCATTTTGTTTTCAATAAAATGTATTAAATTAGAAAAAAATAATTAACATAATTTTTTTTAATTATTAGAAAAGGCTATAGCCTTTTCTTTTGGAGCGTTACTGATACGCCAATAAAAAAAGACATGTGGGACTCGAGAACTGCCATGGCAAAGCTATTGCATAGCATTTTGTTTTCAATAAAATGTATTAAATTAGAAAAAAATAATTAACATAATTTTTTTTAATTATTAGAAAAGGCTATAGCCTTTTCTTTTGGAGCGTTACTGATACGCCAATAAAAAAAGACATGTGGGACTCGAGAACTGCCATGGCAAAGCTATTGCATATCATTTTGTTTTCAATAAAATGTATTAAATTAGAAAAAAATAATTAACATAATTTTTTTTAGTTATTAGAAAAGGCTATAGCCTTTTCTTTTGGAGCGTTACTGATACGCCAATAAAAAAAGACATGTGGGACTCGAGAACTGCCATGGCAAAGCTATTGCATAGCATTTTGTTTTCAATAAAATGTATTAAATTAGAAAAAAATAATTAACATAATTTTTTTTAATTATTAGAAAAGGCTTATAGCCTTTTCTTTTGGAGCGTTACTGATACGCCAATAAAAAAAGACATGTGGGACTCGAGAACTGCCATGGCAAAGCTATTGCATAGCATTTTGTTTTCAATAAAATGTATTAAATTAGAAAAAAATAATTAACATAATTTTTTTTAATTATTAGAAAAGGCTATAGCCTTTTCTTTTGGAGCGTTACTGATACGCCAATAAAAAAAGACATGTGGGACTCGAGAACTGCCATGGCAAAGCTATTGCATAGCATTTTGTTTTCAATAAAATGTATTAAATTAGAAAAAAATAATTAACATAATTTTTTTTAATTATTAGAAAAGGCTATAGCCTTTTCTTTTGGAGCGTTACTGATACGCCAATAAAAAAAGACATGTGGGACTCGAGAACTGCCATGGCAAAGCTATTGCATAGCATTTTGTTTTCAATAAAATGTATTAAATTAGAAAAAAATAATTAACATAATTTTTTTTAATTATTAGAAAAGGCTATAGCCTTTTCTTTTGGAGCGTTACTGATACGCCAATAAAAAAAGACATGTGGGACTCGAGAACTGCCATGGCAAAGCTATTGCATAGCATTTTGTTTTCAATAAAATGTATTAAATTAGAAAAAAATAATTAACATAATTTTTTTTAATTATTAGAAAAGGCAGCGTTACTGATACGCCAATAAAAAAAGACATGTGGGACTCGAGAACTGCCATGGCAAAGCTATTGCATAGCATTTTGTTTTCAATAAAATGTATTAAATTAGAAAAAAATAATTAACATAATTTTTTTTAATTATTAGAAAAGGCTATATATAGCCTTTTCTTTTGGAGCGTTACTGATACGCCAATAAAAAAAGACATGTGGGACTCGAGAACTGCCATGGCAAAGCTATTGCATAGCATTTTGTTTTCAATAAAATGTATTAAATTAGAAAAAAATAATTAACATAATTTTTTTTAATTATTAGAAAAGGCTATAGCCTTTTCTTTTGGAGCGTTACTGATACGCCAATAAAAAAAGACATGTGGGACTCGAGAACTGCCATGGCAAAGCTATTGCATAGCATTTTGTTTTCAATAAAATGTATTAAATTAGAAAAAAATAATTAACATAATTTTTTTTAATTATTAGAAAAGGCTATAGCCTTTTCTTTTGGAGCGTTACTGATACGCCAATAAAAAAAGACATGTGGGACTCGAGAACTGCCATGGCAAAGCTATTGCATAGCATTTTGTTTTCAATAAAATGTATTAAATTAGAAAAAAATAATTAACATAATTTTTTTTAATTATTAGAAAAGGCAGCGTTACTGATACGCCAATAAAAAAAGACATGTGGGACTCGAGAACTGCCATGGCAAAGCTATTGCATAGCATTTTGTTTTCAATAAAATGTATTAAATTAGAAAAAAATAATTAACATAATTTTTTTTAATTATTAGAAAAGGCTATAGCCTTTTCTTTTGGAGCGTTACTGATACGCCAATAAAAAAAGACATGTGGGACTCGAGAACTGCCATGGCAAAGCTATTGCATAGCATTTTGTTTTCAATAAAATGTATTAAATTAGAAAAAAATAATTAACATAATTTTTTTTAATTATTAGAAAAGGCTATAGCCTTTTCTTTTGGAGCGTTACTGATACGCCAATAAAAAAAGACATGTGGGACTCGAGAACTGCCATGGCAAAGCTATTGCATATCATTTTGTTTTCAATAAAATGTATTAAATTAGAAAAAAATAATTAACATAATTTTTTTTAGTTATTAGAAAAGGCTATAGCCTTTTCTTTTGGAGCGTTACTGATACGCCAATAAAAAAAGACATGTGGGACTCGAGAACTGCCATGGCAAAGCTATTGCATAGCATTTTGTTTTCAATAAAATGTATTAAATTAGAAAAAAATAATTAACATAATTTTTTTTAATTATTAGAAAAGGCTTATAGCCTTTTCTTTTGGAGCGTTACTGATACGCCAATAAAAAAAGACATGTGGGACTCGAGAACTGCCATGGCAAAGCTATTGCATATCATTTTGTTTTCAATAAAATGTATTAAATTAGAAAAAAATAATTAACATAATTTTTTTTAATTATTAGAAAAGGCTATAGCCTTTTCTTTTGGAGCGTTACTGATACGCCAATAAAAAAAGACATGTGGGACTCGAGAACTGCCATGGCAAAGCTATTGCATAGCATTTTGTTTTCAATAAAATGTATTAAATTAGAAAAAAATAATTAACATAATTTTTTTTAATTATTAGAAAAGGCTATAGCCTTTTCTTTTGGAGCGTTACTGATACGCCAATAAAAAAAGACATGTGGGACTCGAGAACTGCCATGGCAAAGCTATTGCATAGCATTTTGTTTTCAATAAAATGTATTAAATTAGAAAAAAATAATTAACATAATTTTTTTTAATTATTAGAAAAGGCTATAGCCTTTTCTTTTGGAGCGTTACTGATACGCCAATAAAAAAAGACATGTGGGACTCGAGAACTGCCATGGCAAAGCTATTGCATATCATTTTGTTTTCAATAAAATGTATTAAATTAGAAAAAAATAATTAACATAATTTTTTTTAATTATTAGAAAAGGCTATATTTTCAATAAAATGTATTAAATTAGAAAAAAATAATTAACATAATTTTTTTTAATTATTAGAAAAGGCTATATTTTCTTTTGGAGCGTTACTGATACGCCAATAAAAAAAGACATGTGGGACTCGAGAACTGTCATGGCAAAGCTATTGCATAGCATTTTGTTTTCAATAAAATGTATTAAATTAGAAAAAAATAATTAACATAATTTTTTTTAATTATTAGAAAAGGCTATAGCCTTTTCTTTTGGAGCGTTACTGATACGCCAATAAAAAAAGACATGTGGGACTCGAGAACTGCCATGGCAAAGCTATTGCATAGCATTTTGTTTTCAATAAAATGTATTAAATTAGAAAAAAATAATTAACATAATTTTTTTTAATTATTAGAAAAGGCTATAGCCTTTTCTTTTGGAGCGTTACTGATACGCCAATAAAAAAAGACATGTGGGACTCGAGAACTGCCATGGCAAAGCTATTGCATAGCATTTTGTTTTCAATAAAATGTATTAAATTAGAAAAAAATAATTAACATAATTTTTTTTAATTATTAGAAAAGGCTATTATAGCCTTTTCTTTTGGAGCGTTACTGATACGCCAATAAAAAAAGACATGTGGGACTCGAGAACTGCCATGGCAAAGCTATTGCATAGCATTTTGTTTTCAATAAAATGTATTAAATTAGAAAAAAATAATTAACATAATTTTTTTTAATTATTAGAAAAGGCTATAGCCTTTTCTTTTGGAGCGTTACTGATACGCCAATAAAAAAAGACATGTGGGACTCGAGAACTGCCATGGCAAAGCTATTGCATAGCATTTTGTTTTCAATAAAATGTATTAAATTAGAAAAAAATAATTAACATAATTTTTTTTAATTATTAGAAAAGGCTATTATAGCCTTTTCTTTTGGAGCGTTACTGATACGCCAATAAAAAAAGTCATGTGGGACTCGAGAACTGCCATGGCAAAGCTATTGCATAGCATTTTGTTTTCAATAAAATGTATTAAATTAGAAAAAAATAATTAACATAATTTTTTTTAATTATTAGAAAAGGCTATATTTTCTTTTGGAGCGTTACTGATACGCCAATAAAAAAAGACATGTGGGACTCGAGAACTGCCATGGCAAAGCTATTGCATAGCATTTTGTTTTCAATAAAATGTATTAAATTAGAAAAAAATAATTAACATAATTTTTTTTAATTATTAGAAAAGGCTATATATAGCCTTTTCTTTTGGAGCGTTACTGATACGCCAATAAAAAAAGACATGTGGGACTCGAGAACTGCCATGGCAAAGCTATTGCATAGCATTTTGTTTTCAATAAAATGTATTAAATTAGAAAAAAATAATTAACATAATTTTTTTTAATTATTAGAAAAGGCTATAGCCTTTTCTTTTGGAGCGTTACTGATACGCCAATAAAAAAAGACATGTGGGACTCGAGAACTGCCATGGCAAAGCTATTGCATAGCATTTTGTTTTCAATAAAATGTATTAAATTAGAAAAAAATAATTAACATAATTTTTTTAATTATTAGAAAAGGCTATAGCCTTTTCTTTTGGAGCGTTACTGATACGCCAATAAAAAAAGACATGTGGGACTCGAGAACTGCCATGGCAAAGCTATTGCATAGCATTTTGTTTTCAATAAAATGTATTAAATTAGAAAAAAATAATTAACATAATTTTTTTTAATTATTAGAAAAGGCTATAGCCTTTTCTTTTGGAGCGTTACTGATACGCCAATAAAAAAAGTCATGTGGGACTCGAGAACTGCCATGGCAAAGCTATTGCATAGCATTTTGTTTTCAATAAAATGTATTAAATTAGAAAAAAATAATTAACATAATTTTTTTTAATTATTAGAAAAGGCTATATTTTCTTTTGGAGCGTTACTGATACGCCAATAAAAAGACATGTGGGACTCGAGAACTGCCATGGCAAAGCTATTGCATAGCATTTTGTTTTCAATAAAATGTATTAAATTAGAAAAAAATAATAAACATAATTTTTTTTAATTATTAGAAAAGGCTATATATAGCCTTTTCTTTTGGAGCGTTACTGATACGCCAATAAAAAAAGACATGTGGGACTCGAGAACTGCCATGGCAAAGCTATTGCATAGCATTTTGTTTTCAATAAAATGTATTAAATTAGAAAAAAATAATTAACATAATTTTTTTTAATTATTAGAAAAGGCTATAGCCTTTTCTTTTGGAGCGTTACTGATACGCCAATAAAAAAAGACATGTGGGACTCGAGAACTGCCATGGCAAAGCTATTGCATAGCATTTTGTTTTCAATAAAATGTATTAAATTAGAAAAAAATAATTAACATAATTTTTTTTAATTATTAGAAAAGGCTATAGCCTTTTCTTTTGGAGCGTTACTGATACGCCAATAAAAAAAGACATGTGGGACTCGAGAACTGCCATGGCAAAGCTATTGCATAGCATTTTGTTTTCAATAAAATGTATTAAATTAGAAAAAAATAATTAACATAATTTTTTTAATTATTAGAAAAGGCTATATAGCCTTTTCTTTTGGAGCGTTACTGATACGCCAATAAAAAAAGACATGTGGGACTCGAGAACTGCCATGGCAAAGCTATTGCATATCATTTTGTTTTCAATAAAATGTATTAAATTAGAAAAAAATAATTAACATAATTTTTTTTAATTATTAGAAAAGGCTATAGCCTTTTCTTTTGGAGCGTTACTGATACGCCAATAAAAAAAGACATGTGGGACTCGAGAACTGCCATGGCAAAGCTATTGCATAGCATTTTGTTTTCAATAAAATGTATTAAATTAGAAAAAAATAATTAACATAATTTTTTTTTAATTATCAGAAAAGGCTATAGCCTTTTCTTTTGGAGCGTTACTGATACGCCAATAAAAAAAGACATGTGGGACTCGAGAACTGCCATGGCAAAGCTATTGCATAGCATTTTGTTTTCAATAAAATGTATTAAATTAGAAAAAAATAATTAACATAATTTTTTTTAATTATTAGAAAAGGCTATAGCCTTTTCTTTTGGAGCGTTACTGATACGCCAATAAAAAAAGACATGTGGGACTCGAGAACTGCCATGGAAAAGCTATTGCATAGCATTTTGTTTTCAATAAAATGTATTAAATTAGAAAAAAATAATTAACATAATTTTTTTTAATTATTAGAAAAGGCTATAATTTTGTTTTCAATAAAATGTATTAAATTAGAAAAAAATAATTAACATAATTTTTTTTAATTATTAGAAAAGGCTATAGCCTTTTCTTTTGGAGCGTTACTGATACGCCAATAAAAAAAGACAGGTCGCACTCGAGAACTGCCGCGGCAAAGCTATTGCATAGCATTTGGTTTTCAATAAAATGTATTAAATTAAAAAAAATAATTAAAATAATTTTTTTTAATTAATAGAAAAGGCTATAGCCATTTGGTGTTCAATAAAATGTATTAATTATATGATGATTTATTTAATAAATCAAATTTTGCATTGCTGAATCTTCAATTATTTTGTTTAGTTTTGTATTGCTTCTTATGATTCTTTAAATAAAAAACCTGTGTAGTTTTTTTCTCCAATCTATATATTTCAAACCATTTGGTTCATCATCAGGATCTATAAAAATTACACATTATGTTTTTTATTTTACAATATATAAAAATTAATTTAAAATAAATTTATAAATACCTATTTCGTTTGACTGTTAATGTTAAACAATAAAATTTTTTTAATATTTATAAAAAAAAGTCTAGTACTAAATTTTTTAAAAATCTAAAACATCAATTAAGAAAAGGACAAAAATCAGATGTCGTTTATAAAGTTGATTGCAAAGATTGTAATGCAGTTTATATTGGTGAAACAACACAAAAACTTGCTAAAAGACTTAAACAACATGAATATGATTGTAAAACTTCAAATACAAAGACGAATTTATCAGCTTTGGCTAAACATGCAAAATTAAATACACATTATTTTGATTTTGAAAATGCAAAAATACTTAAAACTGAACAGAACAAATTTAAATTGCAAGTACATGAAGTTAATCAAATTGTCAAGTATGAAAAATGTACATGCAATGAAAAAAGTGATAAGAAAAATTATATTAATACTTATTGTAATTTAATATCTAATATTGATTGATCATAGTATTCATATTAATTTGATTCATAAGTTATTTTTGATAGTTTTTATAAATATTTAAAAAAATTTTATTGTTTAACATTAACAGTCAAACGAAATAGGTATTTATAAATTTATTTTAAATTAATTTTTATATATTGTAAAATAAAAAACATAATGTGTAATTTTTATAGATCCTGATGATGAACCAAATGGTTTGAAATATATAGATTGGAGAAAAAAACTACACAGGTTTTTTATTTAAAGAATCATAAGAAGCAATACAAAACTAAACAAAAAAAAAATGTATTAAATTAAAAAAAATAATTAACATAATTTTTTTTAATTAATAGAAAAGGCTATAGCCTTTTCTTTTGGAGCGTTACTGATACGCCAATAAAAAAAGACAGGTCGCACTCGAGAACTGCCGCGGCAAAGCTATTGCATAGCATTTGGTTTTCAATAAAATGTATTAAATTAAAAAAAATAATTAAAATAATTTTTTTTAATTAATAGAAAAGGCCTTTTCTTTTGGAGTGTTACTGATACGCCAATAAAAAAAGACATGTGGCACTCGAGAACTGCCGCGGTAAAGCTATTGCATAGCATTTGGTTTTCAATAAAATTTATTAAATTAAGGTTTAAGCCTCTCGTTTGTGCTCTTCTTTTAACTACTGTGCACTAAACAATTTCGTTGCTAGATTTATCTAAATTCCTCTAAATAGCAAAAGCCCCAATTTATAACTTCAAATAACTTAAAACTATTTTAATTTTATCAAAGCAATCGCTCTGAGAAGAAATCTACTGCTGTGTGCTAAACAAATAACTCAACATGGAGGATTGTACATTAAATTTAATCTGAGCCTCCTCCCATTTAGTGTGCACCAACTTTTGTAAAGGAGTACTAACAGTTGATTCCTCTTTACCGGCCGCATCCTCTTTAGAGCCATCTTCCTTGGTTAACAGCCTTCCAGACAATGTTATATTTTCCATCGAAGTTTGTTGACTTTCCAGCATACCAGCCGCTTGATCATTGTAAACACGATTATCAATAGTCATGGCTATTTCACGGCCCGAACAGCTGTAGTAGTACAAATCAAAGCGGGATTCTGCATGATAATTGCGCAATAGATCGACATTTTTATTGAACATAACACCATAATGTCCAGCACACAAAGTAATCCATATGGGGTAATTGGGGGTTTTGAGGCGAGAGCCAGGTTGACGAGTGACCACAGAGTTTAGATGAACACTTTCGTTCTCCCATAGCAATAGGCCAATAGCGCAGCGTTTCAAAACGCCGTATTGTGGAGAGGCCTGTAGAAATAAGGGATCATTTTGGCTATAATTTTTGCAACCGATTAGCGATGGGATTGGGATTGTGAGTAACTTTTCGCTCACTTTGCTCAGACAAGCTCACGATTAAAAAAAGTGTACTCATGCACGATCTTACATTTTTGGCTCACGTGTGGAAAAAAAGTTAGTCACAATCACCATAACCTACGCTCACGAAATATTCTCAAAACAAATTATAAAATAATTAAAAAAAATATTTCAATAAAGCAAAAAAGAAAAATCATGCAAAAAATCTACTTTACTCATGGACGCTCACTCACAATAAATATTTTTTATGTTCTCGTTCATGCACGTTTATGTGATTGAAATAAAAAACTAGACACGATCATGCATGATCAGTTGTGATCACGCATGATTCATGCTAAAAACACCAGCGGTGCTCATCTCTACTACAGATATTAAAATTTGTGTGTTAGAACTTACATAACTATTCTTATCACCCACATTTATGACACCATTATGAATATAGGGCGTGGCTCTACCGGTAAGTAAAAGTGTTACAATCATTAAAGAGCCCTCCTCACAGTTGCTCATCGTCAGCGGTACGACTTTGGTAGAGTCGAGATCATTGCGTATCCTAAAGCAAGAAAAATCAATTAAAATTATATTAAAGGAACAAATTTAATTTCAAGCGAGAGAGCGGAATATCGGGATATATTCCCTCAAACCGATAATGCCAGACATGTCAAATGCATAACAATCAAAGTTGTTTAAGTTATTCAAAGTGAAATTCAAATGTAATAGTGATTGCGTTGTATTTGGCCGGAAAATCACAACCAAGCTCTCGTTATAATGATGGTGGACGAAAATAAACCGCAACATCAAAAGAAATGTTTCGGCACGACCATAAAGGAGACCAGAGATGACACGAGACTGAATGCTGCTTGCTATTCTATCTCTGTGGCACGATAATCTGATATGACATTATACATGATATTTGCTATCTCTTTTCATTTATAATCTGATGGACAATTGGGTGCCATTAGGGACCCCTTGGACTGCCCTACATATATACTGTACTACGTGTGCAACTACATGTTTGACCAGAACTGTCACCGATTCTCTCCAGAAATTTCACTCAAAAATTTTTTTTTCAAAATCACTTAATGAAGAATTGTTATCGTAATTGTTTTTTTTTTTGCATGGACCAGGTGCCGATTCCTGGAGGCAAATTACGGCATTCGATGTCGAACGAAATCCCATACAAAATTTTTTGAATTGAATTTGTATTGAAATTTCGTTCGATATCGAATGCCGTAATATGCCCCCTGATTTAAGCTAAAATATAACCTCATTGTTTCATCTCTGGTCTAACTTGTGGCTCGACTTCATCGAAATCCACGTCGTAGCGGTAATCAAATAGCTAAAGAACGAAAAATATCCCAACGAAGCATCCGATGCTTATTCCAAAATGAACTCAAGGTAAAGTCTTACAAGTTTCAAAAGCAAAGAAAAATTAGAACTCGAAACAGCAAAGGAATTGTTACGCTTGCGTGGAGAATTTTCAAACATTGTGATTCTCTGATGAAGAAAATTTTCCTATTGAACAGTTCATAAACTCTGAAAAAGGTTTTGGATACTTAACAGACCGCACCCACGAAAATTTGAGCCTACGAACGGCCGCCGGAAGTAGTTTTCCATTTTAAATAATGGTATGGGCAGATGACCGCAGATGGACGCTGCCTAATCGTTTTCATCGAGCCTGGTGTCAAATTGAATGCGACTTATGGACGACATATTTTGGAAGCTGCTTTAGAGCCGTGGACACGTAAGCATTACGGTCGTAGACCATGGACGTTCCAACAAGAATCGGAACCTCTCATAAATATCGTGTTAACAAATAATGAAAAGACCATGTTCCAGACTTCATTTCGATCACACAATTTTTCCCGAATTCGCCAGTTGGAAATCTGATGTACCATTTGGGCCATTTTGGAGAGCAAGGTGAGCACTAAAACACATATATGTATGTTAGTAGGGATGCGCTGAAGAAAGCCAGTTGTACGGGAATGGGCCAAAATACCGCAACATCATATTCCTGCAGCATGCAGCTAATTTTTTAACCGTTCGAGGGGGGGCCATGGTCAAGGCAAATGGTGGCACATCGAGCTAAAGTGAATAGACTCTAAAATTTTGATTATTTGCACACATTTTGTAAATTGAAACAATAAAAAATAATTTCACACAAAAAATATGTATGCGCATTTGAATAGGTAACACTTCAATCGCCTAACCCTGTATCGTTTTCCACCTCGAAAAACTAAAGCTTGGGCGCCTGATATATTCAATTAAAATTTTTACTTTCTTAAACTTTGATTCATTTATAAAATTGCAAAATTTATTTGCCTACTAAATTGTAAAATGACAAAAACTTACTTGCCCAAGGTGCGTGTTAAAACAGCACTATATAAAAATATCAAAGTACCAGGAGTATCTTCTTCGGTAAACTAAAAAGAAAATACTTGTTATTATATTTCTATGGATTTTCAAATACCAAAAGAAAGATATTCACAATTTTCAGATATCTCCGCAGAAAGAATTCTAAATCCTCATTAGGACTTAAAGTAAATAAATAAAGCTATAAGAAATATTGGAAAAAAATAAACAATAATTTTTGAAAATCTTATATAACTTTTCAAATAAATTGAGATACCTTTTCAGTTATGCCATCATGGAAATAGGTGGCACTATGCTCCACAAAACACTCATCCTCGGGTGAAGGTAAAACCATAACAACTTTGGATTTATCAGCAATAGAGCGCAAAATTTCCAATAAAGCCAAAAGTAAAGATTCTCTTTGCATTTCGGCAGAGGGTTGTAAAGGACTTGGAAAAGTAGAAATTATGTAATAGGAAAATTTCAATTAAAATTCAAATAAAATAAAATTACTCGACCATAGCAGCAGCTCTTGAAGTTTTACGAACAAATAGTAAATGCTTTAATATAAATCCCTGAACCACCGATAGTAGACCGCGAGTGGCATTGCGAGGAGATCTTAAGCCATAAGGAAATTCCTCTTTGACCGAACCAAAACTAAAGGGTGTCTGAGTCCATTCTGCTCTCAAGGGTATGGCGGATGCACCAAATACCAATTGTCTCAGTTCCTATTTATTATATGCATATATATTTTCTAACAATTTATGGTACATTTTAAAGTCTTACCCCTGCCAACTCTGGTGTGATGGGAGTACCACCAAGTTGCTTAAATTGTGCGGACATATTTTCTGTAATTTTACTCTTTTTGCCTTTTAAACGTCTGTTGTCTTCTGCTGCATTTATGTGAGTAATTTCATTTACAATTCTCACTTTACCTTGTAACCTTTCTAACAATGCATTTCCGTTACAAATCTTTCAATTCATAATATTCACACCCACTTTTCCTTATTAATTTGCATTCAAATATTTCATTTATTTTTATTTAATATTGATATGGTTCGTGGCCTATGACTTATTGCACTTGAATTTCACTTCATAAATCAACATTTATACTACATTTACATGTATGTATGTACTATGTAGCACATATTTAACCTGTCACTCAAGCGTTATGATTTTTTTGTTTGCTGTAACTTAATTTTACTGTATTTTTGGTTTCAAGTTTTAAATGATTTTGAATTACACACGAAAATATCTGAATTGTACATGCAATATGGAAGGTGTAAAATACTTTACAAGTGTTCAGAGGATTGTATGTTTGTTACGAATGTTAATTGTGTTATTGGTTCAAGTGCATCTAAAACTCACAATTCTGGCAGAGTTATACAACTTTAAAACTGTTAAAAAAATTTAATTTAAACTGTTAAATATTAAATTCTAAATTTATATAATTTTATTTACTTGAAAGAGATCATTTAATCATCGTAAGAATTTAACTGTATTAGCGTCTTTTTATAATTAAGTGTATCGCAGTTTCAAGTAGGTTAACATTTATGGCAGCTAAAATTCACATTATTGTTTCTTATAATTCGATTATTAAGAACACACCTGTAGTTACCATTCAATGTACTCGTAGTATAACTATGCCAAACTACACTTTATTTTCTTTTTATTTCCATTTACGTAGATCAAAATTTTGTTATATTTACCTCCAACTTTGTGATAACTCCAAACAAAATTCTAAAACTTTTTCTTGACGCCTTTCTCTCCGTTGGATTAATAATACCACAGTTAAAAATTCTGAAATGATATGAATATTTTTTATTAAACTACACATAAGTCTTTTATTTTTAATACATATAATAGCTCCGCTGGCATATTTTTACCATATAATTCTTTGTGGTTCTTTGAAATTTTTCCATTTAATTTCTTTTGTTAAGAATATGTAAAATGTTAATGCATTAAGTACAACATAAAAACCCAACTCTAGCCACTGGGCTAAACGGTTCTTTGGACTTGGACGTGTATTTAAACGAAATATCACATAGGGTATTAAAAAGTATCTAATTTCCAGCAGACGTTGGAAACATAAAACCAAAAAAACCGCCAACCAAAACATAAATTTGAATGAGAAACGTAAATGCTTAAGGCCGTCTTGTACAAACATCATTGCGATAACATAAATGGGGCACATAGCATAACGAAACCACAAATAACGTTGGTAAAAACGATGCCATATATAGAAAGTATAATGACGATTATCAGCCAACAAATAGGGATGCACCAGAGTATTCCATTTTACGATTACAATAAAGACGCCGGTTAGAAAAATAAATACAAGTTTTTCTCTTAAAATCAATTGCAGTGTAGAGCGCAGTTGGCACAGAGTATTGGAGATGCCAAATATAAGACAGAAAACTAAAAAATAAAAAAGCTGCAAAGAAATATTATTAAGAAATAGTTGATATTTTCAACTTAACAAGTTTTGTAATACCTGTGGTACATGCAAAGTTGCTTCATGAGCACGTTTATCACCCAATACTATAGAGCCATTTAAGTATACAAAACCTATGAAAGGCAGCAATATAATCATATAAAAACATCCTTTTTTGAGGATATGCCATATACATTTTAGCAAAAGTTTAAAGTTGGACATAATTTCTAAAATGACCTTTAATGAAAAAAATTATTAAAAGTATGTAAAATAATTGGAAAAAATATGTACATACATACATATTCGGCAAGAATTTAAATGAATAGGAAATTTGCTAAATTTTTAATAAACAATTTAAACAAGTATTTACAATACAATGGAAGACTAAAGTTTATTTATGCCCCATTTGAAAAATTAGTGATCTTAGCGATCAAGGGCGTAATTTTCGATGAAAAAAAGGTACTTAAAAGATTTTGAAAATTTAAAGCAATAAATGGTTAAAAAATGTTTTTCTTTCGAATGGCACCATAAAATTGTTGTGGTTGTTTGAAAAAATAATTGTGACAAAGTTATCTAGGTATAATGCTATAAGATTTTACAACTAAAAGAATAATCGACCGGGAACTAAAGCCAAAACAATTATATTTATTAAGTTAGCATTACTTGATATTTGTTGAAACTTAAACAGTGTGTTGAGGAATATTAAAGATATGTAATTATTATTTATATACAAATTGCGAATGCTAATCTAGTTCTCCAGTTAGTTCTCTAAAATATTCTAAACTTTTTTTGCAACGAATCTTTCTTTTAACGAATAGTTCATCCTGTTGACTTGATTTAAAGGCATTCTTTATCAGCGAACTAAATTTTTTATTTTATTTGCATAATTAATTTAATTTGTCTTCAAGAATTAAATAAGTTTTGAAAATAATATCTTGTAAATAAAAAATGGATTTTTGAGAACTATCAACTCATTTTTTAAATTAATATTACATAAGAAATAATTCATTTTCTACTTACTTTCGGTTTGTATAACTTAACATCCTGCGTCTTTATACGCTTTAACTCTGCATAATTTTTGCTGACTATATCCAAAGCTGTAATACCAAACGCCATACCAATCCATACAACATTTGTCTGGCGCATCAGAACACTGGCAGCAGCTAAAATTGTGCCACATAATTTATTTTTACTTTTTTTTAAAGTTATCTTAATTACCATAAACTGAAGCCTGTAGATGTTGTTCCTTTTGCCAGTACATATAAAACAGCAAAACTGCGGTCAATGACAAGCTGTCGGTGTAGTACAAATGCGAAAAGAAATATAAAGGAGGCAAAGCTGCAATAGTAAATGCATCTAAGGCGGCTAAAGATGACTGTATATTATCCAAATTCTTGCGTCTAATTTTATACAATAAAACAACATTAACAGTTGCAGCAACTAAGGAAATCAGTCTTAAGCCAAGCACCGAACAAAAATCCAAAGGATTTAGAATCAACGAAAACAAGTAAAGGCCGGGAAAGGTGGTGATTTTGGAATCCCACTAAAATGTTATGAATTTATTGAGATTTTCTTGTTACTTTTACTTGATTTTATGTGCTTACCACTTCAAATTTCTTATTGCAAAAATATAGTCCTTGCCTCAAATGAAACTCTTCGTCTATGACCATTTCTGTGGTGGCATACACCCTTAAGAACAAAGGCAATGAATAGGCTAAAAATAATAATGGCAGCAGTATGGGCCATATATAAGTTTGCATTTTGGCGGATATATTTATTTTCTTTTATTATTTCTTTATTATTGTTTAAAAACTTTCGTAAAACCAAAAATGTCTCTAACCGGCTTTTAATTATTTTTTTGTCTTCAAACAGCTGCTGAATTTTTGTTTTTGTTTGCTTCTTTGCCGCCATTTTTAATAATTCACAGCGAACTAGTAGCTCTATTTCTGTGACTGGAAAACAACGGATGTAACTAACAGAGGCCTATTTTATATGTAGATGTTAATGAAGTTGATTTCTAGCGGCATTTTAAATTTAAATATTATATTAAAAATTAAACTTTATTTTTGATAACTTTTGCTATAATGACCGAAAAACGCACTAAACGACGTCATATATTATTGAATTAAAACAAAATGAGGTAGCAAAATAATATAATGTACAAATAGTTATGCATTTTATTAACTAATTACCTGTTTCTCTTAATTTGTTTGCCGTTTTTGAATAAATATACAACACAACTTAAAATAGTTTAAAGAAAAAATATAGAACTTTATTAATCAGCATGTATGTATGTATTTATAAATTTTATTGTTTTAAAATCTTTTTAAACTTAATAATTTAAAAACTAATTTAAAGTATATGTAATTATATATCAAAAACAAAAAATGTAGCTTAAAAATAATATATAGAAAGTTTTGAACAATATAATATAAAATTAATATTTTACTTATTTATACATCTATAAATCATAGGAGCCGAACGATCATTTGTGGTTGTATGACGCAATTTCACCGTAGCAAATTGTGAAGCTCTGTTTTTTATATATTAAATTTCCATAAAAAAAAATCAAACAAATTTATTAAATATACAAAATTTAAAAAGAAACTTACATATATACAATAAAACTTATACAAGAAAAGACATTAGCAAACTACACAAAGTATTTGTAGAGAGAAGGGAATCAAATTTAGCTTATTTAATACATTTTCTATAAAAAGTATAAAGGCAAATTAAAAATCTATAAATCTATTACGATAGGCACCACCCTTGCTATAAAATATACAGAAAAAAAAGAATAATATATATATATAAATTAAAAACGTTAAGATTTCAAGGTCAAAATTGTATTGAATAAATAATAAAAAACAACATTTAGATGATATAAAATGCATAGAATATGTTAAACAGTTGGTTTGAGAAACGTAAGCGCTGTTTCTGTATTGCTAACGAGCAAAGCGTTAAGGAAATTTCCGTCAAGTGATTTGGCGAAAATTTTCTAAACGTTTAAGGGTGTGTTCACATGTTACGTAACATCATTTTTGTCATAATGAGCCCTCCCTCCACCCATAGTAATTAATGCATTTACAACAGTGTAAGTATAATATATAAATTTCGTAACAAAATTTCAACTCCCATCTCTCTTTAAATGTGCTACATATTATATGAACACGCCCTTATTTGCTGGTTGGGTATACCAGAATTGCTTATTAACTAGAACGTTTACACCTTTAAGTTGCAGTGAACTGATTGATCATGGTTTCTTAAAATTTAACTTTAATGAATATTTAGCTCCCATTTCTGTTGAAAACACAGTTTTCTTTCTTTAACCAAGATTCTCTTCCAAGTCGGTGCTGAAATAATGGCTTCTTTTAATCAGCTTAATACTTCTTGCTTTACAATATATTGACTTTATTTATTTTTAATTTACATTTAAAAAAGAGACTGTTAACAAAATCAAGATTTTCGATTGAAAAAAAAATCTTGTTTTTTGTTCTTTGTGGGTTAATGAAAACTTATACAGATTATAATATTGAATTTTTCACGGCACTCTCCTCCCAGTTTCCTTTGAATTAAAACAATTTCTTCTCCCGTAAGAAAAAGTTGAGAGTTTATTCTCCTTAACTTTTAAAGCCTGACAATTTCTAACTATTTCGTTTTATTATTTTTTGTTTGCTGCTGCTGCTGCTGTTCCTGTTGATCCCAGAAATCATACCAGGGTCCATATGTCTTGCCATAATGCTTATCCCTTTCATTATTAGCACTTAAAGATTTTTGCTGTGCTGAACTGTTTGTGTTTCTTTCCAATGTCATGCTGGACATATTCGACGCTTTCATAAGTCTGGTGCGTGGCAATATGGTGGCAGTGGGTGTGTTAAGAGCCGAATTTGATTGTCTAGTTAGTGTGGAGTCATTATAACGCATTTGTTCTTGCTGTTGTTGCTGCTGTTGTTGTTGCAGATGCTCGTACGATTTGGAAGAACGATTTCTTTCTGCGTCCTCTACAGCTCTCCTATCGCTTCGCTCTACTCTATCGGATTTCTTTTTAGCATTCATATTGTTGTTATTCAAATTGGCAGATGTGGAGGCTCTAAAAGTTTGAAATTCCATTTGATGTTCTTGCATTTGCATGGCCGCCCGCCTCTGTTTCTCATCTCTTCTCACTAAGTGATCATTGATGACAATACAGTCGTAGGGATCGGAACTAGTCGATTTGATTTCTGGATCATCCGAATCATCTTCACTCGTATAATATTGTTTTAATATATCTTTGCGCTTCACCGTTTTCATAATAATGCCACCAGTGTTGCCATTATTGTCGAAAAAATTATTCACATCACTCATTTTCAACGTTCCACTATCCAATTCACTTTCACCCGCCTCACTTTCGGTCGATGGAAACATATCCGGCGTCGGTTTGATATTTTTTATTTTATTTTGTCCGCCATTGTGTGTGACACTCTTTTGCATATCATAGGCTTTCTTGTGATTGTTCGACTGCCCTCGACTGCCCAAAGAGTTTTGTTTTTTATTCTCCATCATATTATTGTTACGATTAATGGTGTTTTCTCGGTATTCCTTTTGATATTCTTTTTGATTTCTTTTCATTGTGCTCAATCGTTCGGACTCTGTGGGATTTTCTATATCAATTTCAATAGTTTTCATAATTTTCATTCTCGATTTGGGTGTAAAATTTTTATTGTTGTTATTGCGCGTCAGCATGGGTTCTCTTACCATGGGCGTCAACCCATAAATGTTCTCATCTTCGTCATACATTTCCACACTGGTAACACTGTCTTTGCGTGCCATCATCCGTCCCGTTTCAATCAAATGTTTTTCCTGTGATGATGTGGAATTATTAGAATTGCTCTTATTTAAAGTGTCATTTGCCTCCAATTCACGTTCACTTTCCATTTTACTACTAGTGGTGCGATAACCTTCATCCCTAAGCTCTTCCATATTGGGAGCAGACACCAAATCGCGGTGTTGCCACAAAGACATGCCGGCCAATATGTCATCATGGCGTCCACCAAATTTCCAAAACGATTTGGTTCTCTTAATGCCTCCCGACGAAGCCTGCAGAATTTCATCATCGCTGGCTATTAAATCGTAACGCATCTTCGCCGAACTACGATTTAAAGTCTTTAAGCTTTTATCGTCCATCTGACTGTCCACGCTGCTGCGAAAATTGCGATTTAATGTCCAAGAAGCAATTTCACGATTGGTGGATATATGAGTGTTCGTATCAGCTCGACGTCTTTGTTCGGTTTTAGGATTTTTGTGTATTTTTTTATTTTTTATTTTATTTTTTTATTGTTACAGGGTTTTTAGGAAATCAAATGGGAGCGTGCAATGATTTTGAAACACACACACACACACACAATAATAATGTTGATAGAAAATATGAAAATAAACATAAAAGAAAAAAATAATAAATGGCAAATTAAACAAAAAATAAATAAATAAATAAAAGTACTGCAAAAATATTTAAAAAAGCAGCTGCGAACAGGTTATTGACAAAACTTTAATGGAAACTATGGAAAATGAATTTTAATTACGAACAGCCGGGAGCGGTTATATTCTACTTTTATGGCATCACATACCGTATGGGCACACGACTTGTTTGCTCCTCATCTGAATAGTCCACTTCTGGTTGTGGTGGTGGCTCATTGGCAAAGCCGCTATCGTTACTGCTGTGCAAAGAGGTCTTGGCTGCGGCGGCGGTGGCGGCCGGTTTCAATTGATTCATGGACGATTGCTGTCGCGTTAAAAACAAACGATTCTTTAATTAGCAACACATCAACTCAATCTTGGAAGGGTTTGTAAAGGGATGCTATAAAAACTCACATGTGTTATCTGATTGCCATTTTGTAATTTTTTGTTGCGTCTTTCAATGGCAGATTGGCTGCCATTGGGAGCACAAAAACTTTGTGAAGAGTTCAGCGTGCGTGCAGAGTTTTGAACCGCTGGCACTGGAGCTGGCAAAGTAGGCGGTGGTCCCGGCCTGGGATTACCAGCCGTCGGCGCACGATACTGCAAACACACAAAATCTCTCAACATAAAAACAATAACATTTTCTCACTCTTCTCCACTCACCTTTTTCTGATTTCTATACGTATCGCCAAACATTCTAGTCGGCGATGTTTCCTCATGCCGATCTCTTCTATAAGTCGAATCACTTTCGATTTCCTGTTGATTATCCATATCATTGTAGTTTTCGTGATAACTGTTGCGCATGATCGCACCCTGTCTCTCATAATGCATATTCTCATAACGATCATTATTCGTTCGTTCACCGCGTTCTCGTTCTATTTTCATTTTGTTGTCAGTGATCATGTCGGCATTCGTGTATGCGATGGGGAACCAACCAAACATTTGTGTACGTAAATTTTCACCGAATTGCCAACCCTTAGCCTTGCCACCCACCAAAGCTAGACGATCGGCTTCTTCAAAGGGTAACTGATTTTCTCCGGATGGCATGTAGGCATAAAGAGCTTTTACTACCGTACGCTGATCCCAATGACCATGATCGGAGTGATCATTAGCTGGAAATATATGAAAAAAGGGTTTTAGTTTTTTTTATTTTTTTTTTAAATAAAAATCTGATTTTATCCATTAAGCTAGGCCTAATCGTTGCTTTCGATGTCGAGCTGATTCGATCGAATTTTCTTAGTTTGATATTATGGCATTCGATATTGAACAATATAAATACAATATTTGATATCGAATGTCATAATCTCAAAGTAAGAAAACTCGAGCGAATCTGCTCGATATCGAAAGCGACGATTAGACCCCTGATATCTTTCTATAACAAATATTCGCCAGCAATCAAAGCAATCTTTATAATACCCCTTTTCCACAGGCAAAATTTACTTTGTAAAGTCTTGAGTTTGAGGGTGAGTGGAGAAAGAAGAATGGGGTTAAGTGCAGAATTTGATGTACTCACAAAAATGAAAAGACTTTGTCAAAGTAAAGTTTATATATGGAAAAGCCGTCTAAGTAACCAGCATATACCCTGCTAATTCTAATCTTCAAAAAACTTTTTCATGCAATCAAGGAAATCTACAGAAATTTTTGCCCCACCATCAGTTGCGAATCCAGTTTCTTTGTTTTGTGTCTTTTTATGGGGACTTTTGGGGACGTGGCCTCCTACGTATTTTTATAACAACGGCAATAAGTGAATAAACTTTGAATTTTACTAATTAAATGTCATTTATAAAAATTAAATTTTATTTTCTTTTTAAATTCAAGAAATCCTTTAAAGAATTAAATAGTATCCAGTATTCAAAAGTATGGAGATGTTACAACTCGAATATAGTTGTGAAAGTTACTGTAAAATTGTAAAATTGTAAAATTGGTTGGATTCCGAAGATTTTTTTTGGTTTTTCGTTTTTAGATTTTTTTGGTTTTTCGTTTTTAGTTTTCTGTGTCATGACTGTACACCAATTGTTTTTTTGGGCAATCTGGAATCTCTTTTAACAAAATATACTTGAAGATGTTTCCAACGCAGCGTTTTCTATCGTGCATCTTTTGAGAGCCTATATTTTACTGGGAACTAAGCAAGGACTCAATATAGATCGCGCATCATTGGTTGAAACTTATTTTTAGCTTTTTCGAGAGCTCTCCACTTAGATATATTTAATAATCGGGGATTGTTCTTTAACAAAGAAAAAAAAACAATTTTACTTTTCAATCACATTTTAGTGGTTCTCACTCAACGAAATTTTGATCCTTAAGGTACGGTCACACTTGCCAAATATTTGCCCAAAAAAAACGTAACCACTACTTTTGCTTAGGGATAGTGAGATTTAACTTGATTTTTATATCACAAAATGAAGTCTGTTATGCCACAAAATGCAGTTTATATATTATTTTTAATAAAAAAATATTTTATTTAAAGAAAATGCAAATTTAGCTTGTCTGCTGGTCACGTTTTTTTCGGGAAATATTTGGCTAGTGTGACCGTACCTTTAGTCCTTCATCATCCATAGAAAAGGTCTCCTAATTTTAATCAGAAATAATGGGGTTACATTCAACAACCTTGTATTGTTATTTACTAAATTATGACCAGCGATCTTTGATATTTCTTTAAGAAGTTTTATTCAGCCATCAAACGTATTTAAATTTAAGCAAACAATCCTAAATCATTGACAGAGAATGATTCACTGTTTTTCTAAATCTAAATTTTTTCCTAAACAGTCGAAAAATTATTGTCGTTCTTTCTCTATAAAATTTTTCTATACTTAATTTGTGTGGGAAAGGTCGATCTCACTACAAATCATTACCTCCTGTCTTGACTGGCAATAAATTCATTGACATTATTGCAGCAAATATTATGTTATGTCCAGTGAAGACGCATCTTTTTCGTTCTTGTCAATAGTTTTTCGATGACAATTATTGCGAACATAAAACGTCATAAGCCGTTTGACATTTCCAAATAAAATAAAAAAAGACGCGCCATAAAACAAAAAGAACTAATTTTTTGCAAAAATACTAAATAAATTATTAAAAGATATTAAAAAGGTAAGTGAAAAAGAAAATATATAAATAAATACATAAAAATGCAAAATTTCTTAGTTCAGGATGGATTTTTCAGATGAAAATTTAAAAAGTCTTTCAGTTTCTCCTCTCTGTTTGAAATTTTGTAAATTGTGTGTTAACATAAATACGATTACCCATAGCAAAGCAATAATCAAAGCAATAAGTAATATTTTTTCGTTATTCTGCGGTCTTTATTGCCAACATATTTATTGCCAGTCAAGACGAGGGGTTATGCGCATTTACATATATGTATGTAGAACTTTAACACAGCAACGTTTTATAAAATGTAATTAAGCTTTCTGTGCTGAACTATTGAGCATTGTTGGCTCACTTTTCTTAATAGGCCACGGATCTTTTGTTCACCGTGACAACAGAATCGTTTCTCATGCCTTCAAATGAATTTCTTTTAAATTATTTCTTATATTTCGCTACTCACCGATAACAGTTGATGTGGAGTTCGAACCCGAACTGTTCAAATTGTAATCAGATTTGGCACGTGGCAAAGAATTTTGTGTATAAGGAATATTCGTTTCATGCAATGTCCTCATATCACCGAATGGTGCATCAACACTACGTGATTTTTTCAATTGATTCGATTGATTTGAAGCGTGTGAATCATCAGAATCTTTAAGACGTTCCTGTGAACGAAACGAAAAAAAAACACAAACAATAATTTATACATAAAAAATAAAACAAAACAAAAAAACAAATCACTCTACGAAAGCAGCGCAATGTTGCAACTTTAAATGTTGTTGTGTGCAACTGAACGTACCAATCTTTTATTGCCTACAAGCATTGAATTACCATCATATACCGTAGAGGGTAAAATCTCACGTGATGCAGCAGTTTCTTGCCAATTTTCCAAATGATTATCAATTACAGTTTTGCCAGTTGTATGATAAGCCATCCAATGTTTCGCTATCGAACATTGACGTTCCAAAACGAAGCCATAGCGGCGACGTTCTTGAGTCATGGCCTGGGAAAATACATAAATTAATTACAAGCAGAAAATTATTTAGGTTCGTTTATTATTTTCGTTTTCTTTTTTTTTAATATATAAATTTCAAAAGAAAAAACTTACATTTTTATAACTTTGCTCACAGAAAGCATCCAATTTTTTCTTTTGATCTTCCAAAATCTGAAGAGTCTTAAAAGTTTTAATTAAAATTAATTGCCGAGTTTTATACACTTATCTCTACTATAAACCCTTCACTTACTCTTAATTCTTTTTCGGTATTTTCTGGACTAGCTTTTTTCTTGCGTTGCTTTTTCATGGTCGTAATGGCCTTGTGATACGATTCCATACGTACTTTATGCTGTTGCATGAATTTCTTTTGTTCATGTTGCACAACTTTTGTATCCTTTTCCAAGTTAGTTTCTAATGGCACTAATAAATCGACATAAAAGGCTTTTAACTAAAAAAAAACAAAAAATTGAGTTGAATATTTGTTGTTTAAATTAAGCAATATTTTAGTATAACAGTTTAATGTGCAATTATTTTGTAAAATTTAAAAAGAGAAAGAAAGAATGAGATGATAATAACTTTTATGTAAAATTTTACTTTTTTCTGAAGGACCTCAACTAATTAATTCCTTTCCTCAGTGTTTCTGAACTGTTATATATGCGAGCGCGTGTGTGTGTGTGTGTTTTATTATAATTAATTTTTTTTTGTGCTTAACCCATCGGGTTTATCTTATTAACTTCTTTTTTTAACTCGTCTTCGAATTCTGTAAAATAATATTGTGTCCTTCTTTAATCTTTTCTTTTTTAAGATAAAATTTTTATTCACAAATCTTATGTTTGAAATTCGGTGATGTCTTCTCTCGATTTATTTTCCTAAATGACCTTGTATGTCAAAATTTTAATCTACTCTTTTGCAGATGACAGCAGCATTCGTGGCATTCGTATTCATTCAGTAACAGACCAAACCTGCCGGAGATCGCGGCAATGAGGCAAAATATGAATGATTTGCTAAAGAATGATATTTTAACAATCTCTGAATGGGGATGTGCGAATAGGGTCGAATTTAATGCTCCTGAGACCCAGTGTAGTATGCTTACACACAGATGTACGAACAATCATGGTGCTCCATCTGTAATAATGGATGGTGTAGATATTGAGGAATCAGAGACTCTTGATGTTCTTGGCATGAAAATTAAATGTGATGTTCGATGCACAGATGACATCTTTCAGGTCTCAAAAGATGCATTCAAGTGCCTCGGCTTTCTAAGACTTCACTCCATCTGATCTCCTTAATATTTACACCACCTGTATCCGACCGAAAATGGTATACAACTCTCATGTATGGGCCGATGCTTCAAAGTCTGTTTTGAAGATGCTCGGCCGGGGGTACAGGAGATGGCGAAGAAGCTCATCGGTGACAGTAGGGTAGCCAACTCTATTGACTCACTGGAGCATCGACGCAATGTGGGATGTATTTCACTGTTTTATCGATACTACAATGGAATGTGCTCTAATGAAATCAGGGAACTTGTTCCCGAAACCCGCTCATTTTTACGAACAACACGTTCTTCGTTAAGAACGCATCCATTTGTGGTTGATATGCCAGTGGATCGCACTACGCATTACAGAGAAAATACGTTCTTTAGCCGAACAGTTCGCATGTGGAATAAACTTGCTGCAGAGGTCTTTCCTGTTACTTTACAGCGTGGGAAGGTTCAAATCGAACGTCCACAAATACTATTCCCTTTATCCTCCTTCCCACAACCAATTTTCCTAGTTCCGGCACACAATGCATTGCATATGTAGGGGTCATCCCCTGAGTGCTGGTTCAAGTTAAAAAAAATAAGTTACAATGTTATGAGCCTTTACTTAAGCGTACTACAACAATTAAATCTAATAATTGAATACAGAAACTATTAATAACTCAGTCTGGAGGAAAATTCATCACAAAAATCTCTTTCAAACTTTAGAAATGTTTGGTCAAATAATCACTAGCAAAATTCTTTTTAACAAAAGATTCTCAGTCACTGTTTAGTAAATTTCTTTTTGTTTCAAAACTTAGACAATCTGCATTTTTCATTAAATAACAGCGTCAGATCATTAGCAAAGACGTTTAACTTTTTCTATTTAACTGTCTGTTTCTATAAAATGAAAACAAAGTTGTGAGTGAAAATTAATATTTAAAACAACAATAAAATAGGAAATTTTTTTTGTTTTCATTATAAATTTTCACTCACAATTTTGTTATTAATTTTATAAAAACAGGCAGTAAATCTATTGTGCAGTAAGTCCCTGGTGGAAATCTAGTGGGCAGATTATGAATTATTTTTAAATTTTTGTTTTGAACAGTCTGAAACTTTTTTGTGTGGGTTTGGCAGCTTTGTGAAACCAGGCTGGATAGCCGTGGGTCCAGATCGGTTGAATACACATATTAAACGAGAGCAGCTTGATAATTCCGTCACTTTTTATATGTCCAAAGCACCAACTTTAAACCTAACACTGATCACGTTAACTGTTATCTATCACTAGACTATTGTGGAATTTTTAAGCTGCTGCGTCTATTAGTTTGCTTTTGACAGACATTGAAAGTACACAATCTTGTTAATTTTAACGAAAATTAAAAAAGTGAATTTCGTGGGCAGATTATTTTGTTAAATAAAAAAACCCCCACAGAAACCAAAGAAAGGCTTTATAAATACTCTGGGGACTCAGCATCATAAATTTAAATGAATAAAAAGTGTTTTACTGAGTTTCGTTGTGGTCAAACCAGCACAAATTAATGCCAAACGTACAGGTCGCCCCCAAAAAGGTCATCAAGCCAGAAAAAGCCGATAAAACCCATTGAAATGGTATAAGACGATCGGCAGCTCATACTGCCTGAGCTTGTAGGCATCTCAACCGAGCGAGTAAAACACAATTTGCATGAATATTTGGATATAAAAAGCCATTCGCGTGTTGGATGCCACGATGGCAATCATATGAGCATTTCAAAGGAATGTTTTCGAAATACAAGCACAATGTGAATGCAGTTTTGAAACTATGGACGAAACACGGAAACTTCCAGCATAGTTTCCGGTTTTCAAATTCGCCAAAAAAATGGCTGGCTGGTAAGAAATTTGGATCACACGAAGAGGTTGTCATTGAAACAAATTCATATTTTGAGGGTGCTGAGAAATCTTATTATTTGCAGGGAATAAAAAAAATAGAAAGACACTAAACAAAATATATCGAGCTTAAAGAAGACTATGTTGAGAAATAAAACGATTTTTTGCCGAAAAAAAATTCTTTCTCCAGAAAGTCATGTAACTATCAAACTGCCCTCATATTTGCATTCTATTTTCATTATTTAAACATGAATATTTAACAATTTGTGTAAGCGTCTGAGTCAGAGCATCACGAGAAATGACTTTAAAATTAAAGTTTTTCATGTAAAGTTGTGTAAAAATAAGTTTTGGCCAGCGATTTGTTTAGCGATATTTTAAAATATTTATTATGCCATAAATCATAATTCATGATATTGAAATAAGCGAAAAAAAATAATTAATTACTTACAATATTCATTTGTTGTTCTTGTATTTCCTTATAAACACTGACAACATTTAGCAAAGCCGCTCCTTAAAATAGCAAAAGAAATTGTTTCATATAAATAATATCAATAATAATTTTATTTATTTTATTTTTTTGAATTGTTTAATATATAAATTCAAAAAGCACTTGGCCTTATTAACTAAAATAAACAGACAGACATGCATAATTGCCTTTAAATATAGTAACATCTTACCAATATCGCCGGTTCCACTGTGCTGAGCATTCATGGCAATTTTAGCTAATGCTTCATTAAATAAACGAGCTGATGTTGCAGCACCTGCAGTTTGATATGCATGAATTTTGATATGAAAAAAAAACAACAACAAGAACCAAACAAAACAAGTGATTAAGTCAACAAAAATAAAAAACATGCAATTTAATTATACTTATGAATATTATTATTTGTTTGCTAATCAAGAGTATCATATTTATTTTTATAATAAATAAATAATTTGCCAAATCAATGAGCTCACCATGTAACGATTTTAGATAACCTTTGCCAGCTGAGATTAATTGTCGGGCACCGGGATTAAATTTCTCCAAGATGTTCTGTAATTAGAAATAAATGAATGTTATTGAAATGATGACTATGAACTGTTTTTTTTAAATTAATATTTAGTAAAAGTTTTTTCTTTAGGTTAATAGCCAGGCCCACTAACTGCTTTCGACTCGTTCGAGTAGTCGTCTCAGTCACTCATTTTTTTTCGTCTGTGAGGCCCACTATCTATCTACTTATCGTTCGCTTAGCCTTACGTGTATGTGTGTGTGTTATTTGTATGTAGAGTTTTACGTTATCGTTTTCTTGTCGACTTGTCGAGATAAATGTTGTTAGTGGGCCGCAAATCAGCTGTTTTTCGTTAGGTATGCGACAACTCGAAAACGAAAATCATCGTGGGCCTGGCTGTAATTTTATCATCGCTTAATACAATTTCTTAAGGCTTTTCCACTACTGAATTCGACCTTAACATTTGTTCTGAAAATCGAACAACAGCAAAAGTATTTGTTTTTTTCTTTCTTCTTAAAACAGTCTCCTAAGAAACAAAAGACTTAAGCCACAAACCTGCCTGCTGTGACACCAAAACTGTTCGAGAAAAGAAAAAAAAAGCCAACAAACAAACAGACAAACACACCTTGTTAACTAGAAAACCACAAGTATTTATTTGGAAAAAAAGAAATATATAAACTCTTAAGCAAACAATCTTACTTTGCTCGAAAAAAAAGTTGCTGATACTCTTATATGTGTGTTTATGAATAGTACAAGTATTTTGTTCAAACTTAAATATGTATATTTTTTTTCGTTCGGCTATTATTTTCCAATTTAAATTATGTGTCAAACCAAATACACACATACATATACTAAAGACTTTGGAAAACTACAAAGAAAACTAAACAAGTACAAACTGAAATACGTATAGGGTTTCCCAATTCAGCCAAGCATGAAAGTATGCCTTGAATAAATGGTTTTAGAATGCAAGGAAAAAATTTGAAAGCACATTAGGGACATGAAATTAAGATGGGTTTGAAAAAGAAAGTCACTAAAAACATAAAAAAAATTGTATGAAGAAAATGTAGGAGCTGTAAATTAAGTATGTATGTAATTTATTTCTTAAAAAGATTAATAACACTGTGTTACAAAGAAGAACGAAGTCGAAATACCTGGGATGTGATATAAATAACAAATGGGGTTCTGGAATATAAAAAGTTTGGCGAAAACTGATGTATCAATGATTATATTTATGGTTTATGATTATTACATCGTTTTTATTTAAAATAAAATAAAATAAAAAAAAAACAAATATCGTATTAAAAGAGCACAAAAAACTTAATCTAGGGATTTTTGCAAATATTTTGTTTTAATAAAAAGTTCAATAAATCAATTAGTTTTTAACGGATTTTAAAAACCAAAGTAGCATTTTTTTCCTTACAAAATATAGTTTCATAGAACTTTATCTTCGTTCCCTAAAGTTCTAAACTATTGAAAGTCGGCTGCTCTACATTTTAGTAGTTTACATTATTGATGCCATGACAGTAAAAACGATTTAAAGCTTTTTATAAAAACGTACTAAAGCGCAGTTCGCAGTTGCTTAGTAAAAAGTTGTATTATTTTATTCTTAACCTTTGAGAACAGCATGAACTTAAATAGCAGTTTAACACGCTTAAAGTATTTTTATTGCAACTAAAAACCACTAAAAAGTTTCTCTAATAAAAAAGCTATTTATTAATTCACAACCAAGTATGTAATTTATAGTACTAAACGTGCTGCTTGTAATAAAAACAATTGTATATGTGTTTTTATGCCATCTACTTCCATTAGTACTAAATGAGAAGGATATAAATGAACACAAGATTTTGCTTTCAATATCATAACAAATTTTGACAAAATGTCACTTACTATAATTTCGCTCTAAGGGGTCAAATTTCGATGTAAGTTCAAAATTTTGTAACAGCTTAAAGAACAATATTCATATTGCTTGTGTTGTCAATCAATTAGTTTTTCCTTTCTTAATAAAAATAATTTGAATTACGCTGCAGTCACACATGAAATAATTTTTCAATTCTCATTCAAGATTTCTACACATACTACTTACCAAAATTCACAAAAATTTAAACTGTGACGTAGTCTGTACGCAAATCTAAAGCAAATTTTTAAGCAAGATGCCATTAATTTAAAATTTGGATGAAAAAACTGCGATCAGCTGTTTTCTTGACTGTAATTTGAAACACTTTATGGAATGAAAATTTGTACGCAAATTCTCGTCAAATTTCAAATGTGTGAGTGTATTGGTAAAAAGTGAGAGCGCATATAAAATTTGAATGAAAATTTTACGTGTGACTACCAAGTTAATCAACTCCAGCCTGATTTAATGGTTTTAAATTAATATTTTCTTTTCGAAAAACACTTAACGAATATAATTTTTTTTTATTTCCTTTTCAACACAAAATTTTATGCAAACAAAAATCTATAAATAAAGAAATACTTTTCATTCCATTGTCCAAGTTTCTATGATTGACTGACTGCCCGGCGTTTTAATTGCGTTTCAGTTTGAATAAAATAAAACAAAAACAAAAGCAAAATTAGCCCACATTTTAGGCGGTTATGGCACTTGAATTAAACAGTAAACATTTCTGCAGAGATACAATAAAAATACTTCGACTTAAAAGCAACAACTTAGAACCATTTAAGGAAATAGGCAAACCAACTGAAAAAAGAATTGAACACAAAAAAAAACAAAAATGGAAAAAATGTGGCAAAATAAACAAAAATAAAAAGAGTTGCACTAAAAACTAATTTCAAATGAGTGGCCGGCCAATTGTTATACAAAATAAATTGTGGTAATAAAATAAAAATAAAAGAAACAATTTACGTTCTTTTACTTTACTTGGACAAGTCGGTGTTTCTGTCCCTCCGTCCGTCCGTCCGGCAGTCATGGTGTTGTGGCTGCCAAAGGAAACCTTTCAAATAAACAACTTGTTCTTTGACTTAATTCCAAACGAATGAAACAAAAAAAAAACAACAACTTAATAATGACAACAATATAATAGTGAACGAGATGATGATGAAGAATTTTTTTTTTAATTTCACCGCCATATATGTTTAATGTGGTGTCTGTCTGTCTGTCCGTCTGTCTGTGTTCGTATGTTTGCCTGTTTGTGTCCTGTCTGTTTGTCATTCTGCTTATTGTTTTTTGTTCTGTCTAACTATCTGTCTGTTTGGCTGTCAGCTTGTTGATTTAACATATATTTATGCATTGTTTTTCTTTTTTTCTTTTTATTTTGATATTCTAATTCCCAACACACCTCAATTTCCACTATCAGGTAAAGTAAGGAGAGAGAGAAGAAGTATGTAGAAGAGATTCCTTCTCGAAAATTGTTCAAATCATTTATAAGGTTTCTTTGATGTTTTAGTTTCATTAAGAAATCCCCGATAACCCGCACATAATAACTATGAACCAGAATTAAGTGATTTAATGGAAATTAATAAAAAAAAGTTCTTTAAAAATGCACATATGTAGACGTTAAACACTTAAAAGGCAAAATTTACAAGTACAGTGGACGGTCAATAGTACGCACTTTCGTTTCAACAAATTTCTAATGATACGAAATGCAATTTTTTCGCATTAACAGTTCTGTAGTACGTATTCAAAATTTTTTTTACTGCTCAATAATACGAAATAATATGCTTCATTTCCATTTTTTTTTTGGATTTTCTTGTTTTGATTCTGCGGCTAACTGCCAAATTTGTATTTAGTTGCTATGAAATTTATTAGTGGATAACAAAGTGTTTCATGACGAGTGTCCTGCATTTGATACATACAAAATGTTTAAAGTAAAAGAAGCAAATATCTTTAGAAAGTCAATTTCAAATGATAGAAGACAGCCGAAGAGGAAAATCTCTTTATGAAATTTGTAAGTCAGTGATGTTATTCATAGGGAAAAATCCCAATTCGTAGGGATTTTCTTCTACAAAAAAATGGCCGTAGGGAGATAATGACAGATTTATTGAGGTCATTAAAATGTAGGGACTTTTCAATAATGTGGCATAAATGTATTAATTTTGCAACCTTATTCGATTTGTGACAACATACTAACGAAATATTTAATACAGAAATATTATAAATTATCATATTTTTTTAAATGATCGCTTGCCGCCATTTCAGCTTTCATTTTAAAGTAAATTTGTGAAATATTGCCTTTTTTATATTTATATATAACTTTTCGTTTTCTTCAGACTTTTCGGAAACCGAAAAGTACTGAAAACAAAAATTCAGCAAAAAATGGCTGGAGAACGATATCTTTAAAGGCTGGTTGGAAACTGTCCCAGATGAACCGTTCAAATACAAGTGTTTTGCATGCAATAAACTTTTAAATTGCGACAAGTCTGATCTTCTGGAGCATGCAGAAAGAAAGACACACAAACAAATGTGAATTCTGTAAAAAAGACAAATAAATTGATAATTTTTTAAAAAAGAAAAGCAGCATGTCAGCTGTTTTTCGCTGAGCACGATGTGGGGTTGCAAATCGTTGACCAATTTTCAAAAAAAAAATAACTGATTCACATAAAAGTATTTATATTTAAATAAAATTTGTACGTATACATCATTTAAAAGTTGTAGGGATTTTTGTACATACAATATTTTGAACGCGTAAAGAAAAATAGGGATTTTATTTGGGCTGCGTAAAGACTTCTCAAAAAAGTATATAACATCACCGATCTAAGTCAACCATTTGTACTATAAGAAAAGAGAAGACACAGATTTTAGGTGCAACAGTTGCACAATAATCTCGCTGCAGCATTAAAAAAAATGGAAGTTACGTTATACGAGTGGTTTTTATGCCAGAGAAAATTTTATATTCTAGTAGAGAGTAACTAGTTAAAATCTATTTACGAGTATGTAATCTAATTAAACTATCTGGAGACTTCGGTCCAATAGGTCGAATTTTCCAACATTACGAAAAATAAATAAAAAACATCTAACTCAGTTGTCGATTTAAAATTCTAAAAGCGCCAGTTTTATTAGTTCAATAATTTCAATGATTTATAAAAAATACCTTAGTTTCTTAATTTTTTTTTTTAATTTTTATGGCGCTAACACTGTGCGTATAAATGGCGAATATGTTATACAAACAAAAAATGAAATGTAATGTAATCAATTTAGTACTACTTTTAGTTGTAAAAAAGGGCTTAGTACAAAGTTTAAGCATGTAAAAATATGCATTAACGATATCTGCCGTTAAATTTAAATAATTTTCGGCAGCAGGCCTGCTATTATATAGTTCGTACTATTGGACGTCCACTGTATGTATGTACATATTTATGTATGCTTGTATTTTTTTAATTAATTTTCTTGAAGTCATAAAACACTTGTCTCTTTTTTTTAAATGGCACGCGATTTTTTTTTTGTTTTGTATTAAAATACTTTTAGAAAAACAAATGTCCATAAAATGTTTGTTAACTCAGTCATAATTTTAACAAACATGAGATTTCTGCATTTGTAACGGAAATTTATTTATAAATTATGTATGTATATATGTACATATGTATGTATGTAGATAAATATGTATGTATGTACATATGTAAGTACAATTGTTTTTGCAAAAAAGTTTTTTTTTGCCCGTGATACCTTCGACATCAAGCAAATTGTTAGGTTGTGGTTAAGAAAGAGCACAGTAATAGTTCACTTAAAAAGAAAATTATTATTATTATATGAATTTTTAATTATTGCTTAAGAACAAGAACTTTAGCAAAACATTAATACATAATTAATAATTATGGTATAACTGTTTCAAATATGGCATACGGTATCAAGCATGAATTTCTAAACAAGAATTTTAGGTGAATAGCATCTGCGTACGTATGTTTGTATGTATGTGTATGGTATCATACACATACATACATACATATAATATGTATTGTAAGCAAAAGTACATTTTTGTATGGAAATCAAGCCGAAATATAAAACTTTGGTTGCTCGAGAAGGTCTTCTTCAAATAGCTTCAAGCCCAAACTCAAAAGTTTTACTTGACTTCATCTCTTCTCTGTCCATTTAAAATTTTTTTGAAATCGATGCACCCGTTTAGAAGTTATTTAGTTATTTTCAGTTTTATGCTAAAAATCTCTTACACTTTTTACGGCAAACACTCAATTTTTTTCTATGATGACGTACATAGATGCGCAGTAGAAATTTATTTTGTGCGGCTGAGAGCGCAATCTTGTTTTCTTGATTCATGATTAACAACAGTTTTTAGTTTATAGCAACTTATAAACTCAACGGTGAACCCAACGCAAATTCGTCGAATTATAGAATAAGAAAATTTACGTACATAATAAATTATTCGAACAAAATTTTAGGAATAATTTAAAAAAAATTGTTCAAATAAAATAATCTGATAAAAATTATTCGAATAAAAATTTATCATTGAACACAAATTATGCAAACAAAAATTACCTGAAAAAATAAGAAAATTACGTAAATAAATTATTCGAACGAAATTTCATGAATAATAAAAAAATTGTTCAAATAAAAATAATCTGATAAAAAATATTCGAATAAAAATTTGTCTTTGAACACAAACTATTCAAATAAAAATTTACTGAAAAAAATATGAAAAATACGCAAATAAATTATTGGAATAATTTTAAAAAATTGTTAAAATAAAAATAATCTGATAAAAATTATTCGAATAAAAATTAATCATTGAACACAAATTATTCAAATAAAAATTTACTGAAAAAAATTAGAAAATTACGCAAATAAATTATTCGAACAAAATTTTACGAATAATTTAAAAAAAATTGTTCAAATAAAAATAATCTGATAAAAAAATATTCGAATAAAAATTAATCATTGAATACAAATTATGCGAATTGATTAATTCTGATAAAAACTATTCAAATAGCATTATTATTGGAATAATATAATTCGAGTAAAACTTATTCGAATGTATATTATTCGCACAAAACTATTCGATTAAAATTTTTTCGGAAAAAATTATTTGAATAAAAATTGTTTGCATAAAACTATTCGAATAATGTTATGTAAATCAATATAATTTGAATAAAACTTTTCGCATAAAAAAACATGCGAATAAATACTGTTAAAAAAATTTTTTTCAAGTAAAGTTTATTTAAATAAAGGTATTCAAATAAAATTAAAATTGAAATATAGAAATTATTCAATTATTTGGTGTTTCTTATGGAAATCGTTAAAATTTTATTGAATGTGGTTGTAATCTAATCAATTTATTTTATTTGGCTAAACTTCGTAACGTTTTTAGTCAGAAAGAATTGCATATGAGACAAGTAATCACAACTTCACCACGATCAATATTAAAATTTTACCATCACTAATTAACGTTAAATTAACCCATTCTTACACTTTGGTTCCATCTCACGCACCAAGTGGTTTTATTAAACAAAAACTGAAATTGCTTATTGAGGTGTAAACTACTTCATATTCGCATTTCACTGTTGCTAATGGAGATCATGAGGGAGCCTGTCTTTACCTTTACAGGATATTTTTAGTAAAACAATTGATATTTTACTAAATATGTAAGATATAAATTACTGGGAAAAAGTGCGATTATAAAACGATTTAAAAAACAAAAATTATTTTTGTATTTTAAATTTTTATTCGCACTTTTTCCCAAAACTAATATTTTACATATTTAGTAAAACATTAATAATTTTGTTAAAAACAAATTTAAATTGATTATTGAGGGATTAATATAATATATCCCGTAGTTCTAAAAATTTTTTGGGCAAAGCTACTCTTTCTTTTACTCACACTAAGAACTCGTTTTCTATTCGTCCTTCAAAAAAAAAGTATTCAAATAATATTATTCGAATTAAAAATATTCGAAATATTATTTGCATAAAAATTATTCGAATAATTTTTTAAATTTATAAATCTAGATTGCCTCGATATTTTTTTCAAAGATTTTTAAAAACTTTTGTTTGAAATGCATGTAAATAGACTATCTAAAAAACCCTCAACAAACAAAAGTTTTTGGAAATTATTCGAATAAATGATTAAAAAAATAAATAAAATGAAAATTCAATTGAGCAAAACAAATGAAAATAGAGAGGAAATGGTGTACGAAACGAGACTGCTGAATAAAAATTAGTTTTCTTTTCTTCATTATTAAATGATTTGGCTAAATAGTTGATACTCCTAACAACTGACGGCCGCCTAAAAATTTGATTAAAGTGGATTGAGGTCTTCGAAAACAAATGCTTTAGTCTTATCCGAACTTATAAGCTTTCCCTACATTTCTTGCTTAATAAAACTATTTTAAAGTGTTAATTTGAATTGACAAACTCAAGCTGGATTTAATAGCTTTCAATTAAAAGCCAATATAAGTATGTACATATGAGTACATACATACATACATACATATGTACATATGTATGTTTCATTATTTAGAGCTTAAAGCAATAATTAAAAGTTTATTTACAAAATAAACAAAATAATGTTGATATTTTCTAAAGTATTTAAACAATTTGCCTTGAACTAAGTTATTGATTGCAGTTGACATCGGAGTATGAAATTCTATACATACATCTAGTTATTTTCTAATGTGTCTGTCTGTCTACTGTTGGTTTTGTAAAATGCTTAAGCACAAACTTGTACATAAATATTTTTAGGAGTATTTTTCTGTCAAGGCGTGGGAATCTCAATACTCAACATATATTAGTTATGATTTAGTGATGATTTCAAGGTCATTTACTTTAACAGTTCGTTACATTTCAAATATTTCATTAATGTTTTATGAGTTGCGTTTGTGAACAATGATTGTTTATCTTTTAACGAATCGTGACGGTAATTGTAATGGCATCATTCAAGTGTTAAAAACTTTAAGCAAACAAAATCAAGCATATTTATTGTTTTTTTTTTTGTGTTTTTGGTTAGAAAAAATGGGGAAGTGTTAGAAGGTTTTTTTTTAATATTTAACGATTTTTGTAAAACTATATGCGTAACATATTACCAATTACAGATGGGCGATATTGCAGTAGCGGTTCACTGGTAAGTCACTGCTGTTACTAATTAAATTCATTAAGTAACAGTTTGTATTTATTAAAGGTTCCGTATACAAAGTGTACAAAGGCCCCTTATTGTTTTCGGCAAGATGTAGCCCCATCTGTTCGTATATCATAGGCTTTTATCTTGTGGCCCGTAATAGGAAAACACTTGGCCGTTAATGGTTAATTTATTTATGTAATACTTGTATAACATTGCGAAATGGCCTTAACATACTTAAAAATACATTGCGCTGTTAGTTTTGTAACAGTTCCTGTAGTGTGACTACAGTGATTTCTAATAACAGATAAATTAAGTAACATAATGTTAAATTTACAGTAACAACTTTATGCTTTCAAAATCTCTTTCATGTTAAAATTCAGTGACATTTAACAGTAGATAAGACATCTATGTAGGTATTTAATGCAAGCATTTAATTAAAAATATATTTTTCGAATTAATTGTTTTATTCAAACAAAACTAAAAGATATCCTAATTCTTATATATGTACATATGTACATACATATATACTTACATACATACATGTGCATACATTGTTGCTTATGTTTGTGTAAACACAACTTAGAGACCGTGATTACAGTCACTCTTCAAAATAACAGTGATTTAGAAATCCGCTTCTGTTAACTTTTAACGATGTTCGGTAGGAAAAATTTATTATGCATAAATAACTTTGCATGAAAGGATCTTTCTTTACTATTTTTTTAATAACCTGCAGCTTAAGTAAAAAACGGTATCACTTGATTTTACTTGACTGCTTGCACGCTGTAGGCAGCCATCACACACTGTTAGTTTTTGCGTGGGCCTTGTGCCACCTAACGATAAATTTTTACAAAAAGTTTGTACCTTTTATTTAAATCAATTTCATTGATAATAAAATTATAAACCGCATCAATTCTTTTATTTTTATTCTTTTCAAAAATTCAACATTAAAAAGTCCAATATATTTCAAGCTGAGGTTGTCTGAAATAAAATGTGATATAAATCAAAAACCGAAACGGAAAGGAAAAAAAATAATTCCGAATTGTTTTCTTAACACTTTTTATCAAGGAAAAACACAGCAGTCCGCGGCCAACATTATCAAAAAATTATGCGAAGTTTATATTTATTAAAGTGATTTATTTGAGGTTAGATTTACAGGTTTTGTTAACAAAAGCGCAATAACGCCCACCAAAATATTTTGCTATTTTTTAATTACTTACTATCCCCTCTCTTCTCCATATTATGCACGATTTCCTTATTTTTGTTTAATAACTGATAAAATAAAACGTTTTAATTTATGTCAAAATTGCACTTCTTAAGCTGCACTGAGCACGTTGCTTGCAAATATCGACTTCGACTGCCCAGAAATCAGCCAATATTTGCTTTTTTACAAAATTCATATATGCATTTATTTGCTTTGATATATGTACATATGTATTCTTAATCGAACGTCATTAACAAAAAATTTATTATTGTTACTGAAAAAATTTATTTTTGGTCAAGATTTCGGGTCAAATTGTTTACTGTGCATCATCTGGAAAATTTCCATTGGCTTCACCCGCAAAGCTGAGAGCTTTATATAAAAATCTTCTACACTAGTTAACCGTCTGTGTAGTGTGCAAACAAATAGAATTTAGGTTTATTCAATTTAAAAAGTAATTGAGAAAATAAATATTTATTTTACATAAAATAAAATCAGAATATTGTTGAAAAAAAAACAAACTAAAAGTTAACAACTAAATGCTAATAATATGTTTAAATAAAATATATTTGCTTATGAGCCAGATTTATATACAATAGTTTTCAACCGAAAATTAATGGCTGAGATGTTAAATATTTTAAATTTTTAAATATCAAAACCAATACACACACCTACACTCAAGGCAAGTAAGTATTGCTTAAAAAAAACAATTAAATTTATTTATTTAAACAAAATTGTTTAAAAGTTTTATGAAGTACTGCAGAGAGTAGGGCTCCGTCCATTCTTCGCTTTTATTACTTTTCTATTGTCAAACATGTGTAAGATACAATAGAATTTTATTGTTATTTTATTTCATTATTGTGCTATTTAACAAAAATGTTTCTTATTTTCTTAATTTTTTTGTAAAACTAACAATAAACTAAACCTTTTTCTAAGTTTATAAAACATTTGCCATACTCTAAGATTATTGCCTGTTATTAAGGGGTTAATTTAATTTTGTTAAATGATGTCATTTTCTTGGTTTGAGTAATTTGTTAGCAAAAAAAATAAATTTGTTACTTAATTAACATTTCAATCTTTAAATTCTTCTAATGTTATATTGCACAATTGTTAACTTTTTTCTGGCTTTTAAATTTAATAGATTTTTTTCTGAGATTTTTTGTTTTATTTTGCCGACTTTTAATGAATCGTTGTTAAACGTTATCGTTAGCAGGTGACATAAATATTAATTAAGTCTTGTCAACAAGATTTTATTTGAGAAACTTGAAAAATAAGGAGCACAGTATTTTATCAAAAATAATATTGAAATATGTACTGAACTCAGTCGATCCTCAATGAAATTTGTCAATATTAAAGAAACGGAAAAAACTTTGGAAATTTATTTTTAGTATTACGTTGTGAATGAGTACGTTTTAAATGTCTGGGATAGAAAAAACTACGCGTAACAATCAAAAACCCGACACTTTTGCCGTTAGAAGAAAGCATGTTATTGTTGTTGTTGTTCTTTATTATTGTAATTTTTTATGTAGATGTTCAAAGGATATTTATTAATTTTTATTGGCTCGTTTTCAGTGCAGCCAGAAAATAAAACTGCTAGAATGATATAAATATATGTAGATAAATATAATTATGCTAAAATGTTCTATAGTCGAAAAACTAAATGTTCAATTAATTTCATCTATATAATTAATAGTCGATATCATTTTTTTACAATGCAGTTTATAGCCAACTTTGACGAAACCTATATCATATTAAAGATATTTGCTGGCAGATATGAACAATCTGTATTTGATTAAGATCGGTTCAGTATTTTAGGAGTTATAAGCATTGAAAGTCGCTACTAATTAGTTTTTAATTTACCCACAACTCAATGGAAAAGTAAAAAACTATTCTCCTCTCAAGAGCTGAGTAAACAAGATATTTGTATGAATTTTTTAGTACAATATGAACAACGACACGGAGAATAATTCTGTATTCTTATCTCAAAAATTGAGTTATGACGTTGTTTGAGTATATGAGAGATATGTTTTAAAATGCAGTACCTTTAAACTGCTCATCTATTTCCAATACATTTTTATATTTCTAATTATAGTTTTTATATTTTTTTGACCTGTTCACTCTATAAAATTTAAAAATAATAGATTTTCAAAAAGTTTTACTTTGTAAATTTTTCTTTTTTTTAATTCTATGAAACAAAGAATAGCTATAAAATCCATTCATTTTTTTTTTGCCCAGGTATATCCAGTAGCTGGGAATTCATCCTCTAGAGAAATTCCAAATTTGAAAATTCAGTAAAATCCAAATTTTTCTTTAAAAATCCAAATGTTAGGATTTCTGACTATTGGGTGTCTTAGCGGAGCATAAAAACTATAAAATCCATTCATTTTTTCTTGCCCAGGTATGTCTAGTAGCTGGGAATTCAGATTCTTCCTTTAAAGAATATTATAGTTTTTGTGTGTATCAGAAAGTATAGTTTCGATACATGTTTGTGTGTAATGTTTGTTGTTTTATAAGAACAATAGAATTAGCTGCTTGTACCTTCTATTTTTTGTCATTTGGTCAAAAAATGTGGTCATGATTCCATTTGGAATAGATACCCTCAGTTTTTCTATGCTTAACAGCGCCTTGTTAACTTTGTAACATAGCTCTGTTAAAGCGAATGGTTTGTGTCTAGGGTTATAAATTTCGATATTTATCTTCACACACATTTGAAAACAACGGACAATATTGAATGTAACCGAAAATCCGTATTAATATGTCCTTAGTTTTTTTAATAAATTTTGGAATCAGTTAAAAATAAAATTTCTTAAAATTTTAAAGGTTTATTCTTTTAAAAATGACTGAAATGACTGATTACTTCTTTAATAACGTATAATCCGCTACTGTAATAATATTGTGAATATACTGATGGATCACTTAATAATTTGAAATCTGGAAAATGGATCGCTCTTGTACCAGCATACTGTACAATATTTTAATTTGTGCTGAACAAAATTTATGAAAAAAAATTCAATAGTTTTTTTTTAAACTATTACGCAACTCACTTGTAATAAAGAAATTCATATAAAGTAAAAATATTTAAAATTTTAGAGCCAAAAAAATAATTAACCGAAACAAAACAAAAGTCAGTTATTTACATATATTAAAGTTTCTCATTTTTTAACAGCTTGACAAAATAGGAAAAAAATAAATTTTCTTCTTTTTCCCAAAAGCCGCTTTTCCTAAAACATAATAAAATAAAAATTAAAAAAAAAAATTAAATACTAAAATAATTGCGTTTACCAGAAGAAAAAAAATTAAAAAACTCCTTATCCAGTGACCTTAAAAGGCAATAAAAATTATTAATCGATTAAATCATAGATTATATGAATTAAAAGCTGCTACCTGTTTAATCAATCTGAGGCAATTGTTGTTGTTGTTGTAAAAGAAGAAAAAAAATAACATCTCTCTAAGTCCCCAATGAACGAATCAAATTAATAGTAACACCTCAGAAAACTAGACTCTCGAAATGATGACAAGTTAACACATCTACAACAACAATAATAACAAAAACCATAATAATGAAACACGAGATGTTGCAAGTTGAACAGACACACAAAAAAACAACATGAATAAAAACTATCAACATCAGTAAAGTTGCAACAAAAAACCAAACACACGTCGAATGGAAAATATAAAGAAGAAAAACATTTCAAAAATCATTTTTATACAAGAAATAAAAACAAATAATTGCAAAATAAAATTAGCATCATCTTCATGAGCTTCAACATTATTGTTTTTATTTTATTATTTTTTATTATTTGTTAAGTTGCATTATTATGTAATGTTTTCAGCGCAGAGTTGGCTGCATGCATCATGAGCGCTGCTACGTGTATAAGTAAGAAAGAAAATTACTGACTGATTTATTTGTTGCTTTAGATTGGTTTGATGTTCAAAGAAACTAAAATCGCAAGAAAAAAAATAATCAAAAAATTCACACGAGTTTATTCACTCTAAATGAATAAGATTTTTTGCAGGAAGAACTTTAAGCTTAAAACTGAATTTACATTAGGCCAGCTTTCTTGCTGCAACTACATACGATTTCGTGGGAAAGTAGTTAAACAAAAAAAAATATCACATTTAAACTCACCTCTTCCTCTATTTCTCACTACAAAATCATTTTTGCGGCAAGAAAGAGCTTTTTCATTAAAAAACACATTTTTTAATTTAAATACAAAAATTCAATAGATTAAAAGAATTGAAAAATGTCCAGTATATTAGCATCTCTTTCCCTAAATACAAAAGAAAATTTCATTCGACCATTTATATTAAAAACAAAAATAAAAAAAATATAACATATTTATAAGTTTATTTTCAATATAAATCTTCTTTCCCATTTAGATAAACATAAAAAAAATCACGAAAAATTAATGGCATCGTATATAAAATCTTAAAGCCCCTTATTAAAACTTCAGCTTTTAATACATCTATTTTCTAATAATAAACGCACAAAAACTTACCTTATAAACGCCATCTACTAGTTTTGTTATTTCCTCCGACTCCATATTGATTACAAACAGCAATAGAGAATGACGAAAATTATGTTTGTTTAAAATATTATATCAATTTAATTTATTACACTATTGTTTTTTCATAAAGATATTTCTGTAGTTAGCTTAGCAACAATTTCAAAACTATTTAAATTATAAGATTATAGTAAATTTTTTCCGTTTTATCTTTTTATAATTTTGATAAATCATGCAAATTCACTTTCAGCGGCACACACTTTTATGATGAACAAAAAATAAATAAATAAAAATAATTTCACTTTCTAAAAGAAATATACACAAAAATGTGTGTGTTTTTTTAAGAAGCTAAGCCTGGTGGCAGGAAAACGAAAACAAAAAAATATATAATAGTTTGTGACTTAAGTCTTTCATATCGTGCAACATTGACTGCAATGAACAGCTAAACAATGTTTGTAGCTTAAGTCTTTTATTTATGTACAGTGGTGGACATGTAATTAAAACATATGTATGATCTCTCATTTGTTCGGTTTTTATATATTATCTCTTGCTATTTCAAAGGGACTTTTCTACTGGAAAGATAAATTTGATGTCTTTTACACTTGATTCCTTCTTTATTTTCCTTTTCCATTCAGTTTTCTTTCAAAGGAAGTCATTATTTAGTGAAAGTGTAGTTTTTAAAGTGGACACATAATTAAAACATTTTTAGTTTTACTATTTTAATAACGTATTTGTTATATTTAATTTTGTTTGATTTTTGAAAATTTATTGGTAAGTATATTTTAAATGATATCAGCAAAAATGTATACAAAAATTAATCATCAAGTATGGGAAAAGGACCTAGTTGTTCCGGGAAAGAAACGATTGCAATACTTAATCTCAGAGGGTCCGTGAATACAGTAAATGAAATTTCCCAGTTACTTGATTGCTCTAGAGGAAAAATGTATAATGCAATGAAACATTTTGATACATTTGAAACCTCAAATAATGTACCAGAGCCCTCAAACCCCATAAAACCATAGCCAACGAAGACGAAATTGTCGCAAGAGCCTCTGAAGCTGACCCATTTAACAGTTCTAAAAAGCTTAAAGTTGAATTAGAGTTATCATATGGTATTGGTATTTCATCTAGAACTATTAGACGGCGGCTCAATGAAGCTTCCTTACGAGGATGCATCGCACAACGAAAACTTTTCGTCTCCAAAAAAAATTTTAAATCCAGATTGAATTTTTCCAAAGAAAATATTAAGAAACCAGTGAGATTTTGGACAAATATTTTATGAAGCGACGAATCCAAATTTGGTCGATGAGGATCAGATATAAAATGATATGTATGGGATCCAGTTAACCAACAACACAATCCTAGGTATACCATCAAGACAATTAAGCATATTGGCGGCAACATTATGGTGTGGGGTGGATTTTCTTGGCATGGTATTGGACCAATTTTGATGATCAGTTCAAGAATGGATCTACATGTTTACATAAACATTATGGAAAATACAATGTATGGAGGAAAATTTACCGTTAATGTGGCACTTCATGCGCGACAGTGACCCCAAGCACATTCATGGCTTGTGAAGAGCTGCTTATACGAACAAACCATACACGTTTTAAAATGGCCAGCTCAATCGCCTGATCTCAATTCAATTGCGAACTTGTGGAGTGAAGTTGAAAAGAGGATGGAAAACAAAAATACCAAAAATGCTGATGAATTGTGGCAAAACATCGAAATGTGTTGGTAGGCTATTCCTCAACCTCTCCGTAGGCACTTAGCTGAGAGTTTGCCATACAGATGTGTAAATGTTATAAAAAACAAAGGTTTCCTCACGAAATATTGATGGTAAGTACAAAAAATATTGTGGTTAAAATAAAATAGTAAATGTTTTAATTATATGGCCAACCCAATTAAACACTTATTTAATATTTTTTCTTTACAGAATTTAAAATTATCTATTTAACAAGTGTACTGGAAACTGTTTAAGTTATAGATTTAAGAACTGAAAAATAAAATTTGTTGTCTTTTTTAATTTTGAAAATAAAACGAATAATTTACTATCATTACGAATGTTTTAATTATATGGCCACCACTGTACATACAACATGTGCGCAGTAAAAACCAAACAGAAACACACACACACTCAGGTACAAGCAGTCGCTCTCTTATATTTGCTGCTTTAGGATGATGACAACAATAAGCATAACAACAACATCAATGGGTACATTCATTTGAAATTAAAAAAGAAAAATGAAAAGCAGACCCGTTTAACTTGTCGCCATAACTTTTTTTTTGCTTTTATATAAAAGTAAAAATTTCTTTTAAAAAAGCTTCCTGTATTGTGAAAGAAAGCAAAATGTAACATTTAACAGCCATTATGGCCGGCAAAAGGTTACTCGTTATTTAAACAAACATTACAAACATTTACATACACATACACATAAGCCCACAACATACCAGCACTTTAACTCTGGGTTGCCAGACTAGTCAATGTTTTCAATCATATAAATTCAAATTGAGCGATTTTTGTAAGATTCTTCAATTCCGCAAAATAAAAAGATCTAAATTAAATTGAAATCAAAATAAAATGACAGGAAATTGTCACATTTGTTTCTCGATATTTATTAACTCAGAACTGAATGAAGTAGTCATTTTTCGTGAAAATAAATAAGAATTAAAAAGAGAGCTAGCTTGTCGTAATATCCAGCTTTTGACCACGCTGCAAAACTTTTAAGTATTGACTTTCAAAACTGATTATATTATGATCAAAATAACTATTTTTTAACAACTAAAAATGTCAACCCACATTGAACTCGAGCGATAACATTACATCATGAATAGAAATGTGGGCAGTGCCAAGTCCATACATAGTAAATATTAGTTTTAAGCACTTCTAGTTCTACCGCTTTTCCACTGGCAAAGCTTACTTTGCAAAGTCTTGAGTTTGACGGTGAGAAGCGAATTAAGAATGGGGGTGAGTACAGAATGTGCTGGATTCGCAAACTTGCTTTCTGCTTCGTTCATCGTTTACACATACTTGGATTTGGTTACATGTTTGTGTGTGTGTTGGTGCGCATGTTCATCCAACAAAAGAAAACACCCGTGAATGTGTTCTCATGAATTTCAGTAGCAGAAGTTAGCCCCTTTCCCTTTGACCTTCCACACTCACATCTATCGACGTTTGAAATTTCATTGCAACTGGTTAGATAGTTTCAGAGAGGAAGAAATCGTCCCTTATCCCACTCGCGATCCTATTTTTGAAAAAATAAATAGCATATGTGTCCTTCTAAGATCAGCTTTATTCGTTTACCGAATTTCATCAAAATCTTTTGAGCATTTATCACATGTTAGTGGACTCATGTACTCGTATATAATTAGTAAGATATTGGGATATAATAAATACGGAACTGCAAAAGCTAAGGTCTTCTATTCTTTTATGGACTATTTTATTTCAAATGCGGATAGTTCCCCCAAAAATTTGGCAAAATTTAATTAACGGCAGCTGCAGCTCCTATACAAAGTACATATATATTTTTACACAACTTGAAAGCTGTTATGGAACATGGCAATCTTAAGCGAGTAACTACATAACTCATTTCTTAATGAAATATAGAAAATATTGCGTCGCTTCCCATAAAAAGTTAAAATTTCTCACATTTTAACTAAGGAGTTACTTTAGCTCCAAACTTTATATAAACCACAAAATTAGACGATGTCTTGCTTTTAAAAGTTTTATATTTAAAATTTTTTTTAATTTGCTTTATGAAATTCTTTTTTTAGTTAAAAAAAAAAGAAAAATTTAAAAAAAATATTATTAAATCATACATGTGGTAACGCAGTCAGCTAGAATATCTGTTATTGTTCGTGTTTATTTACATATGTAAAACTTTCGGTAAATATTTATTAAAACGAGTGTGAAAATATGTAAACAACCAGTTTTTCTAGCTTTCTTTTCTTTACTCTCTCACGCACTTGCATATAAACAACACTCTATTGTTGTCATGTATCATTGGACTAACTGTTACATTGAGTTTTTTTATAGTAGCAAATATTTACATATTCATGCACATACAACATACATACATACATATGTATGTATGCATGAATGCTCTGGTACTCGTATTTATGTATGTATGTAAACTCATCTTTGTTTGACCAAATGTTATTGTTTTTCATTAATAAAATTAATGACTCAAATTTGTATGCATGTATTTACATACATACACATGTATGGCTGTGTCTCTCTGTGTTTGGGTGTGTATGTGTAAATGTCTTATAACAAATTATTTAATGTTTTCAATTAAATATGTTGACTGCGATATTCCATTCATGTTGTTTTTGTTATTATGTCTATTAAATGCACCGATAATTTCCTTTTATTATTATTAAAATTCATTGAAATAACATATTTTTTTTATTTTGTGATGAAATTAAAGTTATTTAATTATCTTCCTAGTTTGTAGTTGTTGCTGTTGTTGCTATTGTTGTTGTAATTACTAGTGTATTGACATTTGTCACGTTTTGTTGTTAATGTTATTTTTAATTTAAAATTTTTGACGGCTTTTTTTTCTATGCTTTTTAATAGTAACAGTGACTTTTTCCACTTGTTTTACATGCTCAAGTGGTGTTTTTTGATGAAGATAAAGACAAGAAAAAATAGCGTAGTGTGTTCACAAGACGATTAAACTGTGGTTAATTGCTGTAATTAAAAGAGATAGAAAAAAAGAAAGAAAAATATTTTTAGTTATTAATGTTGATAAAGTTGTTAAATAAAAAAATGTAAAAAAGTTAATAAAATATCAAATATCACTAAAAGTTTGTATGTACATACATACATACATACATAATAAGCACGTTTAAATATTTTTTATAAAAAAAAAGAATGAACAAAAAATTTATTTGCATGTTAAAAAAAGAAACCAAAAAACGAAAATAAAATTCCATAACATAAGAAACGTTTAAATTAAAAATATTGACACTTTTAAAAGTCAAAAGTTCTTAATTTTTTTAGATTTCTTCACAAGGTTTCATTACACGTTTCTTTTTAACTTACCGTTTTAACTTAACGTTTTTAGCAACCTTCCTTTTGTTAACCAATTATACCAAACTTGTGACTTTTTACAGACTTTTTGGATGCGTAGTAAGCAAAAAAACAACGGTTGACGTGAATGAACTTGTTTGTTTTAATTCTTCGTTCCAGCTTAAGCCACAAATTTTAATAATAAATATGAAATGTATGAACAACAAATTATTGTTTTTTTTGTTTTGTTATTCTTCAACTTAAAATAAAAAGTTTTGATTGTTATGGAAAACTGAACAAAAATATCGCCAAATTTTTATTATGCTTATTAATAATTGGTTAATCTATAAATAAACAAACTGACAAGAAAACAAAGAGGGCCATTGTACCCCAGAGTTGAGGTAATATTCGGTAGAAAAATTTACAAAAATAAACCATTAAATTTAAAAATATACAAACAAAATATTAAAAATAACATACTTTAGTTTTGGAAAACAACAAAAATACTCAATTCAAACTTAGGCCTTAATTTTATTTTGTTTTCAAAAAATTGCTTGTCTATTTGGCCATTTTTAAACTGCCTCCAGGACCTAAAAAAATGCTTTTAACTTTAACAACAAAATCGTATTTCCAGAAATCTGAAAAACGATACAACACACTCGTAAAATAAATGAGAATTTAAAAGTGTGCTGGCATTTTCATGGTAAGTAATTACCAGTTTAAGAATACTAATTTAGATAATATCACTATCCGAAAGAACAAGTTCCATTAAAAAAAGAGAAAAACTACAAAAAAATTTTTATGATTTGCAGCAATTACAAAACATAGAAAATGACTCATAACAAACTCTGACAAATTTCTACCTGCAGTGTTTTTATGTTTCTTAATGACTTTTTTACATTTCTAAATTTGTTATGTTCATCATTATATTAATGGCTTTTTTAACAGAAATTTAACTTTCTTTTAATTAAATTAAAGTGCTTTAAATGATATGTATTTTACCGAGCGACATCAACTCAATTAACCACAATCATACGGGCGTCAACAAATTATATTATTAAAAATAGGTTAATTTTCACATTTTTAATATATTTTTTTGTTTATGCTTTTCTTATTCTTTAATGTAATAATCAGGTAATAAAAATTTTTATTGTTTTTGAGACAGTAAAGTTTTAAGTTTAAGTTTGATATTTGTTGGGGCTTTTTTATTTTGTTAATTCTTTTGTGAACAAAAAAACTTAAAATTATTGCAATAAAAGATGTAAAAACTTAAGACCAGAATGAAATGTCTTCTTTTTTTAAAAAAAGCGAAGTAACACTCATGCAATTAACATGCCTACCAACCAGTAGGTGTGTTACCTTCCTTGGGAAAGGGTTAGTGAGAGTGGAAAGATGGTGAAAATCGTTTGCTTAATTGTTTTTACAACTCTGATATGCGTGTTTTCTTAATTTTTTATAGAAGTTTTACTGCGCTTTTTGTGTCAAGTAGGCGCATTAAATGTATTTTTAAGCTTTGCAAACATTTTTTAATTATTATTTTACTTTGCCGGCGATTTTACAACAACACCGACGAAGGAGAGCTCTGTGATGTACACCATCATACACCATTATCAATTGCTGCCGGTACTGTTCAGTAACCAGCGCTATGCCTTTGTCACTTAAACAGTCCAACGCTCTAAGTACATCAGCCAACAGCACCCTCGAAGTATAGAAATGCAGCGAAGAAATTAAAGTGCATAACCAGCAAATGGAAGGACATGGCCATTACTAGAATTATCAAAAAAAATACGCATTTGTGTCGGAAAGATCTATTGCAAATCAACTTTAATTAAACATTACGCCCAGATCCATACAAAGACGAGCTGTGGAAGGTGACTTGGCAACCAACATAGAGAAGTGCAAGCCAGGCTTGATTTTGTAAAGGAACATATAATCTGGACTATTGCTAAATGGAAAACTGTGCGTAGATCAAGAGGACAGCGCCTACCACTTGCTGGGGAGGAAATGCCACTAAAGTGGGTATATCAGCAGGATAATGACCCGAAACATACATCAGCGTGATTTGTGAGTAATAACATCAATGTAATAAAGTGGAGAGCACAATCACCTAATTTCAATCCCATAGAAAATCTATGGAATATTGAAGATAGTCAAATACTACGCGATGTCTGCAAAAGTAAGACCGACCTTTTGCAATAGACAGATATGGCATGGAAAGGCATCTCTAAGAAGATTTTTTTTTTAAATTTAATTGAGTCAATGCCATGCAGATTTGCAGCAGTTTTGAAAAATAAGGGATAGACAACTAAATATTAAATTAAATATATTAATATTTTTATTAGTTTAATTGAATGTGTTCGAATATTGTTAAGTTTTTATGAATAGTTTTGTTTTATATATACATATATATTGGTTCCTTTGGCTCCTATAAGGAGCACCGGGACTCAACAAATTCTTTCCAATTATTCCTGTTTGTTGATAGGTTTTTTACTTCACTCCAGCTTTTGCCTGATTTGTTAACCTCCAAAGCTAGTTGTGTACGTCAAGTGTGGACAGGGCGTCCTGTGCGTCTGCTTCCTTGGGGGTTCCAGTCTATAGAATTCAGCCCCATTTACGTATAAGTATTTCAACCCGTATTGTAGTTAAACGTTCGATATTGTGTTGGGACAAAAAATTTGCAATATCCTTCTGAGGTACCTATTCACAAAGACTTGTAGGATGTAACGAATCTGCGGCGGAGGTATTCCAAGTTTCACAGCCGTACAGACGAATTATCACAGAATTGATACGAATTAAAAATTCTAAGTTTTGTGCGTGTGGAGAGGGATGGAGACTTCAATATTGTGTTAAGATGGCCAAATGATTGTCTAGCTTTCAAGATACGATTAGATACATCATCTGAAGATCCGCCCGTTGACGGTACTATACTTTCTAAGCATCTGAATTGATTTATATCTTGAATATTAATATTTTGTATACAAAGTGATCTGTTGTATGGAGGGTTGATTCTCATTGCCTTCGTCTTGGGTATATTTATTTTAAGACCTGCCTTTGCTGCTTCCACTTTAACCATTTTCAAGTTCTCTACCACATCAAAGTAATTATGCGTAAATGATGAAACAGAATAAACTGCAACTTCAGGATGAACAATATTTTGCATACAATTTGACATAAAATGTTGCCAGAGAAAGCGGTCGTGAAATAGAATCAATTTTATTTTTACAGCGTTTTTCATTATACTCTCAATTTTAGACACTCATTCTCCCAACAATGTTACCGTAGTTTCATGAAATCACATACATACATTTTTCATACGAAAAATGGAAACAAAAGAAAATCAAACAATAATAAGAGAGAACTTGAAGTTACTGCCGTCGATTTTATTATGGGCCATCAGCGTTTGTTCCTGAAGTTGCAGATTTATTCTGTTTCATCATTAAGAAGTCATATATCGTCTGCTTAATTCGTTTCTCTGCTCTCTGCTGTTTCGCGTTGCATTTCTCATTACTATTTTGTTTTAAATAATGAATATTGCTATTATTTTATATTATTTTATTTTATTTTACTTAAGTAATAAATCATTAACAAAAATTTAAATCCATTAGAGTTTTAAAATTTTATTGAACTACATTTTAGCAAACACAAGCCTGTGCTTTAGTTTTCTCTGACACTGTATATTTAATTCTAGTTTTAGTTAATCTCAATCTCGGCTTAACACACAGACGCTCCTCATTAGAAGCAAAAACAAAATATCATAGAAAGTTTTTCACTTTGTTGGGTAAACATGAATAAGTTCATATAAATTTGCCATAAAATTTTCTCTTTGAACAGAAATTTTTACTTTTTTAACGTTGATTATCTTTGATTATATTGTTGTGATGGCAATAACACTGTAATTAACAATTTTCACTTTCAATTTACTTGGTTTTTATTTTTTTGGTTTATTTTTTTCTTGGCCACCAAACACTTTTCAGAGTTTAATTGATGGAAAAAAAATTCCTCTTAAATTCATTAATTTAGTAACGCAAATTGCCCATTACAATTTGTTTGTTTATAATTTTTTTAGCCTCATATTTTCAACGTTTTTGTTGCTATTGCATTTTGCATATTTTGTATGGTAATTGCCAATTTCTGTTACTTTTTCTACGTGTCCACTTTGCGGTATTAATAATAAAAATTTATGTGTTTTTTTCTTTAATCAATATTATGATTTTCATTGAATTTGTTTTTTTTTTGCTTATTTTAATTTATGAACAGGTATTTGGCAAAACACTTATAAATATATAATTGGCAGATTGTGAAAACTGTTTATATATTTTTGGCAATCAAAAAAAAAACCTCTAAAGAACCTTCAAAGCAACTCAAAAGATTTTTGGTTAAAAACAGAAAAAAAACTAATAAAATGAAATAAAACTTCAAATTAAAATACTGAAATCTTTGGTTAAAACGTGCCAATTTAAATGCTAAAATGTCTGCGTAGTCTAAAATTCTTTAGTTTTTTAGTTGCCGCAGATTGATTGATGATGTTGTGAGTTAAATCAAATAGACTGAATAAAATTATGAAAAAACAGGCCACAACACTTTAAACGAGTTTTTGTTCTGATTCAAAAAGGTTTTGTTTTTTGTTTCAAAAAAATAAAAATAAATAAATAATTATGAGGCTGACTGGCAAGTTAAATGCATATTGTAGCGCTATCAGATGGTTATTTAAAGACTGTGTACTGAAACATGTAAAGAAACTACTTCCATTGAAAGATATAAAAGATTTAAAACTATTTTTTTATACAAAACAAACCGGATGTTATTGGATTAGAACTCGAGTAATCACGTTTTTATTGTGTAAATTTTTTGTTTTAAATTGTATTTAATAGTTAATTTAATTATTTCTGTGCGGACATTTATTTGCATTGAAGCTTGTAAAACTAGGAATTTTTGTTTTAAGTTGTTGTTTTTCATATAACCAGTGTTGCCAGGAGCTGCAGAAAAAAGAAGGTACGTCGGCTTCTTAAAAAGATTAGAAAAAGCTCAATCGTCTAAGAAAAAAATCGAAAAAAGACTAAAATTGTTTATTCATAATTCAAAGTTTTATTTTCTATTATTATAATAGAATTAATTAATAATAATTATAATGGAAAAAAATTAATAAAAGCAAAGACCAGTTTAAATGTTGTTAAACAAAAATGCACTTCCAGTATATTAATAAAAAAAATAATAAAAATTTACATAAAAATATGTAAAAAAAAAAAAATAAAGGGTGTCTCAAGAATACAGCACTTTTAAAATTTAGTGTTGATTTTTTTTCAGCAAGTGGGAATTCTGAAATTCAGTAGCTGTGACACATGTTTCTTCCGATTATTAACGGTGGAATGATTTGCGAAAGAACAACGCGTTATAACTGTGAAAACTTATTACACAAATTTGGAAAGTTAAGAGCGAGGGCAAGTCTCATAGGATCCGTCGTACGTTGCTTTTTCAGCTGACATTAAAGTATCGGCGGAGGAGGTTGACACAATGAGTACGTTATTGACGGACATTAAATCAGCTGGATTTGATTAAAGTACACATTTTCCATGGAATTCGAAGATATTCTGGAGTTTCCTTTGATTCTAATTTTTATATCATCCTATTTAATTTAGTTTTGCCACCACACAACACAAAAAGCTAAATTAAAACGAAGCAGAAAAAATAACTGATAGTTGTCAAAGTTTTCAACGTACGTCTTCCTTGAGTAGAAGTTAATACTTTATTTCACAATTTGCTGCATATTTAATTCAGTGCTAAGCGCTCGTTTACCACGGTTAGGAATTGTTTTCGGCTATTTACATTTACTACTCGTGAATATTGCAACCAGGAGTGCCATAAAGAAACGTTTTTCCCTACAAACATTTTCCTTAAAATCTACCAAAACCTCCCATATCCCCGGTTTTTATAACATTAAATTTTATTGCGAAAATATCAAAAAAAAAAGTCGCAATTTTTTTCATAAATAAACAAAAGATCAACCCCTAACTACAAAAACCAATGTGTGAGAATCATAAATTTCATTTAGTAGCTGGCAAAATTTCAACAGAATACGTAATTTGATTTTGTACACTGAGAAGTTTTGGTTTAGAAGTTTTCTTTACAAAATGACTTTTTTATTCATATTTTTAAGCATTCGTATATTTATACATATATGTATGTATACTATATAAATACGTACATCTTGGATAATTAGTTCTATTATATGAATATACTTTTTTAATTTTGAGAACAACCACGTTACAGATTATAATTATAGTATGAAATAATTTTTTTCCTTTTATTCATTCGCCCATTGATATATTCACCCATGAATTCAACACAAAATTTAAATTTATAAAACTGATAACAGACAGTAAGTAGATCAATAAATTTCTCTAAGTGTAAAGCATGAAATAGTTTCTCATTTATTCAATTCTCTCTATGTGCCTAACGCTGATTTAATTGCACGAATATCCGTTACCTTGTGATCTCCTTTTCCTCGTCCAGGCCGAATGTTTTTAAAAAATTGCATGCAAAAGCATTGAAAACTGTAATCACTTTGATTTAACGAATTATATGAAATGCAAAGTAGATACATATTTAATATTGTGGCTATTGCCAAATTGCTGTAATTCTTTAAAATCCAACTTGAAAAGAAAAGACTTTCTTAAGAAAAAACGTTGTTCCTTTCAACTGGACTTGGCATATTTTCTTACTTTTTAAAATTTTTTTAGACATAGCATATTTGCCTACCACTGCATTCCAACAAGAAAACCCCAAATAATGATATTATTTTTGCTTGTAAATGATGTATTTTGAATTATACTAGAAAGCTACATCAAAATCTCAATTTCGACGAAAAGTGGACTTACCACTTTTTTCGACTACGGTAACGATATGTTCAATTATAAATCCATTTGTCTATTTCCTTGCCATAATCCTTGACCTTGAACATGTGTAACTCTTTTTTTTTTAAAGAAAATTTCTCATCATCACTCGCTCACCCTCCAACTGAAATGACATCTCTTTTCGTAACTCCTTTTATTATTTGTCAAGCGCTATAACTATTTTACGTTCTTATTATTACTGAATTGCATTTTTAATTTCTGTATTTTATTTTTTTGTTTGTTTCTTTTAGATTTTCAAAGATAAAAAAATAGTTTAATAATTTTTACAAGCAGCGGAGTAACTCATGTAAGTTTGTTGCTTAAGTCTTTTGTTTTTCATATCGTTACTTAATCGTGTGCTTGACGACTGTCTTACCCGTGGAATTTAAATTATGCATTTCCATTTTGTATGAGAGTGTGTTATGACAATTGTTTATGAAATTCTTGGAAACAACGACACACAACTGGGTAAATCTTATGCAAGAGACTTTTTAATGACAACGACGCAGTTGTTAATTTACATATGCAATGATCTTAAACGCATTAAGCTCTAAATAACAAATGAATCACTAAGAAAATATGTGCAAAGAATGCAGGAATTTCATTTTGAAAAGATTATGAGAATGTGGTAAAACAAATTTTAGTAGTTGAATAATTTATTTTGTTAAAAGTTTTGAAAATAGTTTAGATAGAAATAATTTATGCATTAATTATTTTTTCCCCAAAGTTGAAATTTAAATTAAAAAAAGGTATTCATTTCAGTTTTTTTGTTGGAAAAATGTAAAAATGTATTTTTTTTACAACAAACACTAAAAGTTGAATTTTTAACAAACTATAACCATGTGTAAAAAAATCGGGATAAAAAGATGTAATTTTCCGCTTAAAACGTCAAGCGAATAAATAATCAATTAATTCACTTTTAACACTTTTATTTGGCATCTTGAATAATATTAATTATTTGCAAGAATTATTTGACAGAATGTTTGTAATGACAGTTAAAATTTTTGTACTTTTTATTTAAAAAAAATACCGTTCACATCAATAAGAGTGTAATTTTTCATTTTTCCATTTTTCCAACCAAAAAAACTGTGAAATGAATACCCTTATTATGTTGTAGTGTTCTTTATGCTACACTAAATATAAAACCGGTTTAGTTTTCTTTTTCAACTTCTAATTTTTTACTTTTTATTCGCCATTTGTCTTATGTTAATAATTAGCCAGCAGCAATTTAATGTAGGAAAGATAATACCAACAAGAATACTTTTTTTAGTTAAATTTACATATAAAATCCAAAAACTCTTAATTTAAACTTTCTGTTCTTAATACAGCTGGCTGTCCACTTTAAGAATTTATTGTTGGCTTAAAATGAAATTTTTATCCAAAAGTTTGAATTTTTTGTTCTTTAAGCAAAGCTAAAAAAACAATAAAATTCCCATCATCATTTATTAAAACGCAAATAACAGCAACAGCACAAGAAATAAATAATAAGTAAAAGAAAACAACACAAATAACGCAAGTAGAAAGTGTGCAGTAGAGGAGGCCATATTAAAAACAAATGGGTTAAGTAAACTTAATTTCAATTAGCCAAGAAATCGTTATAAACCTAAAATCAACAGAGATTTTGCAACTATAAAATTTTAATAAACAATGACAATGGCAGTGACAATCACAATGACAATGACACTGACAATGACAATTATAATGTCAATGACATTGGAAATGGAAATTACAATGAAAATCAATGACAATGGCAATGACAATTGCAAAAACAAAGACTATGACAAGGACAAAGACAATGAAAATGGCAGTGACATTGAAAATGAGAATTAAAATGGAAATGACAATGACAATGACTATGACCATAACTATGACTATGACAATGACAGTCAATGACAATGGAAATGACAATGACAATGAAAATCGCAATGATAATGAAAATGGCAATGGAAATGGAAATGACAATGACAATGACAGTCAATGACAATGACAATGACAGTCAATGACAATGACAATAAAAATGGCAATGACAATGACAGTGACAATGAAAATGAAAATGACAATGACAATGACAATCAATGACAACGACAATAAAAATGAAAATGACAATGACAATCGAAGTGGAAATGACAATGACAATCAATGACAATGATAATAACAATGACAAAGACAATGAAAATGACAATGCAGTTACAATAGCATTGACAATGACAATAGCAATGGCAATGAGAATGACAGTGACAATAGCAATGATAATGACAGTGACAATCACGAAGACAAGGACAATGACACCCAACTTTTTTTGCTTCTCATTTCGTATTTCAGTGTTCGTTTGTGAGAATTTTTTTACAACAAGGACTAGATATTGCTTTCAAAAGCATATCTATAAATCATCTTTTTAATTTAAATTATAAAAATTTATACACAATAGAAGAATACTTTGCATATAATCTAGTCTTATAGATAAAATATTTGTACAAATATTTTCGGCTTAGTAATCACAACTTTGTATTTTTGAAAAAAAAGCCCAATCTAAAATAACTGACATAATTGTTGCTCAAACTATCACGTCTTTGGGAGAGGTCCCAACCGGCCCTTATATTCTCAACGCATAACAATAACTTTTCACTTTTATTTTATTACTTTTACAAATTAGTAATCTAAACTTGTTTTTAAATAACGTAGACAAAAAAACTCACTGATTTCAATGAATTTCTTGTCAAGTAATGAAAATACAAACTATAAATCTATGTCTGCCATAAATAAGAAATAAACGTTCTACACGTACGAGTACATAAATATTTTCTAAGCTGTGCAAGACAGAAATGTAAGAAATTATTTAAGTGGGCTGGTAAAAATGTCCATAACACCTTTAGAATATATGTATGTATACATTTTTGTTGTTGTAGGAAGATGAGTAAACTAATGCAGACAGATTTTGTTGGTTTTATGAATAACGCTCTGCAGGAGAGTCTGGAGCTAATCAGAAACAATTTGACACCGACGCCAACGTAAAATAATCTAAACGTATAAATGCATAAAGTAATAAATTAAAATTACAAGAATTTTATGTACAAATTGTCTGTCTATGACAATTGTTGTCGACTGTCTGCTATGACTTTTGCCAGAATCTTTAGACATTTAAATGGAATTGAATATATGAGACCAAAATGAGTTAGAAAAATAATTTATCAAACTTAGCAATTTACAAATTGTCTAGAATTTCTTTGACATTTAAAGTAGCATAAGGAGATTTTAAGCTTGCGAAGACAAAGACGATATTTTAGTTTGACGGCGTCTGTACATAATTCAAACAATAGGTTACCTTCAGGGCACAAAATGTTTAATAAATATTAAAATTATAAAATAATTTTTTTTAAATTTATTGCATAATTTTGTCTAATTTTTTTGTGCTTCATTTTAATGGAACAACGTAAATATTGTGAGTGTTTTTTATTTAGTTTAATTAAAAATTTATTAAAAAGTGTTATTGAAAAAATAAAATTATGTTCATTGTTTATCAAGGTTAATGATGATCATGACAATTAAAGACAAGCACGCACGCACGCATTCACGCACACACGTACGGGGCACATTTACTTAAAGATGTTTGCTGCTTAAGTCTTTTGTTGCTAGTGGTAACTTTTGGCTTTTATTGCAACGTTTTTTTAAAGGCTTAAAAATATTTTTAAACAATGTTTGATATTTTTTAACTGCCCACAAAAAAAAACACACACACACACACATTAATCAAGAAATTAATTCCCGAATTCCTAGAAATCATATGAACATTGTTATCACAATTTAACACAAAAGTTTGTGTTTTGTATGTTTTGATTGAACAGTGTTGACCTGCAACATCAAATATCTAGTTCTGCTTAATAAGGTTTCTTTCTGCCAGCAGTGACTTTCATTTTTCGGGTTTCTTTATTAATTGCCTGCCTCTAAATTCAAGCCGCCTGCCTCATTTGTTTTTTTTTTTGAATTCATTAAATTCTCTGTGTCTACATTTAAAATAACTCTGTAGTAAAACTAGTTATTTGACTGAAATTTAGGTAAAAAAAAAATATAAAAAAAAGAAAGCGTTAAGAAAATTAAAAATGTATGAGTTTAAATGAAATGTTGTTGTTGTTGTTAGTAAAAGAGCTCAATCGGAAACAAGGAAAATTGTTCTTTAAAATATTCTTAAATATTTAATTTATGTTAAAATTTCGTTACTCATTTGTTCAGCGTTTATATAAAGAAATTTATTTAAATAGTTTTGTATGGGCTTGTAGCATTTATTTAATGTTTTTATAGTATGTTATGTGTAACTTTTTTTTCTTCATTTCATTCAAATGATGTTTACCTTGTTCTTAATAAAGTTTATTTATTTACACAGAAATTTTTTTTCACTGCAACGCAAAATAAAAAATTCTACTACAATAATTACTTTGCAGTTCAGGTTTAAGTTTTATCAACATTAAACAATAATAAGTTTAATTTTATCATTTGTATGTCACATGTTTGCGAGTATGAGCGGCAGATTAATGAGTGACATACTTGTGAGTCCAAAGGCCTCATTAGTTTTAACTTTTCGTTGCTGTTCTGCGCCGTTCCTTTCTATAGAAAATATTTCTTACTTTCTTGTTCTGTATCTGAACTTTCAGATGTGAACGATATAATTATAGGAATGAATTTTGTAAATGTTTGCAAAATGTTTTTTATTTGACAAAAATATATAAATCTTTAATAATTTGAATTAAAATGAAATATTCTGACTTTTAAAACAAAATTTGTAATATTTCTTTCCACAAAAAACTGACCCATACAGACTCTTGGCTGTGATTTAACGTTGCATTCTATTCTCTACAGAATAGTCCGCAACAGAACAGAACAGAACGAAAAAGTAACAACAAACCACAGATACAGTTTTTCAATTGAGCAGAAACAAAACAGTTTATTCGTAACAGAACAGAACGTACAAACTAATTCTTAAAACTGGAATGACGATAACAAAGCTGGGAAAACAAAAGTGGCCGAAAAATATGACTAATAACAGACACAAACTGAACAAAAATAAAGTAAGAAAATCTTAAAATAGCCTAAAAAATAGGTCAGAAAAGCAGTGACATAAACGAAGACATTGATGCTGCTCTTTATGTCAATATCATGGACATAAAAAAGTACATGAGCATAGACTAGACATGAACTAGACATGGACTAGACATGAAAAAATCTGATCGTAATTGTAAAAATTTTGAACAAACAAAAGAAATGAATAGCAAGATTAATAAAAAAATGTATAATGTAACCATAAAAATGTATGAATTTAATGTAAATACGTTATTACTCTAATTAAAGGCTTTTAACTTCAAATTTGGTCTTTTACAAATCAAATTCAGGTTTTAAAAAAAAAAGATGTTTTGAATTTTCCAAAACAAATTCTGTATTTTAGAAACCAAGTTCGGCGTTTAAAAAACCAAAATCAACTCGTTTTAGATAAAATTCATTTGAAAAAAGCCTTGATTTAGATTTTTTTTAAATACTGAATGTGTTTAATTTGGACAATTCTGAATTTGTTTTAAAATACCTAAATTTGATTTGAAAATGGTGAAATTGAAGTTAAAAACCTACATACACACATATATGTATATGCCTTATATGTATTTATATTAGAGTTTTTTCTCGGGAAATTGGGAATCTCAATCTAAAAATTTCCCGCTTTCAAGGGATTTTTCATGCGGTATCCCGGGAAATAATAAAAAAGAAATTGACAACTCAACGGTAGAAAGTGAGCGGGCATTTTCGGTAGCAGGGCAATTTGTTAATAAAATTAGAAATAGGCTTTCTGACGAGTCCATAAACGCTTTAAGCGTTTTAAAGAATTATTTCCTAAAAAAAAAATATGAATTATATTATTAAAGTATTTTCTAATTTTAAGAATTTAATATTTTTGTTTTGGAATTCAAACCTCGAGTACCTTTGTATTATTTTTTATATATTTGGGGTATTCACACGGTCGTCATAAAGTCATATGTCTTAAAATAATAACACGAAAAAATATGCCTGCTGTGAACAACCCCTCATAATTCAGTGTGCTATTTTACATTTGAGTCAGCTGATAAAAAAAAAACAATAAAAAACGGACAATCGTTATAATCATAAAAATGTTATAATAGAATGCCGAAAACAAGTGAAAAAACGAAAATAATAGCTAGTTTGTGCAAAAACTACACTACTGTTTAGTTATGTCAAAACAAAAACACAGCATAAATAGTCTTATTATTTTAGGACTTTATTGTTTGAAGCACAACAAAAAATTTTGTAAGACGTCATAAAATAATAAGACATTGTGATAATATGACATTATAGGACACCGTGTGAATACCCCAATTATTTTATGTCGTGTGTGTTCAAAAACTATAATAATAGTGTGGCCATAAAATGCAGTTGAAGGACAGATTTTTTGACAAGTCTGTCCGACTTGCATACAATTATGAAAATTTCCATAAAATGATAGATTTCATGCGATCTTTTTAAGAAATTAAGTTGCAACGAAAGCAAAATTAAATTAAAACTATTTATTTTATAAATCTGCAAATATTTAGGCGCAAAAAATCAATAATATCTAAAATTACTTGAGTGAAAAATACACATGTGTATGTGTTTGCATCTTTATTGTATGATAGTGTGGCAAATTCAAAGCGATTTTTAAAAGTGGGACAGAATTCTGTCAGATTTTCTAGTGAATGAATCGTACGACTGTGTATGATAGTGTATCACGGGCTTAAATGTTTCAAACTTTCTAATGCAATTTTGTTAATGCCTAGCAAATTTAATTTTTATTATTTCATGGAGCGGAATTCCGAGATCCCGGGAAATTAAAAAAAAATTTCCCGCTTTCCCGAGAAATGAAAAATTGCGGGAAAAAACTCTAATGTATATGCAATAAATATTTTAGATTAATTAAAATAAATTTGAACTGAATTTGATTTTAGTAAAATCATCTTTAAAAAAAGATTTTGAATGCAAAAAAATATATTTTTTTTGTGTTCGATTCAAAGATTTTTGAAAAAAAAATATGTTGCAACACTGATGCAGACGTTTAGGAAGGCAGCCAACATCTTTAAACATTGAATTATATACAGATCGTTCTATCGGCTCAAATAAAGATTTTTTATAAATTTCTCTAAATATTATGTGTGTTTTTTTTAAATCAAATCCGAAAGCTCTTAAAAAATCACCCCTTAATTATGTCTAGTTAACTTTATGATGCAGTTTACAAAAGATCTGTATGATTTAATATTGTAAAAATGCTGGAAAGGAAACCAACCACTTACTTCATTTGACGCCTTCTTTGTGAAAAAATTTTTTTGTTTAATTGTTATAATTAAATTAATTTCATTGTTTATAAACACACGTAGCATTCAACTATGTAAGTATGTATGTATGTACATCTATACGAGTATGTGTATGTACATATGTATGTGGGAGTATATGATTTTTGATTTAATTTTACAAATCATTAAAAATTCAAATTGGCTTTCGAAAGCATATAATGCTTAATTTCCTAATTGCAGGTTACTTAAGACACTACAAACGTCAATTACCACTCAAGTTGGTTGGGAATAATCATTGATAACACTGTGCAACAAGAAAAATTATCCTCAACAATTCCAATGGGAAATGAAAGTAGGCCTAATGGCCTACAGTCAACAGAACTGTCAAAGGGTTTTGAGAAGTTAGTTTGAATTTAATTTTTATGGCGTCATGAAGTCACATCACATTCTGAAAGCAAATTGTACTATTCAATAGAATTTCAGATACATTTGATCCAGAATAGTTTTAAATTTTTCTGAAAAAGACAAAATGAATGTCATGTAGTGCATTTTAATCCAAAATTGATAATTTCTTTATGTTTGACAAACGGTTGCAAGTTTAGAATGATCTCCACGCTCTTTAATCGATTTATAGTCATCAAGAGAAATATCATCCTGCATAACAACAAGACGTATAGAAGCAATAACCTAAGCAGAAAAATTTACACCACGCTTTATACACTCAGATTCGTCATACTTACGATCATCTACCCGACAACTTGTAAACTCAATAGTAGTCCTGCGCAAAGGATCATTTATTGGAAAGATTGTTTGACAGATAACTTCAGGTCTTTCATTACCCTTATTCTTAGGAGCAAATAAATCATACGATTCTTTTTGAACCTTAACCAAATCCAATAAAGAATATCTTAAATCAATCGACCTAGAATAAGAGACTCTAGGAACAAAAGCACCAGAAGCGCACATATGTATAAGAAGAATCAACCATTAAAATATCCCAAATTAATTTAAAGAACTATATCAATATAAAATTAATACATTAAATATTATTCAAGCTCCACTTTAGTTGCTCCTGCTTCAATAAGTTTTTGCTTGATTTTTTCTGCTTCGTCTTTAGGAACATTAGCAGTCAAATCTTTGGGTAAAGATTCAACCAACTCTTTTGCTTCTTTTAAACCCAATGTAGAATTAAGTTCTCTCACAGCTTTAATAACTCCTATTTTTTTACTCGCATTAATTTCTTTAATCACAACTTTATACTCAGCTGTTTCTTGAGTAGCAGGAGCAGCAGCATTATCACTAATAGGCGCCCAGCTCCAGCTCTAGCTTCACCAAGAAAAGAACCAGCAGGCAGCCCTATTTTCCCTTCTAGATCTTTTGCAAGTTCAGAAGCCTCTAATAAGTTTAAAGATAATATTTTTTTTAATATTGGGAAAAATAGTGCGAATAAAAATTCTAAATTCTATAATATTTTATCTTTTATTAAATAATTTATTCAAGCTTTAGGTACAGAAAGTAAATATAAATGATTTATTTAATCCGATATTTCGCTTTCTCAATGGAAAGCTTCTTCAGGGATATAGTTATTTAATTGATAATTATAAATTTTTTCTTTTTGACAATTTTTTATTATTTTTTCAAACAAATTTAGAAGGACTTTTTATTGGTTTGCGAAAACAATAACTGTTATTATTAATTTTTAATTAAATATATCCCTGAAGAAGCTTTTCATTGAGAAAGCGAAATATCGGATTAAATAAATCATCTATATTAATTTTCTGGACCTAAAGCTTGAATAAATAATTTAATAAAATTTAATAAAAATGTCGAATAAATCAGAATAATTATAATATTTTATCAACCAAATTACTTACTTACTTAACAAAAAATTTATTTTTTAGAACTATAATAATCCAAAACTCTCATAAGCCTCATATAAGATGAAGACCATTTGTTGAAATAAAGAAAAAATTTATTTTTCCACAGTGGATTCTATGCAACAATAAGTACGCACAATTACATTCCATTAAATATTTTTATATTTTTTTAAATTTTTTTTCAATTTCCACTCATAGTGCAAAAAATGGTCAAAACTTCAAGAGGCCATAAAAACTAAATTCGAGCTAACTTTTCAAAACCCTTTGGCGGCTTTGTTAATTTAATGGTGAACTTTCATTTCCCATTGGATTTGTTGAGGCTGACGGCGAAAACCCGAAATTTGTTGCACAGTGTAATTAAAACTCTACGAGTATTAAACAAAAAAAATTTTTTTTCAAATCGTAATTGACATTTGATACGAAAAATTCAATGATATCATAAAAACTCACACTTTGTCGCATAAAAAATAAATTTATTTTACGGTTTTCAAATAAGAAAAAAAAGAAGAAACAAAAAAAATATTATTGTGTTGGTTTATTGTAAGAAAAATATTGAGAAAAAAAATATAAAATAAAATAAATCTTACAATAACGATAATAGTTTAAGCTGACTGAGCTCGACTCTGTCAGGTGGACGGACAAGTGTATGAAACATGCATATTCAAGCACATGCATGCATATTTATACTTACAATGTTACATTCGCTGTGTTCTTGTGGCACTTTTCGTATGTTGAGTGTGTGCAGTTGCAGACGACTACAGATTCATGTACACATTTCGGAGCAACAAAATGTTGGCCGCGCTATCGAAAGTTGTCGGTTTGGCTTAACTTGTTTACTACTACTCGTATTTTTAATACGGTAGTAAAACAAAACAATTGTTTGTTTTTTATTTCTGCTGGAGTTATAAATTTTGTATTTTTCTTTATTTATCCGAATAGCCTGGGGGGAATACACTGGGGAAAAGAACGGGGGAATTTGAGGAGAATAAATTGCGTATTTTGGACAGGTTTTTTTTTCAATTATATGAATATTAAGTTTTTGATAAATGGTTTTTTTTACAGGCATACCATGTACTATGTACAGATGTGCTCATTAAAATAGGTACCAACTTTATAAATACCAAAAATGCCACCACGTTTGAATGTTTTAGTTTTTGTATAAAGTGGGCAGAATTCTTGTTGTTAACTTTTCTCTTCTCATCTGTAAACTCGCAATTTTTACACTGAAACTTTTCGAGCTTTTCGTCTCCGAAGATTAATATTATATCAGTTTTTGCCAATAATTTGATTATTTATATCAACTGAAATCCCCTTAGATAACTTCAAGGGATCTTACTATCCAATAATTCGTCTTGTTTGTTTATCTCAGCTTCACATCTTTCTATTGTGTTGCAGGTCTTAAAGGCATTAACAAAACAAAAATTGTATAACGTTCTTTAACCTGCTTTAAATTTAGAGGGTGTCCGCCGGGAAGGTATACTACTTTGTTTGTTTATAATTTTTGATTAAATGAAAGACAATGGATCTTATATTGATAAAAATTTTATTTAATGTCGGCAATTATTTATGGAATACAATATCAGATAAATGTCCGCCTCTGTTAGCCTCACAAATCCGAGCCCTTTTGAGCACATTTTTCATTACATTCTCACACATTTCACGCGGTATTTCATTAATTTCATCACGAATATTTTGTTAGAATTTCTCAAGCGTTTCTGGTTTGTTTGCATAAACCTTGCTTTTCAGATATTCCCACGAGAAGAAGTCCGGAGCAGTCAAGTCAGGCGACCGTGGAGGCACATCAACGTCACCATTTCTTACAATAACTTGTTGTGGAAAAATGTAGCGCAGTAATTCCATTGAAATCCTGGCTGTATGCGATGTGGCATCGTCTTCTTGATACCACATGTTAATGAAGCCCAAAGCATGCAGTTGTGGCGTTTAAGAGTTTTCAATCATATCACTATATCGCTTCCCATTCACAGTTACCGGTACGCCGTTTTCATTTTCAAAGAAGTCAGGTCCGGTCCAATGATTCCTCCTGACCAAATTGCACACCAGACTGTCACTTTTAATGGATGCAAAGGTGACTGATAAATAATTTGAGGGTTTTCCTTTGCCCAGCACCGACTATTCTGTTTATTCCCACATCCATTCAAATGAAAATGTGCCTCGTCACTCATAATGATTTTTTCATGAAAATCGGGGTTTTCATGGGCGAGCTGTAACATACTATTCGCATATGAACGGCGGCGTAAATGCCCTTTTGGAAGAAGCTCTTGTGTCAACTGAATCTTTAATGGGGAAACAAATGTAAATCCTTGTGCCAAATTGTGGCCAAAGTTGCTCTTTGAAGACCAAGCTCCAGAGCACGGCGTCTAATTGAGGTTGATGGATTGTTTTGAACACTTTCTTGAGCAGCAGTAAAGTTTTAAGCCGATCTTGCAGTACATTGTCCATGCTTGGGCCTATCACCTACAGATCCTCTTTCTGCGAAATCATTCACTACACGATAAATAGTGCGTTTTGTTGGCACGTTGTTTCTCCCAAATAATTTCACGTAACTTTCTCATCGTCACAGTAATCGTTGATTGATTTTAATAAAATGTTTTAACTATTAAAACACGTTGGCTTATCGAATATTTTTCCATAATAAATTTGCCACGTGTCTACTTTACGACTGCCAAATATGAACTGTCAGGAATAATGTTAACCAAAATGGCGGCAAAACCAAGTAGTATACCTTCCCGGCGGACACTCTGTATAAGATTTATTCTGTTACCGAAGACTCTGAACATGTCACCGCTATTTCAGCGTGAAATGCTGTGTTCGATCCATCTGCCATTTCATGGCTTCAGTCTGAATGCTACGGAACCCAAACTATCCAGGCATTAAATCTTTCAAGCCGAACCAGAGATTAAATGCATCTCCTGCCTTTAAAATTTAGGGTCCAAATTTCGACCAGACTATCTCCAACAAAAATGTCTATAGTGTGTGGCCTCACCACCTGAAATATAGTGCAGGTGTTGGTTAATCTGACAGGGACCGAAAATCAAGTTTGTTAAAAAAATGGGCGCATTTTTAGAAAGAAAAAAAAACAAAGAAATTGTAACAGATATCAGAGGGTACCTATTTTAATGTCCACATATGTATATAATATTTCGATGCTGCTATTTTAAGCAATGCAGATGTTAATCAATAGAAGAAAAAATTTTTTTCTTTCGCTCTTGTGCATTTGTGACTGTTTTGAGGCCCTTTGGTCCTAATAGGAAAAGCAGGACATTATATACGAGTATAAGATATATTTAAAAAATATATATAAAAAAATATACATATATACATAAAAAATATGAATTCTGTAAGAATGGCAAACAAATGGATACATTTTTTAAAAAATAAAAGCATCAAGTCAGCTGGTCGACCATTTTAGAAAAAAAAACTGATTCATGTACATTAAATTTTTTATATTTAAGTAATATTTTTATGTATACATTATTTAAAAGTTGTAGGGATTTTTGTGGAGACAATTTTTTGAACGCGTACGGAAAAATAGGGATTTTATTCGGGCTGCGTAAAGACTTCTCAAAAAAGTATATCACATCACTGGTTAGCTCCCAAGAATCCATGACTGGCAACTTAGTTATTCAGAAAAAACACATTGTTTAATATGTGTGACATGCTTAGACATGACCCAGCTTATTGCAAAATATCTATACAGTCATCGATAGCCAAATGGCGTAAGAATTTTCATTTTCAATATCAGAATCTTGTCTAATTAAAGCTTTATTGCCGCATGTAGGGCATTAACTGCATTGATTTGTATAAACTCGATTTCAATTAAATACTGCATAATACAATCAAACTAACATATTTACAGAAAACCACTTGGCAAATTTGAAATTGTGGTTAAAGTTTAAAAAGTTTTCTTTCAGCAAAAAAAAAAAATAAATTAAAAAAAAGGAAAACTTAAAAAATTTTTTTTTTGCAAAAAAACTAGTTTTACTTCGAATGTATTTAATTTTTTTTCTACAAATTTTAAGATGTTGAAATATTTATTTGTATGTGTGAGTGTGTGATTGTGTGTATGTGTGTGTGGGTTTGTTTAGTTATTGCTATTTTTTAATTGATTGTTTGGAAAAAATATTTGAAATTACAAACAAGTGTTTGTGAATATTTTTTTTTTAATTTATTTTATTTATTTATTTCTGTTGAATATAATTTAAAAGAAAAACTATGGGTGCACAACTGAGAGAGTGATTTAAATACTTGTGTATGTTAAGCATAACAAAAATAGTCAGTCACCAGCACATAACAGAGACATGGCCCGTACGATAAAAAAAAATTTTTTTCTTTTGCCATAAAATGCTTAATCAACTTAAAGTTTAATAAACCGTAAAGTATGTTTCAGCAGTTTTGTTTTTATCTGATTATTTTCATTTTATAATTTTCAATATTCGAATATTTTACTTTTTTGCCATAAAGTTTATGGCCAAAATGTGGATGAACTTGTTTTCCACTTTGGGCTTAAAGCAAATTTATAATATTTGGTTTTTGCTGGTAAATTGATTTGCCCGCAATTATTTGGTGAGGCAAGAAAAAAGTTACAAAAATTCAAGAAAAATATTTTTATGCTTTAATGCTGGGGTGCACGAGCAGGAAACTTTAAATGTTGTTGCCATAAACAGGAGTTTAAATGAAGTTGTTTATTTAAAATAATATCTACCAAATATTTATTAAGTTTGTAATGGCTTTCTGTCCGACTGCAAATATTTTATTAACTAATCACATTTTTTGCATTTTGTAACCGGTAGGCTGCATAAGATTTCCTTAAAAATTAAAATATTCATTTCCTTTAGAAAAACAGGAATTTTCTCTTAAAAGAAAGTAAAATGTTGTATTATGCAAAGAGTTGCAAAAAGAAATGTACTTTTAATGAAACTTACTTTTTAGGAAACATTTTTCGCGAGGTAGTTTTTATAAAATTTTTCAAAACTTTAAATTTAAAAATCAAAAGGAATCCTTTAGCGGGCTGTAGAGCATCCCAAAATTACCGGTTTCCGAATTATTCGAAAAGTAGCTCTTTTGCGAACCCCGATTTCGAATAATATTTGGTGTAAAAATACAACGGTTAACCGGTTTGTATAAAACGTTCAATTTTTGTTGGGCGGGAGGCTCCTGTAAAATCACCCAGGAAAAGCAAATTTTAATATTTCCCGATGAAACACGCATACATTGTCGGTGCCACAAAACACCTCATCAGTGTCTTGTACGGAGCAGAGATGCCAACAGAACTTTAACAAAATCCCTACATGTCTGGAAAACGTTTGCCCTTTTTTCTACACACAGAAAAGAGTTCCCTACATTTTTCCCTACGCTAAAAATTCATTGATTTTAGAAAAACCGAGCATTTTATTTTATTTTAAATTAAAAAATCTGTCCTTTTTCCCTTCGCTTGAAATTTCCCAATAAAATCCCTACAAAAAGGCAAAATTCCCTGCTTTTGGCATCACTGCTTTTACTCAGTATTGAAAGAGACTGCTAAATTGGTTGGAATATTGTCAACAATTTCAACATTTAAAATCAAAAATTTCAGAAATATTTGCAACAAATTTCAATTGACAAATGTTAAACTGTAAATATGAAAAATAATTTAAAAATGAATTAATTGTTATAAAAATAAGCTTTATTCACAGCATTTATGGGGATTCAAAATAGAGATGGAGCCGTGAATAACTTTTCACTCACATTCATGAATGCTCACTGTAGAAAAATGTTACACATACACGCTCATGTACGACCTTATCATTTTGGCTCTTGTTCAAGCACGCTCACCTGAGTGGAGAAAAATATTAGTCGCTATCACGAAAACTCAAGCTCACGAAATACCTACGAAAAAAAACCTATACAACAATTAAAAAAGATTAAAAAATTATATGAAATAAAATACCATAAAGCAAAAAATGAAATCACGCTAAAAATTAGAGATGGGATCGTGAGGAACTTTTCACTCACGCTCATGCGTACTTACGATAAAAAAAAGTTTACTAATGCACGCTCATGCTCGACCTTATATTTTTGACTTATGTTTATGCACGCTCACTTGAGTGGAGCAAACATTAGTCACAATGACGAAAACTCACGCTCACGAAACTCTTACGAAAATAAAACTACAAAATAATTCAAAAGAATTTAAGAATTAAATGAAAAGAATTACAGCAAAGCGAAAAGAAATATCAAGACACAATAATCACTCCAAAAATCTACTCACGCACGCTACCTCACGCTCAATTTTTTTGTACCCGCGTTCATGCATACTCACATGATCGAAACAAAAAACGAATCACAATCATGTGTGTTCATTCGTGATCACGTTAACCAATTGAGCGGTGCCCATTTCTACAAAAAATCTACTCATGCACGCTCACTCAGGCTCAATTTTTTCGTACTCACATTCATACATACTCACATGATCGAAATAAAAAACTAATCACGATCATGCATGATTACGCGTTACTCACGCTATTCACGTGAACGATGTTCATTTCTAATTCATATTCGAAAATCGGGGATATGACTTAAAGAAAACTGGAAGCCCTTCAGCAGCAGCCGAAAATGTTATTGAAAGAAACATTATTACTAAATAAATTAATTTTCAAAAATGTCTTCTTTGATCAAACATGTTCAGCTGTGAACTAAGCTTCCTCTACTTCTTCTGCCTTTTCCATTTTTTATGTTATCTATTGAAATCATTTGAGGCACCCTGTTTATACACAGGAAGTTACAAAAACTATTTTTTTTTGTTATAAAGAACTTTAAAATTATATTTGGTGAAAAAAGACCGGTAAGCAGGCACAAAAAAACCGTCCTGTCGAATTATTCGAAAGCGACTAATTTTTTTAAGAGAAAAAAGCGCTAAAGCAGTTTTGATTCCGGTTTTTTAAATACTCCAGCTGGCTGTCCGCTAAGCAATCAATCACTTAACTGAGGCAGGCCGACTAAAACTTGTCTGACTTTTTGAAAGCCCCTTAAAGGAAAGTAATAAAAATTAAATAAAAATAACATCCGTTTTGTAATTATATCATCTACTTTTTTTCTAACATTTTTTTATGCCATTATTTCTTTTCTTAACAGCATTTAATATTTAATAAAAAAGGAAAAAGCTATTAATTTATTTAATTGCCAGTATTAGTGAATTCGAAATATTCTTGTTTTAAAAACGAGTATTTCTAACTGTCATTATTTTCAACTGTCAAATGACCTTGGCAAATACCTTTCAAATGCAAAGACTCTTTCTTATACATTAACAAAGAATTTGTTTAAGTTGTAGTGCATTTGAAAATCTTATGATCTCTTCTATTGAAATACACGCTTATGTTCACTTGAAGACACTTAAAACCGTTTTGTTGCTCATGCCATTCATTCATGTGAGTATCAACAATTTTGTTTACGATCTAAAATTCTTTTAGTTTTTTTTCTTAAATAATATTTTGATTATTTTTGTTTTCTAAAGTGAGCATTAAAAGAGAAAAAATGTGCACAAAAATTTCATTGTGAATAAATTAAATGGCAATTGGAAATTGAATGCCAGATAATAATAATGAATGTTCAAATAATAAAACAAAAGAGTTATTGCGCATGCGCATGCGCAAGCAACTGTTTGAAGATTTATTTAATAAAACTTAAGAACAAATTATATATGGGTTAATATTGGTAATTTAGTGCCGTTGCCGTTGAAAAACAGCATAATTAGGGGGAATTCACTGAAATATATAGTGGACGACAATACAATAGAATTTTTTTTTTTTTTTTGATTTTACTGATAAATATAAACATTTCTATGGGAAATATAAGTTTTCTTTAGCAAGATTTTAGATTAAAGTCTTTTTAAATATTTCTGTTTAAAACCAAGACTGTTTATAACGAGTGATTATTAACTTAGCATTGCAAAACAATGGATACTTTTATACTTCTGCACAAAAGAAGATTTAAGCAAGCTAATTTCTTCGCCTAGTTAATTTATTTAAATACTGTGGAAAATTTTATTAGAATCTCGATTTGCAAAGATTTAATTAAACTAATCAAACTAATCAAAGATTTTAAAAGTACTTAGCAAAGAAATCCCTTTTAAAGATACCTTTCATATGAAATGCATTTTTCATTGAAAAGTACCACGGACCGTAAAAAACAGTTATCGATATCAAAAACTTATTTTATAACAGTTATTTTGTGAATTAAACGAAAAAAAAACCTCTAAAACAGTGAATATGGGTCGCAATTCTGATGTTTCTAGTCGTCAATTTTTTTAAAAATATGATAATAAACTTACGAGTATATCCCGGCTATATAAAAGTTTTTAAAGGTGATAATTTTAGCAATTTAAAGCGTCACTTAGTCAACAAGCACAATCAACAATGCAACATGGAACCGAATAATGAGGTGAATAAACGTGAAGTACCATTAACGATGGCTCCTGAAGATAAATAATAACCAATGTAGTGACCAACCGCCGACAAGCAAGGAAGCTTCACGATCTTCACCGAACTTTTCCCATCTTCTCCGAACTTTTGCGATATATCTCAATCTCATACAACTCTTTTAGGGCAATATTTGAACTCCCTAAATATAGATAGGGAACAAGAAAGCGAAGAAAATGATAATGAGGAAGAAAAAAAGGGCTTTCTTTGAAATTGATAACTTCTGTCCAAGGCCATTACCGAGTTCTGGGAGGAAAAAAATACATTATCCATACTTATATAAATTGACAACAACCGTGCAGTGAGTTCCTTCAAGTCAGGTAAGCGTGAAAAGAGCATTCTCCGCTCTTAAATTTCTATTGAGCGACCTTTGTTCAAATATTTCAAATTTGGAAAAAGTTATGTTTGTTAAATTAAACAAAAAAATTATTACACACATAATATCAGATAGAGGCAATAAAAAGAGACTGTAGAAAAGAAGAAAATAAACGAAATGAGTTTTATTTTAGACGACAAAAATAAAACTCCTTATAAAAATGAGTTTTATTTTAGAGGTAAAACATAAAAGTCCTTAAAAGAGTTTCATCTGATCTTTTATTTTTCCGTTGAAAAATAACTCTTAACAGTGGAGGTGAGATCGTTTTTTTAAGCTCCCTATATATTCTGAAAGAACTCGCCAATACGAATCTATTGGTATAGGTCTCCGTTGACACTAACACACGGAGTTTTTGAGTTTAATTTTTTCGATAACTGTTATTTCGGTCCCTGAAAAGAACTTTTCAAAATTATGTACATACTTCTTAATAGAAATATTTGCAATAAAAATCGATACAGCCCTTTTTAAGTATTCACGAAAACTCACTCATAGCATCCAGCCGACTACAGGACTATATAAAGCAGCTCGAAAAATGAATTCAGCAATGGAGAATAAAAATTAATGAGCAAAAATGTGTTCATATAACTTTCAATCTGCGCAGATAGACATGTCCCGCCCCATTCAAATAAATAATCAAAATATACACACATATAAGCAAAGTCAACCCAAATAAAATTAAAGGCAGCTCAAATTAATTGGCTTATAGGCAGAAACTCCACACCGTGGCTAGACTGCAAAACATTGTTATACAAATCGAAGCTGCAACCCATATGGTGCTATGGAATCCAACTATGGGTTACTGTCTGGACATCAAATATAGAAAAAGTTCTCAGCCGCCCCTTGGAATTTAAAGAATTCACGCTCGATGTTAAAAAATGTGTTTTCAAAACATGTGACAACTTAAAGAAGCTTGAGTCGCACCATCCACTAGCCCGCAACATTCTATACTACAGAGGTCACATTCGGCTGAAGAGGAGGGTTTCCCCTTGCCTTCAGCCGAATACGATAGAGGTAAGAGTTAGCATCATCAGTTGAAACAACATTTTTTGTCTAGCTTTGGCTGAACAAAATAAATAATTATTTTAGTATTAAGTATATTTGTATACTTATTTTTGGTTCAATAAATAATAATAAAAAAATAGAAATCGCTACATATTAAAAATTCCCTTTTTCAAATATACTTTATTATCAGTTGCGTTGTTTGCAGTTTTTTTGCATTAATTTAAATTTATAAATGCGTTCTTCAAATAGCATTGTATTTAATATGCATGTTGGCTTACATTGTGAGTGCCTACTTTTTTTTCGAGCAATTTTATATTGTTTCGTTTAAAATTGATGCAACTTTTTCATCAGTAATTTGTTCAAGACAACAAGTTTTTTTTTTGTGAATGTACTTGGCAATATTTGCTTACGAATGTTAATTATTTTACTTGGCGGAGGAGGAGGAGAGGAATTAAAACATGTTTGGGCATACGGTTCGTCGTATGTGCAACATTATGCAGGCATACAAATATAGAAATGTACAAATGTACATATTTATGTATGTATATGCCCCGCTCCATCCACTTGATTGTTAATGTTGCAAATTGAGTTGGAAGTTGAGTGGCGAATTTGCAAGTGAAAGTGAAACTAATGTATTTGTTGATGTAAGCAAATTGTTTAATTATTTACATACATACATACAGATTGTTTAAAAAGTAAATGTTATTAAAGAGAATTAAATAAATATTATTCATATATACATAAATACTGGATTTCATAATGTTAAAACACAAATATGATATACGATATCTATTGATTTTCATTTTAAAATTTCACCTGAAAACCTCAATTTCTCATTATAATACAATTTGCTTTAAAGCAGATTTTTTTTCATTCATGCTTCGAACAAAATCAAACACTACTCTTTTAACCTGAATTTGTATTTTTAAGCTGATTAACAAATTGGCAATAAGAAGTAGAAAGAAAAAAATATAATATGTACACATTTTTTCATTCATATAGACTCAAACAAATGTTGTTGCAACATGAAATCACATGCCAGACTCCCCTCTTTTTTAAGACAAACAATGCAAAATTTTTCAACAAAAAAAATCAAACTAAAATTGAAAGTAAATCTATGGCAGGCAGGTCTTGTTATTTATATCCACAAAAATTTAAAATACATAAACCAATTTATTTTTTTCTTTAACTCGTATATTGCTCTAATTTTAACTGTTGATATTGATTGTATCTGGCCTAGGAAAACAAAACAAAAAAAAGAAAAGTAATCAATGTTTTTGTGATTTTGTGGATTTTTTTTTTTTCAAATTTTTACACAAAGATTCAGAAATACGTTTGACTCGCACACATTTGAGAAAAATTAATCACACGAAAATGTGGCCTTAGGGCGCTTAAATAAAAATTAGTTCAGGTAAGAAATGGTCTAGAGACAAGCAATAAGGAGGTTATATATAAATAACAACCTTCGTCAATGGAATGCACTCAAATATTTCAAATATTTTTGGATTACCAATTTTTTTACTTCAAAATACATCTATTTAGATAAAATGTTATCAAAATAAAATTTCCCTAAAAGGGAAATTTTTTTCATTCGAAGGAAATTTATGAAAAAAATTTAAAATTGCGAAATTTTAAATCACTCATAAATATGTGTACCAAAAGAAGAAATTTGCGGAAAACTTTTGGGCAACTAAATTTCCCTAACAGATAGATTTTTTTAAGCCGCTGATTTTTTTTAATTACTTCAAACCTATTTAATTTAGAAATTTTTTTCATAAAATAATGTTCTTATTTCATTAAAGTATCAACAAAACAAAATTTCCCCTAAAGGGAAATTTTTCATTCAAGAAAAAAATTTAAATAATAAAATTTGAAATCATTGATCAATTATTATGCATACTAATTTAAGAAATTTGAGAAATATTCATACAAAACCAAATTTCCCTTGCTGGAAGTACTTTTTACCTACAATATTTTTCATATTATTGCAAATATTTGAACATTAATTAACAACGATTTTAGTTAAAAAATTTGTATTTCGTAAAAAACGTCAAAACAAAATTTCCTTGAAAGGGAGATTTTTTAATTAATTTTAAAATTTTCACTAATCAAGAAAGGAAATTCAGAACAACTGTCGGCAAGTAAATTTCTGAAGCTGGGAAATATATTTAAGTGGTATATGTATGTATGTATGGATATGAACAATTATTTCAAATCTTTTTTACTTAGAGAAGAGATTTCAGAAAAACTTTCGTCAAATAAATTTTCCTAGTTGGGAAATTTTTTCAACGGGTAAATTATTAAAATTATTCCAAATCTTTTTAATTTAAAGAACAAATTTCAGAAAGAAGAACTGTCGGCAAATAAATTTGCCTAGTTGGGCAATTTATTCAGCGCGTAAATTTTTACAATTATGCAAAATCTTTTTTAATTTAACAATGTTTTTAATAAAAACTATTGCTTGTTTTTTTCCGAAAAAGGAAATTTATAATATTTTAAAGAAATCGTCGTCCCGAAGTTATCTTCACGTATCTCCAAAAAAGTTGAGTTTGAAGTTTCAACATTATATACAAAAATAAAATACTACATGTTCCGAATTCGCACTACTTCAAGAGGATATGTTCAGCATCTTAGACTCAGTTCACAGACGTCGGGTTTGACTCGTCAAGTATTGAGTTTTTAGGAGAAGCGGTCTTGTCTCATGTTTTTTGATTTTGTTAAATACGTGAAGATAACTTCGGGACGACGAAATGTAACATACTAATTTGGGAAATAGCACGTAAAAATTAAAAACTTGCGTTTAAAGATCCCTTTTCATTAAACGAAAATCACTTGTTTTTTCAATATATATATTTATAAGGTAAATCACCGTCTTTGGCAAAAAAAATCCACAAACAACATGATTTTATTTTCTAAACTTTTTTAGTGTTAACTTAACAGGTACTACATACAAGAACAACGTATGTATCATGCTGCAAAAATAATTTTATTACTTACAGTACAAAGTATTTAAAATTACATAGTATGTACATACATATGTATGTACATATGTATATATTTTTTGTGTATGTTCAATTTAATTTTTTTTCTAATACTCAAACTCAGCTCTAAACTTTTAGATTTGCAATTAATAATAGCTTTTGCAAGTTACTGCCGACAAATATACAATACAACATGGTATTTATAAACATAACCTGTGCATATATCCATACACACATTCATACATGTTATTAGCAGCACTGTGTAAAAGTAGTAAATGTAGAAGTACCAGTAGTAGTTTTAGAAGTAGTAAACATTTTTTTGTTGTTTCAGTAACCAGTAACCAGTATAGTTGTTAATCTTAAGATTTGTAAAAGTGTTTCTCAAACAAAAAAAAAATTATATAAATTAAAGGCGTGTTTCTGTACATACTTTGCTTACCAACATACCAACATTTATGTATGTGCATACATACATACTTACAGATATACATGTAGTCCTTAACAATTTTAATAACTTTTTTTATTTATATTTTGCTGTAAGTTATTGTGTTTATGTTTCAAAGTTTGCTATTTCTTAGTAATTTTAAGACCGATTGGCAGAAAATCTTTAGTTAATCTAAAACAAAGTTAATAGTGGTAACATTTTTTTTGTTCAAGAATGTTTTTTTTGTCTGCTTGCTATTTTTTCTCAATAGCTAAAAAGTTGAACTCGTAAATATTTGTTACACCAATTTCAAAGTTGGCTTTTAGAAAGATAACAGACGTTTTTTTCCAAGCTAATTTAATTTGAAAAACGAGTGAAAAAGTTTTCTTATCATATTAAAGTCATCTAAATAATGATTTTAACATAACGAAGCATTTGGAGTTAAAAGTTCTATGAAGTTTAGGGAATTCATATGCATAAAAAAGTAGTTTTTAAATGGTTGTAAAATTTCTGTGGCAAAAAGGGATAAGTGCTTAAGTCGACATAAGCTAAATTTATTACATTCTTTGTAATCTCCACATTCAAAAGTAACGCTGGCCGAAATTTAAATTATTTTGCACGATTTTCAGAAATTTACACACCTCTATCGTAAATAACATATAAAATTTTTTTTGGAATGAATTTCCGTCATCCCACGTCAAATTTGGTTGATAAACAGACCGGTTTCGGCTATGTGCCATCTTCAGTGTTCTCTCAGTAACTCAGTAATATAAAATTTTTGTTCCCATGAAATTGTTATTCCCCTCGGAGGGAAAAATGAATGAATGAATCTCCCGTAAACCGTTTTTATCAGTTCTCAGTGAATATATAAAAGGGAAAAAGATTCGTAAAGCTGTAAAATGTATTAAAAATTAAACAAATTTACGTTTAATAATGACGAAATACACATTTTTTGTTATAAATTAAATGTTTTTAAGTGTAAATAAAGTTGTGTTTTTAAATATTTTAGGTGCAGTGAATGATTGTATATGAAAAATATGCATAGTCTGTCCAAAAATTATTATTATTCAGAATAATGAACACTATCTACTGATCTTGTCCTACAAACAAATATTTATAAACTTTAATATATAATTGGAAGGAAAATGTTGAAATTACTTTGACATTTTTATTCACTTCGCTTGCAAAAATTAAGTAAACAGAAAGAAGCAAGGGAAAATTAGAAAAATCCCCCTAAAAATTTTACGTGATAAAGGGAATTTTTTTTTCGTGCAAACATTTTTGGTTCACGATTAGAACATCAGGGAATGGTATCGTTCTTTATCTTGTCTAAAAAAATTCATACAAATATCTTGTTTACTCAGCTTTTGAGAGGAGAATAGATTTTTATTTTTCCATTGAGTTGTGGGTAAATTAAAAACTTTAAACTTGTTTTCTAAAGAACGAGTTTTTTGAGTTATGACGTTGTTGTAGTAAATGACCTATATGTATATTTATGAGCTCAATTTATAGAACGAAACATTTCTAAGCGTTTCAAATTTGTATGAAGAATATTGGGAAACTTTTATTAAAATTATTCAATACAAATTTCCATCCATTTAGAAACGCTTCATTTTCTAAAATGAGTCGCAAAAAAACGAGAGATTTTACAAAAATAAAATTAAAACTTGCGCTTCTGAAATATGTACTGTAACATTGAGGCTTAAAATAATATTTTTAAAATACATTTACATGTATACAGAGTGCATTCTTTTATGAAAGTTATCGATTGTAAATACACTTGAACCTCGGTTATCCTGAGCTCTTTCTTTTATACCTCTATTAACCGTGCTTTACTGCTATTAAACGTGCTTTGGCTTTTAATATTTCGCATAACGTATAATTTTAATTCAGTGATTCAAATATTTAATTTATATTTTCTTTTAATCTGTGTAATTTGATCTTTCAATACTTCTTTCGTAATAATATAGTTAAAATTCTGTGAATTAGAAAACAAAATAAATTGCGCATGTAGAAATGAAAAATATATACATACATTTAAAAAAAATTACTTAGGGCCTTTCTATATTAAGATAACGAAGTGTATGTCTTGACTTTTAAGTTATATATTCAATATTTCAATATAATTATTTCTTTTCTGTCTCATATACTGCCCTATGAAGTCATACACTAGTCCAATAGGAAAATCATTACTAAACAAAATATCCCACCGATAGTCAGTACTCTGTCTATAAGATTCTTCGCCACATTAATAATTATTCTCTTTGGATGTTCCGAATAATAATTTATAATCCGACCTGATGCTGACGATTTCTGATACCACAATCAATTAATAAAAGAATTACCATTCCTATTAATGTATCCAAATAAGGAAGTATATTACAATTTTCTCTTTCAACAGTGAATTTTACGTCAGAATTGAATGATTAAAAAAATTTTAGCATATTTTCCTTCTCACAATCGAAAATAATACAAAATATAGAAAAACTTTTTGAAAAAAAACTTGGATTATCGAAAACAAAAATTTGTATATCGTATTTGTATATTTTGTAAAAAAAAAGAGTTATCGACAAGAAAAAAATTTTCGTGGAAATTAAATAATATGGAGAATTTTCTATCGATAATTTATTTATTAAAATTGAAAAGTTATTACATAATATTTTTTTATCGGAAATTAATTGATACTAAGAGAATTTTAACGAAGTTATTGATAATAGATGTTATCTGTTTAAGGAATAACGAGGATAACATTTTTCAATAAAAGTTTGTCGATAACAAAAATTTTCTATTTAAAAATATATTGATTATAAAATTTGTTTATGGAAAATGTATCGCTATTTAGATTTTTCCATATAGAACTTATTAGCAACAAAAAATTGTATATTGTCATATGAATTCATAAAAGCCCTAAGTTACATTGAAAAAATTTTAGAGGACAAGCAAAAAATTTAAGCAACATTTTTCAAAATATTTTTAGCTTAAGCTTATTTCATATTGACGAATTAGTACAATTTTAATAAAAAAAAATTTCCAGGGACATGCATTTTGATATGGCGGATCGAAATATACCAGGTAGTCGTTTTTGAATTTATTGTAACCTAGGGCTTTATTGAAATCATATGACGATATGTAGGCCCGTATTCATAAAAAATAATTTGTATTTGAAATGTATTTTAGGACAAATTTTTCATACAAATTTTCCTTAAAATAGATTTCAAACCTAATTATTTTTTGAGTATTTTAAATTTTTTAATCGCACTATTTCCCATAATTTATTAAAAACAAATTGAAATTGATTATTGAAGGGTAAAGTTCCCTGACGATCTGCATTAGCAACAGTGAAATGCGCATAGGAATACATACATATGTAGCTACACCCCTCAGTAATCAATTTCAATTTGTTTTTAATAAATTATGGGAAATAGTGCGATTAAAAAATTTAAAATACTCAAATTTTAGCAATTTCCATAAAAAGCACTAAATATTTTGTTATCAATACGGCAGGTAGTCAGTAAGTCTATCGGTATTAAAAATGTTTGATTTAAATTTCATTACTTCATCAAATGTTGATAAAAATAAGAAATCGTTGATCATAATTGGAAGCTCCAATTAAATTTAAATACAAATATCGATCAATAAATTTGTAATTGAAAAATTTAAATAGAAAATTCGGTCAACATCAAATGCTGCAATTTGCATCCCGCTTCAAGAACAGATCTAAATAACGGATAATGCTGTAGGTTTCGTACAACTAATTCAAACAAGAATTACCGGTCTTCATACCAAAGATATGCCCAAAAACAGTTTTTAATAAATCATTTAGAAAAACTTATTTTGAACTTACAGATTTTCAATAGTTTTTGAAACACAAAAAAAATTAAAATTTATCATGCTTTGAGAAAAAATGTATGTAGTATATTAGCTAGCGGCTTAACTTTAAAACCATGTTGTTCTTTAACTTCAATTATATGCTATAAACCAAAAAAAAAACTTTGCAGCTGTGATTTTTTAACAAAAAACTTAACACAGTTCAAATTCTTAAGCACAAACTGCAATAGAAATAATAAAATTTTGCAGTCAGATTGGCAAAGCACTTGTTAAGCAACAACGGTTTTAATCATCAGCCAACCTCATTTAGATTTGAAATAATCAAAATAATTTGAATGCTTTTTTTATGCTAATTTAATTATTTCAAATAACTCGCAGTAATTAATATAAACTTACCTTTTGTTAAGAGCCATAAACGTATTTATTGTAATTATGAATTTATATTAAGGTGAGTTTTTGTAATTATTATTTTTTTTTTGTAAATTTTCGGTAATTAGAGTCGTAACACAAAACATAATTAAAAGAATTATTGTAGGTGCCTATTGTTATTAAAACTTAAGCCACACAATCATTCACAATTTTGAAAATCACACACACTCAAACACACATCAAACCAAACACATACCAACGTACGCACACACCTCTTGAAAGTAGTTCAATGCACGCAAATCGGATTAGAAGGTATAGAATAAAATGGAGCCTAGAACAACGAACTAGAAACACCTTTGAATCAAATAGGCTCTTTAAAAAGGTTTCACAAAAAATTTATTTAAACAAATTTAAATTCTTTTAGTTTGTTTGCTTGTTTCAATTCCTTTTTGTTTTGCAAAATTTTTGTTTAAACTTTTTTTAGAGTAAGTAAAGCTTTGTTTGTTTTTTTCTTTCGCAACTCTTAAAAATATGACGCAAACTTATTTTTTAAAGTTCTCAACTACATACATATAATAACTCTAAAATTATTACGTTTTTTTGTTCAACTATTTTCACAAGTTTGAAAATTATTTTTTATTTGTTTGTTGTTTATCCTACAAAAGAAAACTGTAACTTAAGTTACAAACTAAAACAAGCGTTTTAAGCAACCACTCACTTAGAAGACCGTAACTCGACTGTTAGATTTTTGTTTTTACTAAAGAGCAGGCCAAAGAAACAAAAACAAACTACTTATTAAGAAAAAGAAAAAAGTTAACTAGCTCTATGTGTGTGTTTGCGTGTGTGTGTTAAAGATCTCATTGAAGCAAAGAAAAAAAACTAAAACAATTATTTCCAATAAAAACAAAATAACTGCTTTGTAAGTTCAAAAGCTTAAACTCTCCCAAGTTTTAAAACCACATCAGAAAGCTTTTCTTAAAGTTTTATGCTATTACTGAATGTTTGCTTGATTGAAGCTTTTATTTTGAAAAATAACTTTTGTTTGGGTTTTTTAAATACCTCTACACCCCAAGACGAAATGATAGAGGCAGAAATGTAATAATAGAAACTAGAGATGGGATCGTGAGTAATTTCACGCTCACGATAAAAAGTTTTACTCATCACGACCTTAAATTTTTGGCTCACGTTCATACCCGCTTACGTGAGTAGAAAAAAGTTAAGTCACAATCACGAAAACTCACGCTCACGAAATACTCACGAAAAAAAATTTTAATAATACAAAAAAATCGCAATAAAAAAAACACGCAACAATCACGCTAAAAATCTACTCATTTACGCTCACTCACGGTAAATTTATGTACGCTCACGTTCATGCACGCTTACTTGAATGCATGTTTACGCATGATTCACCCTAATCACTTGAGTTGTTGACCATTTAAGGCATTGTTACACTATATGAGATGATATAAAAAAACGCTTAACAATCCAGTGCCAGTTGTCATCTGTGTGACATCGTTTGCTGGAATGACAACTCTATAGATTTCCTGAAAATTTAAAACTACAAATTTGAATTATCGTTTCTTTCGAGTTTGTTAACGCATACTCGTTTTTAATATATTTTCTTATTTGTCTTTTTTTATTACATTTTCTTTTCTTTAACTGCGTCTTTTTTGAATATTTTTTTATTTGACTTTTTTTAGTTTCAATAAGTTCAATATTTAATAATTATAATAATTAACCAGTTAATTGTATCAATCACTTATTTAATAATACTAATTAAATTGTATTGAAATTTTGTATGCAAGTTTTCAATAAGAAGTAAATAAATAAGAAAAATTGTAAAATAAATTAAATTTGGTGGAAAAAATTTAATATTGTAACGAAAAAAAATCAATTTATTAAATGTCGTAAATTTTCATTCATACATACATATATTCTGTGAAGTTTGAATCTGGTGTGATTCACCATAGTTGATAACTGTAAGTTAACTAAATTAGTTTATTGTTAATGAAAATGTTTAAGTTCAAATAAAAATTAAGTTTAAACTAAGTGAAAGTTAATAAACGTTCAAATTAAATAAGCATAACTGGCTGAACTTTGTGTTAAAATGGGGGGTTAGTGTAGAAACACAACAACCGACGACGGTCGACGACAAGCCGTTGGAATAAATTTTATTTTCTTGTCGGTTTTCTCAACCGTAATAACATGAAGATTTATATTTTATTAACATATTAATTCACAATAACATTTAAATGTCAAATAAATTCTTAGAATATATAATTATATTTGTCATGATTACTGAAAATTTTAATAAAAGCCAAAAATTTTAAACAATTAATGTAACAAATAAATAAATATTAGTGAGAAAATAATAAGAAAATTAAAAATATAAAATGAAATGTGTATGAGATATTATTGACCATGCCGTCGGCCCGCTGTTTTTGTTATGTTCCTACACTGAGATTGATTCACAATAATTTTAATTCACTTCACTTCAATATTACAGAATTTTTTTTTGTATATTATTATTAGTATTTTTTACGACAATTTAAAACTTTATTTTTAGTTAATAAAAAAATATTTAAAACATTCAAAATATTTAGTTTTTTAAGTACTCTTTATTTAAAATTAAGAAAAATATGTCTATATAAATTTAAAGTTTTAAATAACGTTAGGAAAGTCAAAAAAGACAACAACAAAATATTGTTTAATGCAAACTAGTTGGGTGAAAAAAATGCTGGCGGGTAGCTCTGTAATTCGATTGAAAAATAAATTATCCGAATTTAATAGCTCCAAGCTGTAAATTCAAGTAATTAAAAAAATGCTGGTGGCAAATTACGGCATTCGATATCGAACGAAATCACATAAAAATTTTTTGGAATTTGTATGGAATTGCCCGATATTGTAGATTTTTATTTTTAATTGTTTTAAATGGTTGACACGTTAAAGATACATATTTTATTTCAACTGTTCGAATACTTTAAATCGTGCAAGTAAGAGAGCACTGTTTTTCATTTTAGGATATCTTGCGATTTCAAATCGCTTGTTTTACCATACAGCCCAACCCGGGTACTTTTAAAAAATGCGATTCGAAAACATTTTTCTTCTTTCGATGCAAATTACAGAATAACTCTCCAGCAGAACAACAAATGCTTTTAACTTAGAAATATTTTAAACTATTAATAGCATTTTGAGGTGAGCGAGCGATCCCGTGATTTTTAAAGAACGTCATTCACAATAAACGTTATTTATAAATCACTGTTCTTTTAGAGTGACCGTGAGCACGGTGATTAAATCACAGCTACAGAAATATCGCTGATCTCTAAAAGCTTTACCAATAATATATGAGTGTGTTGCTATGCGATTTCTGACACTTAAAAAAATAATTTTTGTTTTGTAGGGTTTTACAAATTTTGCTTAGTTATTTATTTATTTTATTTCTGTAGGTTTTCGTTTTAGTTTTGGTTTTAGTTTTTTTATTTCTTTAAAATATTGATATTTGGTATATGTAGTTGTATAATATGAGGCTTTTGTGTTCATGTAGTTTTTATATAAAAGAAGTATTTTGTCTGCCCAGGCAGAAATTGTGACTCTTCTAAAAATTACGCACCACCACGACACCCTCTGCCCAGGCAGAAATTGTGACTCTTCTAAAAATTACGCACCACCACGACACCCTAACTCCAAATAATAATGACACATTCAACCTTATTGTGATTGGCGTGTTTATGGCAAAGAATCGCAGTGGTTGACAAAAATGACAATAAAACTTATTGGCATTTTCGCTAATAACTATAAAAATGTTAATGTTACAGACACTAACGATCTTTTCAAAGACTATTTAGAAAACTTTCTGACCACCACTACACTGTAAACATAAAAATACGACTGTAGTTTCCTAATGCCGCGTTCACAACAACTCTATACCGCTACAAATACTGTGAATACAAAAAGACGAATTTACATAGTTTCCCAATACTGCTAATTCTATACCCCTTCAAAATTGTAAATGAAAAAATACGAGTTTAACTCCTTAATACTCTGAATACAAAATTACTTAAATTTCGCGAAATATTTTTATTTTTAACTTCGTTTAGAGAACTTGACTTGCAAATACAGACAGAAATAGCTGTTTGAAAAATTCTTAAAATTAAAAATTTAATTCAATTTGTTGATCTTTGCATGGATGTTGTATGTCTATTATGTACATATATAATTTAGTTTTTTTTAATAAATATTTTTAATTTGTATTTACAATGTTTTGTCCTGATGCTATTCGTGCCCTCACACAATCGCAGCAACGTCGTGCAGGTGGTATTTTTCTACCTGGGTTATTTTGCTATTTAAGGTGTTGTTTTGTAAACAAATTTCAAATTTATTTCAAAACTAAAAAACAAACTTTAGTAAACTTTATTTTTATAGAAGTGCTAATTGGGAAAGTAAAAGGAAATCTGTTAATTGAAATATTTAAATACCTATCGCTCAGTAAAATTCACTAAAGTTTCTTTTTTTTAGTTTTCTTAAGTTTTTAAAAAACAATAAATTCTTTTCATTCTTTCAGCTTAACTAAAATTCTTAAAAATAGTAACAGGTGTTATTTTTTGTTCTTCAAATACTGTGTTTAAAATCATACAAGTGCGGTATTCAAATAAGTGTTGAATTAGTTTTACTTTGGAATATTGTATTTGCTTAATAAAAATAAATAAATATGTATCTACGAGGAACAAATTTAGAAAATTTTATTTTTAATTAAAAAAAGCAGCATATATACATATTTAAAACCGAGTATTCTAAAGTAAAACCAAAAAAAAAAAACAATAATAATTTAATAAAATGTCCACAACTACTTTTATTAACATCAATTATTTTTTTGTATTAAAAGGACATTTCTTGCTTGTTCGTGTTAAATATGTAAATAAGTTCTACTTTTTCTTTAATTTATTTTATATCTTAAGTACAATTGAAGTAAAACTTCTTGTATTTCAGTTTTGCTTTTACTCAGTTTTTTATAGTTTAATTCCTACACACAGACATAATAGAAACATTATGACACCACTAAGAAGCGCCGTTACCGGTACCGTAACTATCCAGGCGTAGGCTATGTTACGGAAAAGATGCCAGTCAACACTACCATCGGCTCGTACTGGCGTTTCAGTTTCCGGTGCGCCTTGATCTACTGATTTCAGTTCTTTTTCTTTGGTTTGCTTTGCATTGGCATCGTTATCATTCTTGTTTTTCGCTCCCTTGGAGGCAATGTGACCGACAAAGACAACAGAGCCGACTTTACAGTGGGTGGTTGAAATGGGTAAACCAATTTTGCTGGCCAGCAGTACAGTTATAGCAGCACCAATTTCAATAGTAAAACCACTATAGAAATAATAAAAATTGTGAATTAAAGTTTTACTAAAATAAAAACTGTTAATAATAATAATAATAATAATAATAATAATAATAATAATAATAATAATAATAATAATAATAATAATAATAATAATAATAATAATAATAATAATAATAATAATAATAATAATAATAATAATAATAATAATAATAATAATAATAATAATAATAATAATAATAATAATAATAATAATAATAATAATAATAATAATAATAATAATAATAATAATAATAATAATAATAATAATAATAATAATAATAATAATAATAATAATAATAATAATAATAATAATAATAATAATAATAATAATAATAATAATAATAATAATAATAATAATAATAATAATAATAATAATAATAATAATAACAAATATTCTTCTATCAATTTCTAATTAAATGCTTCACATTCAGTTACATGATGGAAGTCGATCGATTTCAGAGCCATTACTCTGAAAACATGTGATGAAATTCGAACGATTTTGAAGAACTTTTTTTGAGTCAGTATTGAAAACGAATTTTGAAATACATAAAAAACAGATATAATTAATTTTTCTAAATCGCTTACAAAATCAATTTTCTTTAAATACTTTGTTAATTAATATTTATTTAAAATTTAAAATATATTACACAGTGCGACAAAAAAAATACACGGAAAGTGATATTATTTTTCTTGTAGGTGCTGTTGAGTAGATCAAGAATATGTACTTGAAATTTCTGGGATACCCCCTAAATCTGGAGTTACGGATAAAAACCCGGTTTATTGTACCTCTATGCAGTTATAGGGGTGTAACTTAGTTAAATATTAACCAATTTAAAATTTTAGAACGGATTTAGAAAGAAGAGACAGATGTTAACTATTAACTATATCTTTAGAAAAATCCATTTTAATACTAATTTAATTTAAAGGAATATAAACTTTTGTATAAATAACAAATGGGGTTCTGGAATATAAAAAGTTTGGCGAACACTGATGTACCAGTGATTATTACATCGTTTTTGTTTAAAATAAAAAAATAAAAATATCGTATTAAAAGAACACAAAACACTGAATGTAGGGATTTTTGCAAATATTTTGTTTTTATAAAAAGTTTTATAAATCAATTAGTTTTTTTTTAACGGATTTAAAAAACCAAAGTAGCATTTTTTCCATATACTTTTCAATATACTTTCATATTATGTGTATAAAAAATAGAATTCTCTTATACTGCAAAAAAACATGTCCGAATATGAAAAATTACGAAAAAAAATTTAACGGAAAATGCCTTTGCGGTCAAATTACTAACATGTTTTTGAAAGTAACATGAACATTATATACATTATTTTAAAGGCCTCAGTCTCATCTTTCTAAAATTTTAAATCCGTTATAAAATTTAAATCGGTTAATATTCAACTTAGTTACAGACCTATAAGTGCATAGAGGTACGTAAAACCGGGTTTTTACCCGTAGCTCCAGATTTACGGGATGTCCCAAAAATTTCAAATACAGATTCTTAATCTACTCGACAGCACCCACAAGAAAAATAATATCACATACCAGGTCTTTCGTCTTCGTTCTTTTTTGTAACACAGTGTTATCTATGTATGTGCATATATATTTTTTAAATGTTCGAAATTAATGTTTCTTTGTAATGAATGTTGGAATAATTTTAATTTATTAGTAAGTGTTTTTCGAACTGTATTATTTTAATTAATTTAATTTTGAAAAGGCCAAAAAAAAAACAATTCAAATTTTTTTATTTTTTTTATACAAATGTTCGAATGAAATTTATTTTCGTACATAGACAAACATACCCTGAGCGAAACTTAAGAGCATGCTGTTTTGACGGCCGTTACACTCACTCACTTTCATTTCGTTTTTAAATTTGGAGTTATTCTTGCAAATTTTGTTCAAAAAGAAAAATCTGATTAAAATTCGATTACTCTGATTTTTTTTTTCAAAAGTTAAAATTAATTAATCAAATTTAAAACTTTCTGCTGATTTTTTTCCAAACATATGTATATTCAAATTTGTGCAAATCATTTTCGAAGCTTCAAATTTTAATTTGGCTTTTACTTTACGTAATAGAATAAATTTTCGAATAAGCAAGTTAAAAATTTTATAATTTTGAATTGGAAATTAGCTTTAAAACTCGATTTTTAACAGCTCTGATTTAAATTATAATTATTTTAAGTGGTTTAAATTACATTGCAAGCAATTAAATAGCACTTACGTTGATGAGGTAATTTTGGTTAAATCATTGCCGATTGTTTCGATAACTCTACGACCCCAGAGCCATAAGCCTATAGAAATGCCCACGCCGCCATATATTAAAATATATATGGGACTTTCGGCCTTTTGCATCACAGAACCTTCACGGTAAATCATATACAAAGCAATCAAAGGACCAATGGCATTGCTGGAAAGGAATTGAAAAGGATTTTTTGTTTAATTGATTTATTTTAAATTATTTATTTAATGTCCAATTTCAGTTAATACGTGCGGTTACTTTCGAATAACAATAATCAATCTAAAAAGTTTATCTTTTGCACCGAAAAACAAAACGAATTAGTTGTATTTAGTCTTTGAACAGGCAGATTATTTGGACAGATTATTAGATTTCGAAGATGACCTCTCGTATAAGAATAAAAATTATTCATTTTTTTTAAATTACCTAACATCATTACCACCATGAGCAAAGCTACCAAAGGTAGCGGTTAAAATTTGTAAAAATGAAAAAAGCATTGACACTTCTTCCGTCTCCTCATTTCCTTGTGGCTCCAACGTATTCTTAAGATCATTTATAGCTTCTTTACTTTCAATCAAAGGAATTTTACTGGAATTTGGAGAGAGGGTTGAGGATATCATCATATCCAAGCTGGAGCCACTTTCAACAACCTTGAGATTTTTTTCCGTTTCTATTAAACTCTTGTTATCACATTCATCTTGTGTCAACGAGGAACAGGCAGTATTTATATCTTTGTTATTGCTGATGTTATTATTAAGTGCTGTAGCAATACCATTTTTAGGAAGCTCTTTCGATTGTTGGGTTTTCAAACATTCCTCTAGATCAGCGGGATTTTCAGAGGGATCGAGCGAAGATTTATGCAAGCCACTCGCATAACCATTTAAACCATTGCCATTTTGATGTTCATCAATGAAATTTAAACTAGTAATGGTTAGATCTGTATTATCTAAACTGACTTTGCCTAAAAGATCTTCGGCTTTCTTAATGATTTCAGGATTGATTTTATAGCCATCGGGTGTCGAGCCATTCGGTTTGCTATTCATGGTGAAGGGAGCCAATTTAAATGTTTTTGGTGAATTGTCGGTCAGCGAGACCAGCTCGGTTATTTCGGCAATCGCAGGCAGTTGTTTGCCATCGCTTACTAAAGACAAAGGGCGACGGTTTTTCTTAGGACTACCGGACGGCGAAGATTCTGTTGAAAGGAGAATATTTTTTATGCCAAAAAAACTTGTCACATTTATTATTAATTTTTTAAATGATACTCACCCACTGAATCTTCAAATTGAAATTTAACTGGATTTTTAGTTCTTAATTGTTTAGCGATTTTACGTTTTTGCATGGGCACTATTAACAAATGAGTCAAAATGGCAACCAACAAGCCCATAGCAACACTAACAGTCACAGCCAACCAGGCGGGTATGTTATCCATGTAAAGCACTTTATTTTGTTTAAATTAAGAGTAACATTAAATCTTTGCTATTTACATTCTTAACTGAGATAAAACTTACACTTGGGACCATCCAACATTACACTGATTACATTGATGAAAAACGTTACACCATAGAATATGGGCAACGAACGAAATCCAGCCTTGAGAGGATCACTGGCACGCAATATAAATTTCCTTATAGCCAAGAATAGTAAAATACTAACTAGGCCACTAAGAACAGGTGATATAAACCATGAGCCAACTATGGTACCCATGGTAGACCATTTCAAACCTTGGGTGCCTCTGGCCACTAACGAGAAGCCAATAGTTGAGCCCACTATACTATGCGTACCGGAAATCGGTAGTTTTAGGAATGTGGCCACCAATAGCCATATAGCACTACCGGCTAAGGCAGCTAAACATCCCAACATAAGTTCTTCTTCGAAACCTTCATAGAGACTGACTTCTAAAATGCCTTTACGCATTGTATCCGATACTTTGTAGCCTAGAAGAAACAAAACAAACAATATACACACGTAAATGAAATTAATTAATATTTTAACACATTTTAATTGAATTAACTTGCACAAAAATGCAATAGTTAAATGCATCCAGCTCTCTCTAATTTGCATCTGAATTTTAACACAAAAGAGATAATTTAACAAAACTGTTACCGCGAAGTATTATTTCATATAATATATTGCTTTAGATAGAAACAATAAATCATTAATTTGTAATCGACAATTTAATTTCACATGACAATAATTGTTTTTGAAAATGAACAAAAATCTCTTATGTTGGCGTATTTTGAATGAAGAACGAATTATAAAATTCGTTCTCCCAACACAAAAATAATACTGTTCTGAAATCGACGTATAATAATCTTAATTATTACATTTTACTGTTTGGATGTTTCTAAATTTGTTTTATTTCCCGATTTTTCGCCATACATAATTCCCCGAGTTTTTGTATTTGTTTTAAAGCAAATTTGATCTATTCAGATTTAAAATTTTATAAAAATTTTATAAAACATTTTAAAAGCCTGAATAGATAAAATGCCTATGCAAGTAATAATAATAAGAACCATTCAACTATTTTTGCGTAATTCGACTTCGTTCGTATAAACTTTTAGGAATTAAAAAAAGTTACGTCTTTTCATCGTTTTATACTATTTTAGTTTTATAATTTATATTTATTTTTTATTTCACTAATTTCTTTCTGGTACTTTTTATTCAATTTTGAGTATTTTTTAATTTAGGAATTAATTTTCTCGAAACATTGACAAATTTTATCCTTAATATTTGTAATTTTAGGCATTTTATCAGACAGGAATTTTTCCCTTATAATACAAACGCTTAAAAAATTATTTGCTTTGTATTGAACTACAATCCGTTAAATTAAAAAATGTTGTTGTAATGTTGTTGTAATGTGTTAGTAACATATACATATGTACATATGTATATAAAAAATGTTTTTAATATCAAATAACTATATTGCAAATAACTGTTACTTTACAAATTCAATCACAATAGTGACCAGTGACTTTTTTCGATAATATTTAGACAATATGTTAAGTTTAAATGCATTTAAAATCACTTACCAATTAAAATGGCTCCCGAAATTTCACAAAACGTTGCCAAAATACATGCCTGACGAATGCTTAAAACGCCAGATCCCACACTGGTACCAAATGAATTTGCAACATCGTTGGCACCAATACCAAAAGCCAATACGAAGGCGATTATAAAACCTAACACAACAATCCATAATATTTCCGAGGAAAAAGGTTCCATCTTGATTTAAGTTTAATACGCACACACAAACAAAATACTAACACTGACAACAAAATAAGGAACAACTATAACACACACTAAGTAAACTGCTAAATTAACTGACTGAAACTACTGATTTTTGCTGAGTTCTAGGTAAAAGCTTGGCTTTATATTTTGAAAATACTTTGTGGGCTAAAATGGAAATTTTTCCTTTTTTCTAATTTCTGTTCTAAAAAATGTTTAACGATAGGCAAGGGGTGGTGTGGTTTAAGAAGTATGGTATGGTATAAACTTATATGTTTTATTTATACTTATACTTTAAAAAAAAACACTAAAAAATTATTTAAAAACTAAATAAATATTTTAAAATATTTGAATTTTGATTGATTTTTTTGGGGAGGAGGATTTGTAGAAACAATCAAATTTACTTTCAAATATTTAAACAGCCGTATTTGCGCTTAAATTTCATTTTTGCAATTTTCATTTTTCTTTAAGAAGAGAAGGGAAATAATTTGTAAACGAGTTTAAGCTAGTTTTGAAAATAATACTTTAAAAATTTTATCTTAAATTTGAAATATTATTTTAAAATATAAATAAAAGTAATTTAAGCCCTTAGCTCTTGTTTTCTTTCTAGCAGAAATAATATGAGTGAGATTTCCGTACTCAATAATAAAAGAATGCTACAACTAAAACAAAAAGCTGTTATTATTAATAATAGTGGCTTTTTTAGGTAAAGATGCGATAATTAATTATAAAAAGTTTGCCGGATTTTTTGAGTTTTGCTTTTTGGCTTTCTAAGTTAACAAATTTCTTTGTTATGTTGAGTAAAACGTTGTTAAGATGTTATTTATCTATAATAAGAAAAAATTAAAAATTTATATTAATTAAAAACATGCACATTATATTACGTATAAAAATATATGTATATGTAAATACATATGTATCTATCTACGAGTATGTGTTTAGTATTTCACTATTTCCAATTTTTTTACTAAATATTTGTTTGTTGATATAAAAACCTATTTTTTCCTTTTTTCAAAATAATTTATAAATACATACATAAGTACATACCTGGCGTTCAGAAAAGTATAACTGTTTATATGAAGTCATAAAGAGCAGTATCATGTCTGTAAGGATATATACAATATACAGAGAATAATTAACATACAAAGAAAAAGTGTTTTTAATTAAGAGAAAATATTTGAAAAAAAAAAAACTTTCATTTAACATAATGTGACGTGAAATTGTAAGAAGAGAACAGCAAGACTGACCTAAGAGGATGAACTTTCATTGTGCTTACGTATGTATGTATATACATACATATTTTTAATTTAATTATTTTTAAAATAACAATAGCATCTCCAACTAAATGTTTTAAAATCTGTATTTATTTCTAATTGTCACTTTCATATTGTTCTTAAAACAATAGTTTAATTTACTTAATTAATCAATTTTAAAATATTTATTTAAGCTAACAATTTTAATTAACAATAGACAATTATTTTAAAATTTAAACGAATTATTTATTTAACAAGGTTAAAACTAACAGATTTGCAAAATAATAAAACAGTACAATACTTCAGAAACAATAGTGAAGCTTTAGTGCGGAAATGACATAATAACTAAAACAAAGATTTATTTATAATATATGTCAATGAAATTAGATAATTTTATTTAAAGCACGAACGTATTTTTTTCTAAAAATTAAACTTTTGGGTGTATTTAAAAATTGTTTCGTTCATAAGAGATGCACATAAACAACGATCCATTTTGTAGAGATCCTTCCACAACAAATGGTGAACGAAAAAACTAATCACCCTTATTCCAGTTGGCGACATCGACGTCACGTCAACACAATACCAAAAAATTGGTGCTTGTCTGCCTGTACAAATGTTTAGATGTATGTACATATGTATCTATGTATTATGTACATATGTATGTACATAGGTACTTATGTATGTACATGTATACGGATAAATTCGTAAATGCTGTAATTCGGCAATAATGTTAGTTCGGAATTCGAAAATAACAACTTTCAAGCAATATTTTTCGCCAAAAGTTTCTTTATGCAATAGTTTGTAGGTCTGTTGCACGAATTTTTTGCATTTAGGAGTCCACCTTACTTTGTGAGCAAGAATAACAATTTATACAGGCCTGTTTTGAAATCACGGTGGCCTGTTTTGAAATCACGGTTCAAACCACGTGGTTTCCAAAAATAAATTCTTATTATTGCTGTTTTTATTACTGTTTTTTTTTTGGTGTTCGCAATGGAATGCTTTATTCGAGCTTCGAATGTCATGAATCGTACGATTTACAAACCACTAAAAGAACTGCTTTTATTTTTTAGAAAACACGTGATTTGAGATCTCGTGATTTACAGAATAGGCCAGAAAATCACGCTTTTTTTTTGTTTATATGCATGTACATACATATGCACTCGTATGTACATATGTATTGTATTGGTAGATATTGCAGTGACATTGACATATTGTATGCACTAGTTTAATATAATACATACATACGTATGTATGTATGTATGTTCGTGCTTTCACGATATTACTCGTGCCGAAGAAACTATTTGTGCATGGTCCATTTTTAATGACATGGAGTAGTTTTTGGGTTAGTCCGATGTAGTGCAAACCTGGACCATATGGTCCAGCCCTAGGACATCGTAATGTTAAATAGACCATGTTTTCTTCATACATTTGGGTTACTTTTGGACTAGTCCTGGGCCTTTATGGAGTATACTTTACATGCGTGTATGGACTAGTCGCGTTATCTGCAGGGATACGTTTATACACATTCAAATATGTAAATATGTACGTAGACTGTAAAAGTCGGCAATGACACATGTAGTTACATACATTTTACTACAAATCTAACGGCTCATTTTTTCAGCAGCCATTTTAAAATTAAATACCCAATTCTTTGAGTGATTTAAGCACACACATACATACATACATACAAACATACATATTGTAAATGCACGTCATCATCATTATCATGCTAACTTAGATTAATAATATTGATTTTGTCGCCTTCACTTTGTAAAATTCACAAAAACAAAATGAAAAACATCAATAACATCGCAGTAAGAATGTTAAATAAAACTGCAACAGCGAAATGTAATTTTCTTTTAGTGGTCACAACAAACACAAAAATTGTTTGTGCCACTGTAAACGTTACTCTGTACTGTAAACAAACTGGATGAAATTGAATGAATGAGTAAACTTGTGTTTACTCCTGAGACTACGACTAACGGATCTTCAGATGGAAAGCAACTTACGGGGAATTGGTTTAATGGGCTAAATGAATCGAATACATACATATGTACATACATACATATGTATGTATCAGTGTTAGCAGTGTTGCTAACATACATATATAGGGTCCGCCATCACCGTTTTTTTTTCAACTAGTTCTTATTTCGTGAATGGTAACAGTTAGCTCATGTCTGATTTGACAGATAATTAGTTTTATCCTTCCGCTGAACGAATATGGTTGTGTATACGCTTGAACAACGCTGGGAAATATTGCCTGCGATCTACTTACAGAAGATGCCGATTTTGCCAAAAAAAAATCATCTTTTCAGATGAAGCTCATTTTAATCTTGGCGGGTATGTAAACAAGCAAAATTGTCGCATTTGGTGCACAGAAAACCCGCACGCATACATTGAAAAGCCGACGCACCCAAAACGAGTCACTGTTTGGTGCGGATTTTGGTCCAGAGGCATAATTGGGCCATTTTTCTTCGAAAATGAGCAAGGAGTGGCCGTTACAGTTATCGGGCCATGTGAAACGAATTTTTGTTCACAAAAATTAAAGAGGAGGATATTGGCAACATTTGGTTTCAACAGGACGACGCTACGTGCCACACAGCCGAATCTACACTCGATGTTTTGCGCCCTGTTTTATAAAAAAAAAGTTATCTGGCGGACCCTATACTTCTAAGAATAAAAGCACGCAAGAAGCTCAAAAACGGGGGAAAGCTCAATTGAAAGGGTGTTTATTTTTAAGTACATGCATACATACCTATTAGTACATAATTTTTTTTAATATGTAATTCTAAAATCAAATAAGATATCCATATACATACATAAGTATTTACTCGAGCATTTTCAAAACGCACGTTTCTGTTGTTGTTTTTCTAACTAAATTTAAGGGTTTGCAACATTACCAGTTAGGTATGTAGGTATACAAAAATTGGGTTGTTGAGCTTTCAAGACCGTAATTCTCGTTAAAAAAAAAGAGTAGAAATGGGCGTTTTTTTAACTCTCGTGCTGCCCAGCCAGCCCCAGCATAAAATAAAACATTTTTTAAAGAAAATCTTTAGATATTTAAATACAATTTGCATTAAAAAATATTTATAATATTTAACGGAAAAAGTTGATATTGAATAAATTCCAAAGTTCAATTATTTAATGCTGAACCTCCTCGTACATCAAGTCATTATTGTATTCTAGCAAGTTATTACTAAATACAATATACAATTTTCCTATTGATGTTTAATATTTTTTGTTAAGTTATTGTGAAAAGTATTTTTTTTTATAATTTATTACTAACTGGAAAACAAAGTCGCTAATAAATTACAAAAGAAACGATAATTCTTTTGTAAAAAAATATTTTTATATTTTTAGAAATCTTCAATACAAAAAAAGCTATCAATAATTTAAATTAAAGGCAAAAACTTAAATAAAAGCACATACATAAACTTAAATTCTCAATAGGAAATTAATTTCAATTGATTGAATAAAAAATCACAAGAGATTAAGTATTTAAACTGATTTAATGTCCTATTTTTAAGTGATACCGAAATGAGTCATAGTAACAAATAAAAATTATTCTCTGTGATGTACCAACAAAGAAACTCTTCTATTAAAATTACTAAAAATTCATGTATGTATGTATTTAAAAAAGAGGATTTTTTTCTTCTAAGGTTAATTTAATTAAAATTAATTTTTTTGTTTTTAATTTTGACTAACTTTAACTCATAAAATAGTTTGAAAAAATTTTCCAATTAACAACACAATGTGTCCATTGTAGGAGTTGTAAGCTGTATTAATGTTGTTGGTAATTTCCACATAAACATGTTTGTAAGCAAATGTTTATATAGAAATTACCAGCAGCATTTGTAAAACCTACAACTCCTTAAATAGGTTTATGAAATGGGAAAATATACCTCGGTCTGGAAATTGAGTCGTTTTAATTCGACTTGTTTTTGGAAATAAATAATGGCCACATTAATGTTTTTTTTAATTATGTACTATAAATGGCGAATTATTTTCAGATATTATATTATAAGCTCTAAATAGGCAGCTTATTTAATTCACATGTAATATGTGAACATATGTATGTATATTTGAACAGCCGCTTTTTGGGAAAAGGGAGAAATCTCTCCCGTGGAAGAAAAACTAAATCAGCTGGAATGTGCATACATCTTGTTTTAATTGCATCTTCTTGAAGCTCTCTCAAAAGCATAAAATTTGTGTTAGAAGGCTTTTCCACAGTCAAAGTTTACTTTGCAAAGTTTAATTCAGATGAGAGAAAGACAGAATAAGAAAATATTCGTCTCTCTGTCTCTACCAGCTGAATTAAAACTTTGCCAAGTAAACTTTGAACGTAGAAAAGCCGTCTTACTAACATTGTTTTGCTGAGCCCATTTAATACAAATTAAAAATTGCTTATGGCATCTTCGTGTTTTGTTTTGGTCTCTAGAATTTTAGGTTTATCAAGCTCTTCCTCATTTTCGTTTTGTTATATGGCTTTTCCACAGTCGAAGTTTACTTTGCAAAGTTTAATTCAGCTGAAAGACAAAATAAGAAAATATTCGTCTCTCTGTCTTTCCCCTCGCTGAATTAAAACTTTGCAAAGTAAACTTTGACTTTGAAAATCCGTCTTAACATTTGTTCGTGCAACCGAGTACAAAATAAAATTTTTATTCGTAATACCTACCTAGGTAGGTAGGTATAAGGGTTTTATTTAGTAGAAATAAAAATTTGAGTATTCGTTAAATGCGATGTTCATTAAATCGGAAGACTACTGTATGTAGTTATATTGAATGAACTGTTAATTTTTTTACAAAAGTAACAGTGCAATGTAATTAATTATATCGACCCCTGTGCGCGATATTATCGTATGTTACAAAAACTAAATTTTGCAGGAGAGCGTTTTTATAACTATTTTTATTACTCTTATCTCCATAAATATTATATTTATCGCTATAATATTTTGTCAACAGATAAATTAATAGATTTAGAACCAATTCGCATAAAAAATTCGATTCCAAAAAATTGTAACTTACGATAATTTCGCACACAGGGGTCTATAACTTAGGTATAACCAGTGTTACTCAAAATTTTTTATCATTCTCAAAAAAGCTATAACATTGTAGTAACGTGAATTTTCTGTAACAGTGACTAAATCAAGGGTACAGAAATATCATACATCTCTAATGCATATACATACATATGTACATATGTATGTACTTACATATGTGTATATGTATGTATGTATTATGTACTCATGTATATACATACATACATATGTATGTACATGTTTAATCATCTTATTTTTCACTTATTGTGATTTTCTTAATGAATCCGTATTCTAATTTTTACTGCTGCATCTTTAAAAAATAAGTACACACCTATTTACATTTATTATTCATTAGTAAATATATTGTATGTACCCTGCAGATAATATTGGACTACGTGGTCCATTATAGCTGAAATGGACTAGTTACAATATGGTCCGATGTAATGCAGTCATGGACTATGTCATTTTCAAACAAGAGCTTATTGCTATACGACAAATGTTCGTGCTTTCACGATATTACTCGTGCCGAAGAAACTATTTGTGCATGGTCCATTTTTAATGACATGGAGTAGTTTTTGGGTTAGTCCGATGTAGTGCAAACCTGGACCACATGGTCCAGCCCTAGGACATCGTAATGTTAAATAGACCATGTTTTTTTCATACATTTGGGTTACTTTTGGACTAGTCCTGGTCCTTTATGGAGTATACTTTACATGCGTGTATGGACTAGTCGCGTTATCTGCTGGGTACCTACCCACGTACATACATACATACTTATGTATGTATGTACCAACGAAGCAAATAAATTAAACCTAAGGGAGGCCGGTAAATAAACAAAAGCGTTTAAAATACCCGTCATTCTAAACAATACAATTATAATAAATTGTATTGAATTGTGTTTTTAATAATGCAAGTTATTTAAACACATGCTGCGCTCATTACTCAAACATGTTCTGTTTGTGTTGGAAAAAAGTATGTATACGTAACTGTGTGTGCTAGATATTTTTGTTATTTTTATGGGGACTTTTTATAAACATGTGTGAAGAATTACTCCCTTCCCACTTACACACGCGTCTAAGCAATTTGATTTTTATTGTGAATACTTTTTAATTTTATTAGTGTTTGTTTCCATATGCATGAACAACATATCGTCACCTAAAATCCAGTCCTCGTTAAAAAATTAATTTCTGCAAAAATTTAAAATATTTTTTATTGCGGATTTTTATTTGAACCTCACTAAGTAGGATTTGCATTTTAAAATAAACATTTGTTGCACTTTTAAGGTCCGAAACAATTTTTGAAAGACTTATATCTTGAAAATTTTTGGAATCTGGAACTTTTGCCTAAGTATTCTGTTAAAAATTTTAAAAATATGAAATCTCAGAGTTTCCACTGAACTTTCCCATATGTCGTCTATTTAATAGTGCTGATTTCACCCCGAAATTATAACAAATGCAAGCAGCTCTGCCGGGTCGTTGAAAATTAATAAAGATGTGGTAACGTCATACACTTTATTTGCAAATAGTGGCATTATTGTGTCAGTAATAGTTTTCGTGAATTTCCCTACGTCTTCACGAGCCATCGACTTGAACATAACATGAATACGTGTAGATGTTCATGTTCTGCCTGCTCATATAATTTTCAGGTTGTGCAATAGAAATAAAATTTCTTTTTTTGTGCTCTCTCTCCTTTAAGAATTACATTTGATGTCGAACATAGCTGCTCAATTGATGAAACATGGACATTAGCGGACTGTCTGCATTACCCATATGCGATGTTTGACATGATGTTCATATCAAGTTGGCTAATGGAGACGTATAGTTATTGTTTTCGTGAGTTAGAAAGTTACAATATATTATTATACGGCCACCTATTACATTTTGATTTTATTTATTACATAAGATGTGCGTATAAGCAATGTGAAATTTTTTATTTCTGTGTAGTAGCGGTATTTAGGATTTTAGGTGACGATATGTTCGTAACACCAACGAAGAAGCAGTCTCGCTATCAGGCGATAAACTCGTGTTTCAACCAATGCTGAGTTTGGAGACTGTCACGTTTTTTAGTTGGTATTTATATTAAGCAATAGATGTACATAAATGTTTAGTTTATCTAAAAGCAGCTAGAAGACTTTACACTCGTGTGCTTTACTGTCAATAAATATTTGCTAATAAAAATTGTTTAATAATAAAAACTACTGTTAATTAATATGTGAAGAAAAATGATTAATGCCGAAGTATCTAGCTATGTACATGTATGTATGCATGTAGCTACATACATATGTACAATATATATAAGGAAGGGGTTTTCCGATGGTACAAATGTTTATTCAGGCTTTTGGGAAGGTTTAGTGATTTCTTCAATTCAAATAGCAAAAATAGCGTAGTATGAACACAGCCTCTAAGAAAATTTTGTACACTAATTTTCCTTCTGAAAAAATTAATTTCTATCAGTACATAGTAGAGGCAATTCATTTTGTAAAATAAACAATGTTTCGCTGTTTGTAACTCATGCACAAATTTTCTAAAAGTGTTTTCTGCCACAATACATATGTACATATGTATTTACATATGTATTTAAAAAAATTTTAACAACCTATTTCTTATTATTCAGATCAATTTTTAGTGTACCTCCGCCATAGTTGGGAAAAATATATGGTTTGCGGTATTTAAAATACAAAATACTTGCTGGTTATGTATTTAAAATACAAAATACTTACACATCATGTACCTATGTACAAATGTATTTAAAATACAAAATATTTCCATTTATTGTACGTATTTCAAATACTTCCACGTCATGTACATACATATGTATGTATTTAAAGTACAAAATACACCATTTTTATTCAAACCAAAAAATACATTAGATAATACTAATCAACAAAACAATTGTTTCCTTTCATAAATACACAATTTTTGAATGTAGCATCAGACAAACTGTTTCTTGTTGGAGAATAAATAAAACCTGCTGAAAAAAATAATCTTTCTACAGGCATAGTTGGGCAAAATACATACATATGTATGTATGTACATACATAAGTATGTAGTTTACGGTATTTAAAATACAAAATGTAAAATATGTATGTACTTATGTATTTGCTGGTCATGTATTTAAAATACAAAATACTTAGTTGCAGGGCATGTTTTTAAAATACAAATTACTTGCATATCATGTAGGTATTTCAAATACAAAATATGTACTACATAGGTACATATTTGTATTTTAAATACGAATTATGAAATTTATATTAATCGAGATTGCCTCGATATCTTTTTTCAAAGATTTAAAAAACTTTTGTTTGTTGAGGGTTTTTAGCTAGTCTATAAACATGCATTTCATTGGTTTAAAAACTCAATGAGAGTTATAAAAATTACAATAGTATAAGCATAGTATGCTTTGAAATTAATTAATTTTAATTTTTATAACTCTCATTGAGTTTTTAAAAGTTTTTGTATAAGTAAAGAGGTTTGAAACATTTAAAAATTAGATTTAAGGTCTACTGATGATTTGGCTTTAGCACCAATGAAATGCATGTATATAGACTAGCTAAAAACCCTCAACAAACAAAAGTTTTTTAAATCTTTAAATACGAATTTCAAATAGGTAACCACTTACATGTATTTCAAATATTGCCCAGCCCTGACCTCAGCAACAACGAAAAAATACAAAAAAAAATATTAAGGGTCTGATGATTAAAATATATTTCAATATTAATTAATTAAAGTCAGTTTGAACTCGAGCGAAAAAACATCGTTCAAGTTAAACATAACACTAAAAACTACAAAAAATTATTAAAAATTGTTACTATTTATAAATACATAATACATATGTACATACATATGTACCTTCATATGTATGTATATATGTATGTATGTACATATGTATATACATATGTACATATATTGCGCATAGTACTTTTGCAAATTCTTGGAGGTACACAAGCCGTGGATAAAATCATAACGAAATTGTTTTTTAATATTCGCTTTCATTAGAATTATGGTTCTTTATACCCCTTTATGAATGAGGGGCTAGAATAAAGCGTAACAATCAATTTTTTGTGAAATTTTAAGTGATGATTATTTTATTTAACAGTGTTGCCAGAGAATGAAACTAGTAGAATAATATAGGTAAATTTTTTTTATGTTCTAAAGCTCAATGGTATATTAAATTTAATTGTTATTTAATACTTGAAACGTGTATGCATATACATACATACATATGTACATGAATAGCTAAAGAACGTAGTTTTAACATTAACCCTTACCGTGAATAAAAGTTCACATTGAAATAAGTTCCCTTTACATAAAATTGAATCGATGATCGATGATTTTGTATTGCTGTTGTTTTTATGTACTATTTCGTAAATTTTTTTCCATTTTGTTGTTCGTGGCCTCTTAAGGCTGTTTTTATATACCCAACAACATGACTTGCCATTAACAACAAAAAATTACATACCGACTGCATTACTTCAAGGTAATTGTACAATTTCTTATTAGTAAACAATCAAGTGAGCGTGCATGTGTAGATATTTAACGTGATTGTCGTGCATGAATAAATTTTTTTATCGTTATCGTGAGTGAAAAGTTACGCATGATCCCATTTCTAATCAAAACAGAACTTTCATTTTTATAATGGCATCGCCATGTTGAAGTAGTGTGTTTAAATATCAAAGTAGAAGTAGTGAAAAGTTTATTACCAATTTAGCTCATTAATAACAATGGACGTTTTTACTAGAATTTATTATGAAAACAAAAAAAATAACCAATGTATTTGCATATGTATGTACACTAAAGAAAAAACTCGAATTTTAGTTCAGTCGGACCAAAGCGGCAAGTCTAAGAACCATCACTTTTTATAAAGAAATAAAACCCCATTTATGGTTTTATTTTAAAAAACTGTACTAAATCATAACATATTAGTACAGTTCGCAACTTAATTATGTTTGGTTAGTAAAAAAAGAGGTTTACTCAAAAAAATATCAACAGTTTTAAGAGAATATTTTTTTCTTATACTACAGTTGTTCTCTTAAGCAAATCCTTTTGCATGCGTGAGCATAAAAGAAAAAGAATAAATAGCCCAAAAACCTGCCATATATCCTTTGTTTTACGCTTCTTCAATTCACTCTTACTTCTCTTTGGTAACTGACAGAGCCAAGGCAGATAAGCATGTGGTAGCGGTTCTAGAACAATACAAAATTTGTTGTAGAAACAATTGCCTCTCGGGTTTTCAAAATAAATAAAAAGTCGACAAAGATATATGTATGTATGTACATAAATCCTGAAGAAATGTCAAACGCCGTATAAAACGGAATACGTATGTATATAGTGTTTGTTGATTAGAAATATGCCATGATACTATGTGTATTTCATAAACGAAATTTCACGCAATTGGCATGTACTCAGGTTACCCTACGTATTCAGGAGCCATCGACATGAACATGACGCCGGCAGAGCAAAGCTATTGTTTTTGTATGTAGCAAATACTTGTAGATGTTCATGTTCTGCCTGATCATATAATTTTCGGGTTGTGCAGTAGATAAAATTTAATTTTTTGCGCTGTCTCTTTTAATATCATTTAAAATTACTTTTGATGTCGAACAGAGTTGCTCAGCCGTGTGCTCGGGCATCGGATGGCAGAGGATGGATGAAACATGTACATGAGCGGTCTACATTAGCCATATGATGTTCATACCAAGTTGATTGCTAATGGAGAACAGCTGTTCTGGTGGTGCAACCTTAAAAAATTGCAAATACGTTACAATGGGCCTAAGCACAATAAAAATGTCGTTGCGCAATATGTGATCAGCCCTTATGTACCTATGAAGTACGACACTGTTGTTAGATAAATTTAAAAGTAAATCAGCTAAATTGAAACAGTTTTACAAAATTGTTCGCTCTTACAAATTCGTGTAAGCGGCCGATAATTTATACTATTCAATAAATGGCAAAACACTCTAGAATAAAATATAGCGCAACTCCTTTCACAAAATGAAAGTGAACAACATTACAAATATTACATATCGCAATTTTCTCGATTGTGCAATACAAATTAAAGTATTTTGAATTTTGCCAATATACAAATATTAACGATATTATTGTACACTATGAAAAAACCGTTCGAAATAATTTTTAGAAATTTATCATTTATTAAGTAATTTTGATAAAATAATAATTTTCTTGGCACAAATCGATCAAAAGACGCGTCGACATTACTTAATAAAAAAAATATAAAAAACTCGAATCAACTCCGATGAACCCACAAATCTGGCAGCACTGAGTGCAAAAGCAGCAGAGAGGAATTTTTAGGAAAATTAAGAGAATAAGTAAAAGTAATACACAAGGACTTCAAAAAATATACACGTGAAAGAAATGTGAATGAGCTATTTCTAAGAAAAATTGCATTAGAAAATATAACACATATATGTATGTATGTACTTATAGATGTATCTCTAAAGCTTATTTATTTTACAAATAAATAAATAAATTCGATTTTTAAACTCAGAGTACATACAGCAAAATCTTTAAGTAATTTCTAGAGATATATCGTTATCAAGGCTATTTATTGGTAATTAAATTGATAGGTACTTAATAATGTAAATATTTTTGCCCAGAAATGAATGAATGAATGATGAAATATTTTTTTTAAACTTGCCATGATTTCTCATTTTTCTATTGACAAAAATTTCAGATGTTTGGCGCCCGTTTTTTCTCTTATACATTTTCCAGACGCCAACCATACGATACCTCCTCTTTTGTATAAAACAACTTGTAGAGATTTATTGATTTTTATCAAAATAACTTGATGTTTTTTATACTTCTTTCCAAATCTCTTGTCTCGTTGAGTGACGTAGGAAAAGAAAACAATGAACAGCAATGATGGGGAAGTAGCAACAACAAAACATTTTAGGCAATAATTTTTAGAAAATTGCAAAAAAAACCTTAAAAATTATCCAAATTTGCGTGATTGAATAACACTTCCATACATGTAAATGCAAAACTAACATGTAGACATAACACAATTAGGATAACCGATATTTAACCATTAATTTTAATAATTGAGCTGGCAGTATCTTCTTTTCCTACGCCCTTTTCTCTGTACATCATTTAACAGCAAGCACCCGAACACAAATATACTCCTTTACAAATTAAAATAAGACAATTAATTTAATTGTACTCACTTGGTTTGCCAAATACTTCTAGTTATATTCTTCACTATTTATTTCACTGCACGATATTTATGGTTTAAGTTTTTTTTTTATTTTTGAGTGGTTTTTTAATTGTGTTTGCAACTAAAAAAAAAATGTATCCTTTTCACAATGTTGTTACAGTTTTTTCTGTTTCTGTTTTCAGACCGTATATTTTCCAAATCCAACCGTATCTCTAGTTCAAATATTGAGCACGTTATGCGGTTTTGTACGTTACACTAACAAGAATGATAATACACAGAGTGTCAAGGCAGATCAACTAGGTAGTAGCGGTTCTACAACAATGTTAAAATTGTTGTAGAAAGTACTTAATTAGCTGTCAAGCATGTTCGACACCGAAACCGTCATTCAAGATAATAATTAGACACACAAATATACTTAGAAAATACGAAAATTGGATTATATTTGATTATAATCAATTATTTTAGTTTTTTTTATTATCTAACAACTTTTCGTATAATTTTATCTTCACATCTCGCACAAGCTTGCAAAAAAATATATAATAACCTTAAAAAAATTATTTTCCGCTTAAAAGTTGTATAGTATATGCTACGAAAATATCTCTTGAGGGATACTTTTTGGTACACACTATCAGTCAAAAATCAATATGGCCGCTGACTGTCACTCAACCGCAAAATTTTTTGTGGTTGACTGTTGACTGATGAAATTTGTGTTCACACTGTCGATCAATCCAAAATTTGAGCAAAACTGTCACTCATGTTAGATAGTGTGTACCCCACTGTATACATATATGTTTCATACTGAGTTTGACATTCAGGAAATATATCGAAAACGATCGGCTGCTTGTTTATTGTAGCATAGCCTCTTTCCATATTACTTTCATTTTTCTGTATTCTTATATAATATTGATATTTCTTTTCGTTTCGCATCTTATCGGAAAAAATCGATTTACTTTTAAACTAAGCTCGTTCTTCCATCTCTTGTCTACATAGTGTCTTGACATTTTATTTTGCGTATATGGCTTAGTATTACTATATATGAAATAAATAAGAAATAAATAAAGTTTGAGCTCATGTCTGACAGCTGTAAAAAAACAAAAGCATAATCAGCTGTTTAATAATTTGTTGTTGGAAGTGGCTCAAGAGAAATAGAGAAAATTTACAACAAGAAATAATTTTGGGTAAGATTGTTGTAGGGATGAGATTACCTGGTATTAAATAATCTATTATTCTGTCTTGCTTTGAAGCTATTGTGAATGATGACTGATTCTTTTTAAATGCAATCTGTAACAGGTATGATCAAGTCAGTACAATTCTACTATCTTTGGTACGGCTAGCCTTGCAAATGTATACAATATTCCAATTTGGAAGAAGTTTAAAATAAGTAAACTTAGCCCATCCCTTTTACGGCCGTAATACTTAACCGATTTTGGAAAGATTTATATGCACTTAAACGGATTTTTACATAGATGTGCACAATCTTAAGTTTATTTAAATCGGTTCGATATTAAGGGATATAAGGCTTTAAATTATTACTAACGCATGCACAATTATTGCACATGCCTGTATCAGCTTCAACTTGAAAAATAATTGTCCAATTTGCTTTTGCATTAAAATTAAACAGTGTTTTAAGTTTACTTAGAATGTTTTTGTATTTTAATTTTATCGTATGTATTTATGTAAATGTTTAATATTAATTTCTAGAATGCGGTCGATTTAGTCGACCACTTGTATCTTTTCGTTTTGATGACGTAAAATAGAATATTGGTCATGTTACATAATTGAATTTCATATGTGTATTGCACATTGTGTACATGCTTGTATTCAATAATAAAACTATTTTAGACTTATTTAGTACAAATAGGGATTAATAAGTACTATTTCGTACTCTATTAAGAACAATATAGAAAATGTAATTTATCGCCCCTGATCTGTAATGTATTAGTATATTTAAAAACAATAACAGTACGAAAAAGAAATTGTGCGTACTTTGCGAAATTGGCAAAGTTAATTCGGAAATTAGAAGACAAAATAAACAGAAATGGTAAGCTATGACTTAAAACTCCAAAATTAATTAGGCAAAAACTTAAAACAACAAATAGTTTCAGTTCAGTGGTTTTAACATGATGTTTCCCGAGGCTGGACGCAGTTTTAAGGCTTCATATAAATGTTTTTCAGTTTCCATGATGCCAGGCAGCGAAAGACAAGACGTTGAAAATGGAGGCAAAAGTAAGTTTTGTTACATACAAATAAGGGAAACATTAAAAATGCTATATTTATTTTTAGTTATAATGCCCCCTTCTGCATTGGATTCATTGACCCGTTTAAATGTTGAATATCCAATGTTGTTCAAGTTAATCAACAATAAAAAATCGAGAACTTCACATGCAGGTGTTTTGGAGTTTGTGGCTGATGAAGGTAAATGCTATTTACCCTATTGGATGATGGACAATTTGTTGCTGGAAGAGGAAGATATATTAACTATTGAAAGTGTATCTTTGCCGGTGGCTAATTTTTCCAAATTTCAGCCTCACAGCACAGACTTTTTGGATATAACTAATCCGAAGGCTGTATTGGAAAATGCTTTGAGAAATTTTGCATGCCTCACAACGGGCGATGTTATAGCTATAAAATATAATAAAAAGGTATATGAATTGTGTGTTCTGGAAACTAAACCAGGCAATGCAGTGAGCATTATAGAGTGTGATATGAATGTAAGTCAATGAAGATGCTATTGTTACAAGAATGAAATTAATGTGCAAATCTTAAAGGTGGAATTTGAAGCGCCAGTGGGATATAAAGAACCATCTGCGGCAATAAAAGAACAGCCGCAAGAAGAACAGGCGCAAGATTATGTTATGGAGGAGGTAGTTGAAACTTTTAAAGGCTCGGGAGTGCGTTTAGATGGTAAAAAGAAAAAAGACTCTCAGTTGGATGCGCCCATTGTTAAAAAGGTTTACCTACACTCAACTATTCAAATTTTCCTTACAATTTTATTTTTTGTAGATTTTGGCTAGGGGTGTGCCGGACTATGATTATAAGTTTGGTATGCTAAAGTTTGATCATTCTATTAAGCCTATAAGCGATCGCGTGTCAGAAATCGAGCCAAACTTTGAAGCGGGAGAAACTTTCAGAGGCCAAGGCTTTTCCATGAAGAAATCGCGAAAATAAACATACAATTTTATTTAGCAAATAATATACATTTTATTTACATAATTACTTCATATAAATAAATTGTATGTCAATATTTTACAAATGCAATGTCATCTTAATAATTTCAGGAGCCTTTTCAGGTGGCGGTGGTACCGAAGTCATAGGTGGAAGTTTACGTATTTTACGACCGAAACGGCCATCTTTTCGTTGCCATAAACCGGAACGGGGACGATTGCCTAACTCGCGCATGCGCTGGGCCGATCCAATGTGCTCCTTATTATGATCAATATTGCTTAGACGTCCTAAAAATTTTTAAGGTTCAACTGAATTCGTGTACCAAAAAATTCAAATACATACCGACTGTGGCCATGCAAATCTTATCGAACGCAAATTCACGCTTAGAAGGCAATTGTACAACAACTTTGTCATCGAACTTACGTAAAATGGTGCCGAATGTACCTGCTGCATGAATTACATGGCTGGGGTAGCCCGGGTTCTTTTCCAAATTGTGTATTCTTGTTCCCACGGGAAGCGCACCCAAAGGATAAGCATCTCCTTCATTAGGACGTACTGTTAAAAATAAAATACTATTTTTTTTCGTATTTTTAGCAAAAATTTAGGTTTTACCTGGTATTCTGGGTATAAATCTAGAAGTTTTGATAATATTCCCCACTTTCATGTTTTCAGTGGCTAATATATACTTGAGTTCATCTTCCACTCCGACCAAAGCAATTTTAGCTGTTCTACAGCCATCATTTAGAATTTCCAAAACCCTCTCTTCTTGCGGTGGCCCTTCTAAGGGTCCATCACGCACCCACTTGACCCAATGATATTTTTGTTTAATACCACCGCCAATGCCCTTCGCAACGACGCGTCCAGTAACGGGATCTCTGCCAGCCAGATGTGTAATTTTCAACGGTTCTATGGTGTATTCATCTTTGAAGTGGACAATGCGTCTAAATTGTTGACCATTACCGGGTTTAGGTTTTTCTACAAATTTCGTTTTTGTTCTTAACTGCACCGCGAACACTGAACAGATGGGTATTAAAGAGGCCTGTGGTTGTATAACACAATTTGCTAATAAACGTGTCAAATTATGCATCTTTAATTTATAAATATTTTCTTGAATATTATTTAACAAGAAACAATCGAAGTGACGTCCAAACAGATGTAAGTTATCAGTGCAGCCAAGTTCTTGAGAAAAGTTCTGTTGCGACAATATGTAGTCAACCTCGAAGTATGTTAACTGTTAAAAAATAACAACTTGCGTGAAACACATATTAAAGCATTGAAGAATGTTTTAATTAATATTTTTGGACAATTGTTTTCCTTGCAATTTGCTAATAATTTTTAAATTATTATATAGAATTCGGAATAATTATTTAATACCTTTTAAGTTTAAGAAATTAAGCTTTTAGCTATAATTTTAATTTAAAATATTCACTTTTGCTCCATTCCGTTCTTTTTCTATTAAATCTGACCATAACAGTGTGTAAAACTTAATGAAAAATTTCCTTAAGTACATCATAGTTTGTCCCATACGTTTTATATGTAATCGCGCAGTTGCTAAAGCTAGCTTATGCATATTATGGTTGGACCTTTATTGTGCCATGGATGTCGTTTTCTACAAATACTTTAAATTATATAAATTTTAATTATATATGTATGTTTTTTCACAAAGAAAACAGTTCAATATGAATAAATAAAATGCACTAAAAACATAAAAAAGTTGCTAGATATATTTTGGTTTAAAAAATTAAACAAAAAAATAATTTTGAAATACTTTGAAAACCGTAGCATCTGACCACCCTAATCAATGGATGCATTAATTCTTGACAAAGTGTGTACAGCTGTTAAATTAAATAAAATTGTTAATACGTGTAATTTATTAAAAAAACTAATTTAATATAAAAATATCAACCTTAAACCAATGTTTATATAAATATTATTAAAAGAATTATATTGAAAATGAAAACTAGACTCGTAATCATTCTTTTATTTACCACCGGCTTGTTGATCGCCGAATCAGTACAACAGGCTGTTTTTGAGGACACACAAAAAAGTAAACAACTATTACGAACTGCTAGGGCGGCTGTTGATACCAATACGGCAACTAGGGATCATTCATTAATAGATAATCATGATTGTGAGGAGCTGAAAACAATTTGTTCGCATATGAAATCAACTGATAACCTTTCGGTATTAGAATGCGTGTCAACTTTTACATCTAGTCAACTGGAAGCAATGCCTGAAAAATGTCAACACGCTGTGTGGCAAGAAACGAAAGAGATTATAAGTTCAAACTGGGTGGAAAATAATTTGTTGAAGAGACAATGTCTGAAAGAAAAAAAATTGTTGGAATCGTGTACTAATGCCGTGGATATTTGGTCGTGCATTAAGGACCGTTCTTTGCAAATGGAACATGGCAGTAAATGCCGGTCATACATTAAGCGTCTACATGCAGTATTTTTTCCGGATTATGAAAATATTGGCGAATTTTTCAATTCTTGTTCAACGGAAATAGATCATTTAGAATGTGGTCGTTTGAATATAGAACATAAATCAATTTCGCAATTAGAAACAATAGAATGTTTACAACAAAATGGAGAAAAGGTTTTAGGTCAGCCGTGTAAATCGAGTATTCATAGAATTGAAATGCAAGAAGCGGATTTAAAATTTTTTGAAATATGCTTTGAAGATTTGAAACGTTTGTGTCCGCAAGAAGTTAGCGGTACACCTGGAGCTTTTAAGTGTTTGGTAAAAAATAAAATAAATCCCGCTTTGACAAGCCGATGCAGCCAACAAATATCGGAAAGAGATCATGAAATTGCCAAAGACTACCGTATATCGCGTGGGTTAGCTAAGGCATGTAAAGATGATATTAAACAAAATCATTGCCGTCGGGGAGTATCGGAAGACAAGCAAGTGCGCTTAGCTCAGATACTTATGTGTTTAGAAACAATTGAGAAGAATGGTACAAGAATAGCGCCCGAATGTCGAGCCGAAATAGATGATCATCGTCGCATGTTAATGTCGGATGGCCAATTATCTCCAGAAATCCTAAGCGATTGTGCAGATGACATACCAAAGTTTTGTGGAAATGTTGAGAAGTTATCAGTTATTGGCATGGGCCAAGGTACAGGAAATGAAATTATTCACTGTCTTATGGAACATGCCCGTAAGAGACGGAAAGACAAACGCATAACGTCACAATGCCAAAGATCATTGGAAAACCTAATAAAAATATCGGATGTCGGCGAAGATTGGCGTGTCGATCCGGTATTACGAAGAAGCTGCAAACCAGTCGTCGATGTAGCTTGTCGGGATACAGATGGTGGTGGTGCCCGCGTAATGACTTGTTTAATGGAACAACTAGGTACATCCGCTATGACTCCTGATTGTGAGCATTCGTTACTGCTAATACAATACTTCGTTGCAAGGGACTTTAAATTGGATCCTCAGCTATACAAACATTGTCATGATGATGCCAGTAAATATTGCCATGCCAAGAAGCAGTGGGACGATGTTATGGATATGCAAATGGATCCTGAACGCGGACCACTCATACTGCCTTGTCTTCATCGAATGGCATATAGCGAGGATGAGCAAAACACGCTTCGCCCAAATTGTTTTAAAGAAATTAAACGAGTCATGCGCCAACGTGCCGTGTCGGTGGATTTAATACCTGAGGTAGAGGATGCATGCATAGAAGATTTATCATATTATTGTTTTGAAAACACTGGCAAGGGCGCGGAAATGGACTGTTTGCAAATCCATTTGGAGAAACTGCAAACTTCCTGTAGGGTAAGTTTAAAATTTAACAATTAATTAACAAACACATGCACTTATTGTTGTTGTTTCTTTTAAAGGAAGCAGTTACTCAATATACAGAAGAAGAGGCGGAGCACGTTGAACTTAACCCAGTCATAATGTCTGTCTGTACAGATGCCATGAGGACACACTGCGAACACATACTTAAAGGAGGCAAAGATAAAGGCGACATGATGGATTGTTTAATTTCGCACAAAAATGATGCCGATTTAAGGCAGGATCTAAAATGTCGTGCCGCAATTGAACATTTTCAAATTATATCATTGAAAAATTACCATTTTACCTACAAGTTTAAAGAAGCCTGCCGTCCGTATGTAGTGCGTTTTTGTTCTGGAAGCAAAACAAAAAATGATGTAGTAGCATGCCTTAGTGAAGTAATGCGCAACGATACAATACGTGGACAACGACCACGTATACCCAAAGAATGTAGACAACAGGTCAAGGCTCAGTTGTATCAGCAGAGGGAATCATTGGCCTTAGATCCAAAATTAGCAAATGCTTGCAGCAAAGAGTTAGAAATGTTTTGTTCTGATAAAAAGGGACCAGGAGAGGTGAATAAGAAGAATGCAAGTTCTATTTTTCATTCATCATCAATTATTTATAATTTCATTTACCATCAGTTATTTATATACACATGAGTCCATTTAAATGGGTGCCCTGATACACCTGTTAAATTTTTTAATGTTTTTTTTTTACAAAATTTACATGGTCTTAAATTTCAATACTATATTATTGCAACATAAGAAATCGCGTTATTTATAGTCACTTTTATTCGTGCCCAGAGAAATATTCATAAAAAATGAACACATTTTTATGGCCAATAAAATAGAACCTTTCCTGAATAGCTTTTCATATTCCAAAAGTTAATGTCGAACTGAAAATTTTTATGTTTGTTATTTAAATATAATACAATAATAATCTGTCATAGTAAAAAAATAATTAAACATGGTACTTTGATATACACAAAGGTGGGGTACCTCCTATTTTAATGACCGCATGTGTATATATTTTTAAAACGTTAAACGTTGAAACGTTTAAATATAATTTGTCCACAGTCTGTCTATTCAAAACAGAATCTTCATTACTTAAAAAATAATTTTACCAAAAATTTTGTTGATTTTTAGGCATTAGAATGTTTAGCGATGAACACGCCACGTTTAGGAAATTCTTGTCATCATGCTATATTTTTAGTGAAAAAATCGGAGCTGGAGGACAGTGCAACTGATTACACTTTAATCAATACTTGCAAAGAAATGACCTATAAGTATTGTTCCAAAACGGATCCAATGCGTCTTCTGGACTGCTTAAAGATCTACAAAGACGATCCCGCTTTTGATGCTCGATGCCATTTAGTGGTGGTCAATCGTATGATTGAACAAAATACCGATTTTAGATTTAATCCCACATTACAATTGCATTGCGGCAAAAATATTGATCGCTACTGTTCTGATGTTGTAGCTAAGGCTCAACCAAATGAAGAGCTGAATGGCAAAGTAAGTACTACTTTTAACTCTATAAATTTATTATTTTACAGGATTCAGAAATTTGTATTTATCAGTGATGATTCTTTCACTTTCCCCCTAAAATTTAACATAAAAGTGCCATAGGCTGTCTAATTTTTGTGCTATCGCTTAGAAAGACACGCCATGATGTCAGCAGGTATCACTAACATTTCAGTTACATTTAAAGCGTAGTTGTAAGCGAGCTTGATGATATGCCACGCAAATTAGAATGTAATGCATGTAGATTACAGTCCCATTTGCAGTTGTAAGGACCTGCTAGTGCGTGGTACCAATAATCCAACCTATTCTGTAATTAAATTTTCTTTTTATAAAAAAACACGAGACAACAACGATGAGTTATCTATCCAATGATAAACTACTGGAAATATTTTTTGATGTAGTTGATGCATTGGAAAAATATCAAACCTAGTTTGAAAAATTAAGAGTTTTACTTATGATGCTTAAACATGCCATATAAAACTTTTATTGTACATAATGTTCATGTTATACACTAGAACGGTCCAAGCATAACAGCTGCATAGCTCGAGCACAAAAAAGTTGATATAGTTTTGCTTAATTGAGACGTTTTTAAAACAGCATTGGCTGGTATTGATAAGCAACAGTCAATAAATAATTTATAAAATAGAGCACAATGTAACAAGATTTTTATATGAAATATATTATTTAAAATCAAAAATCTTTTTAGACACATTAATAATAATAATAAAAACTTAAAAAATCTTGGTAGAAAAAATTCAAGCGAATTCAGTCTGATCCCTCGAGACCACTTGTTGTGAATTCTCCTTGGGCAAATGTTTTCAATCCAAACCGCTATTATGACTTTTAATGAAATATATGCAATATATCGGTGGTCATATGTTGACAAAACGTAGCTAATTTTTCATTATTTGTCTAGGAACGAATGTTGTTTATAGAATACGGCAGTTATTTTTTAACTATATTCATATATATATATCGGTACTTTAAGTCCAGAAAATCCCAGGATTGTTGATAAACATAATTTTAATATTTCTTTTTTTAGGTCATACAATGTTTGAAAGATAAATTTCGAAAATCTTTACTGGACGAAGAATGTTCCCAAGAAATGGTGAAAATATTACAAGAACAAGCTCTCAATTACAAATTGAATCCTCTGTTGCAAACTTTTTGTAAGCATGAAATTGCGGTTTTGTGTCAACCAGATAAAATACCAAAAGAGCATGGGCTTGTCGAAGAATGTTTAAAGACTGCTTTTCTTAACGAAAAAATTATAAATCGGGATTGTCGTTTAGAAGTAGCCACTTTAATAGCGGAGGCTAAGGCCGATATACACGTGGATCCCATATTAGAGGACGCTTGTTCCGATGATTTGTTGCGATTTTGCTCCAACGTTAAAAAGGGTAACGGAAGAAGTAAGTATTTTGCTACCATTTTAATATGAATTGGGATTTTATTGACTACATTGTTGTTTTTGGGCTTAACAATTATTTTATTTTATTCCGCCTAACAGAAATATTATTTAATTGAAAAAAAACTATTCTTGAGCATTTATGTAGATGTGAGAATGTGTGAAATGGTTTTTGTCACTTCATTCAAGTATTCGTAAGATTTTAAAAACGAATGCTTTAAACACATAGACCGACCACAATATGAAAAAACTAAATACACAGGATTATTTTGACGCGATCACGGCTACGCGACCACCGTCGTCGCGGTCGCCAAGTTAGACGGACAAAATTTTGTCAACACGGTTCAATCATTTGAAAAAATATTCCGAAAAATATGAAATATATAAATAAAAAATAAAAATCTATGACAAATTGCTATTGAACTAAGTAAATAAAGCGAAATTATTTCCAAGGATATTTATGAAAAATAAAAAACTAAAAAATAATCGAATTGCTGTAAAAACGATTTTGAAACACTGTAATGTGGCAACTTAGTTCAAATTTTTCCGGACAAAAATTAAAATTGTATCAATTCAAGTTGAGAGTTGTCCGAAAAAAAAAAACTGTTTTCTCTCAAACGACATATAAAAAAATTTCCCGGACAAAAATTTTATGGCTGAATCCAGCTTTATAGATGTGTAGCCGTAGTCTTCTATGTGTTTAAAACATAAAAAATGCATGCATAATATTGCCAATGTGCTTGAGGATAGTTTTTTATCGTAACCTTTTTTTTATTTATTTCCGATATTTCGATTAGAATTGTGCGCGTGAAAGCAATAAATTTTGCATGTCAATATAATTTAAAATATGTATATATGTTCATATCGCTCCTTTATTGCAACATAGTCATATCGGAAAAAAACATGATTTTTTAGAATGCTGAATTATCATATCATTCTTCATCTTGTGTAGAGATATCTTGTTTACGAACGGGGGGTTTTTTGAGATATCTATCACTACGTTGCAATAAAGTAGCGAAATGTATTTTAATTTAATGCATACATATTTCCAAAATTATAAATTACAATAGCGGAGCTCAATGTTGGGTGAAAATTATTTGGCAAAAGTGCAAGTGCAAAATATCGTAGCTTTTTTCATAAACTAATTAAAAATTCTTAAATTTTCAGTTGCAATAAATAGCAAAAAGGCAGCTACATATGTACATATGGAGTTTAGTGTTTAATGCAAGTGGTGTTGCAAAAGTGCAAGTGCAAAATATCGTGTTTTTTTTAATACAACAAGAAAGTTTAGGAAACTTCTGTTGGATTTTATAAAAAAGGTACGATATTTTGCATTTGCACTTTTGCAAAACGATTAACATCAAACACTGAAATCTGCTAATGCATATAATGAAACTATGGGAAGACCCCGTCTGTAAATAAAAAAATTTCGATTCAGAATAAGAAACAATAAAACAGATTGTACAAATTCGCTAATTTGCACTTGCTAAAGGCGTTGAAAGTGTAAAGTTTTGGTTCGATTATAAACTAAAAACACTGAACTCCGGTAATGTGTTTTATTAGCGTTAGCATGCGTGATCGTGTGTACTTTAATATTTGTCGCGCGAGGGCACGTACGATAGGGAGAATTCGGAAATTCGTTGTGGTTTATAATTTTTCTTTTTTGTTGCACAAGCATGGTATTGAGCTAAAAAACACTTGTGCGCACATTTTCACTTTCGATATCCATCGGATATAATTTACAAGGAAATGACTAACAGTTGTACATGAATATGATCACAATCTTTAGTAAAGACTTCACATATCTCTGATATGTATATTGTCATGTACAACTGTTTATTCTTGCCTTGAAACAATTATGATTGTTCTTGACCTATAAATATTCTTAGCCGCCCCACAGAAATAAAAAAGTAATACAATCTAATACGTATGTATGTATGTATGTGTAATTTTATATATTTATTTAGAATTGAAATGTTTGCAAACCGTTCTACAAGATCATTCAAAAGCCCTGGAGCAGGATTGCCGTTTCAAGTTACAGAAACGGATCGAAATGTTTAAAAATGCGGATACGGTAAGTTTTGAAATTAACTTTTCGCAAAAATCTAATTTGTTTTAATAAAATTAAAAAAAAATTAAGGTGCTAGTGCAACCGCCGGAAAATGTGGAACAATTAGTAAATCAAGTTATTACTTCACCTGCCAAAAGGTTCTTTATTGTTATTCTTATGACTGCCGTAGGTATGATTTTTATTATGGGTATATTTTTGGGTCGTGTTACAAAGCGCGCAAGGAACACAAAAAATAAATAATATTTTTTTAATTAAGTATGATACTAAAGTGACTTAATGTAACAAAAATCTTTTCTTAAATACTAATCAAAGTCTACCAATGTTTGTTAGAAGAATACATACCAACTTTTAGAAATAATTAGTTACGTCCAATGCCACCACCACCTTTACAAATAATAAGTGTGTGTATGTTCATTTTTATTGCATTGTATAATTAAAAATTATTTTTCCTTGATACACTATCTTTTTTTATTTTTAAATATACATACATGCAGACATACTTAAATTTTATTTTTTGTTCAGTTAATGTTTATTAATATGATTTGTTTGTTCCTCATTGAATGAAAACTTTAAATTAAATAAGTTACGAGTAATATAGATATTGAAATTTGCCTTTATTTTAATTGCTGATAGTTTATATTATTGAGTGGAGGACAATTCATGTTTCCAACAGCCTCATCCTATCCAGGTGCGGATTCAGGTGAAGGTGAAAAAGTATAGTTTCCCTGCCAAAACAAACAAATCCCCATTTCGAATGCATTGCTAAATACATTTTTAAAACTTGTATGTTTCATTTCAAATCGCCCATTTCAAAAAGCTTAACCTGCATCCGCACTTAATCCTATCAGTTGTTTACGAACCATCTATGAAAACCCTATTTTTAATTCTTCCCTAACTACACTCTCATATAAATCAAACTGTTGACTTAGGATTGCTTAGCAAATATTGAAAAGAGTGAGCAGCTATTATTGCGATCAATATAAAGAGATAACTAATATAAAAAAACTAACAAAAAATGCTTAAATTGCTAATAAGTTCTAATATCGGAAAACAAAAATAAAAGAAAAAATAATTAAAATCGAAACAGAGAGTCACTATCGGAAAGAAATTTATAACAAATCACAAAGTTCTAGGGAAAAGCGTCATAACTGTTAAAAAGTTCAACTTCTTAATTTCAACTCAAAAAATTACTTAAAGTAGTTAAGAAAAAATAAATAAATTTCGAAACCAAAAAATGTTAAGAAACGTAATGCAAAAAGCTCCAAACAAAAAACGTCTGATTGAATCGGAGTAAATTTAGGAGAAATCGTTCGTATATATGTACATATATGAAAAATTTAAATACCAAAAGTCGTTCAATCAATTTTGAATAAAAAGTCTGAAAACATCCTTTAAAGTAGAAGAGAAAGAATTTGTACTAGTATGTATAAGAAATACAAACTGAAAAAAGGAAGGATGACAAAACTAATTTTACACGCAATTTTGTTAGCAAACGTATAATTTTACTAAAGTTTAACATCGATTATCAGGGTCGCACAGGACCTGACTCAGCACGGATGTGCAGTTATTGTTTTCTGATTCAGAGGATATTTTTAGTTTAACTATATTAAATCAATATTAAAAAACAAAATTTTTCAGAGTAACAGAAAATAAAATTGAATAATGGGAATCGCGTTATATAAAATATTATAGAGCCAAAGCACGATCAATAGAGATACAAGACCAAAAGGTCAACATGTCGGTTAATAAATGTAACCGGCCATTGGAGGCCCGGACAATCGAGGTTCAACTGTATTTGTATGAAAATTGATTTGAAAACTAATTTTTTGATTTTGTAGTCCATAAATTATTTGTACGAACCTGCTTACTGTATCAAAAATAAGAAGAATTATTTGAGCTCCTCTGGTCTTTCTTTTTTGATTTTAATTATGTATATTTTTGTAGCTAAATTTATGGGAGCTTTCGTTATTTGTTTTATTGTTTTTTTTTTCATAATTAATCAAATTAACTACTACAAATATAATAATTTCTGTGTAATGTACTATAATAATATTAATTAACACACCCAAAAAACTATTTTTTTATAATCAAATACAATTTAGTCCAATAAAATAAAATGCTTTTTAAGCTTAAAAATTAATAGTGATACATATGGACTTGATTTTTTCGCAAGAAGTTAAATACACAAGCAAATTTTATTACTAAACATCTTTTCTTACAAATTTGTCTTTATTTGGATCATCTGTTGTAATGGTAAGTTCTTCGTAGACATCTTGTCCCAAAGTAATTTCCTTGTTAATGTGAAAATATGGGCCGCTATCACCTTAAAAAAAAATTATATTTAGATATAATATTGACGCTGTTAGTAAAGCATTAACTTATGTAACGAATTTCCTTCAATTATCTTAAGAACTAACATACAAAACGGGTAGCACCACTGAAATTAGCGTACTCCAATTAAGTTGACCCACCGGGTAAATAAACAACTTTTTAATTTAGAATATTTTTCAACACGTGGCTTTTTTGTTTTGTAGGTTATAATGAATATTTTCAATGACATTCAGGCAACACTGCCTTAAGCTGTTAGCAACATGTATTTTTGATCGCGAGTAGTAAAAAAAAAATTTTAAATAAATATTAATTTTTTTACTATGAACGGTCAGAAAAGAAGTAAGCTTTGAGGCAATTGTCCGAAATACAAGATTCCCAAAATAAATGACGGGCCTATCATCATCAATAAATTTCATCTAGCAGATCTCAATATACATAAATATTTAAGTCTCCTGGGCTGGATAGTGCTCTTCGTCGCTAGCGCGTCCATTGGCCAACATTTTCTGTACATTGCACCATCCTGTTATTACCAGGTAGGTGCCGTATAAAAAACATGGAGGTATGTTGTTTCCTGGAAGTTACAGCCTGTCAAAAAAAAAAACTTACATACCAGGGGTTAGAAACAGAAAACGGAGGTAACATAAACCTCCAGAAAAATTATCGTCAATCTCTACCCTTAGTTATCTTCATTTTATTTTTACTTTTCATGTAAAATGCACTAAAATTTACCAAAAACAAATTAATTGCCGTATCTTAATTGTTATAAGTTTTTTTTAGAAATAATACTGACTACTTTATCCAGCCTCACCTTATCAAATTAATAACTTACTTTTCATCGGTAAAATTTCAATGCCGTTTTTAATTTGTGGCTTTCCTTCTACAGCAAATGATGTCCATATCTCTACCATTTTCGTAGCCATTTTTGTGTCCTCAGTATTCAAATTGTGTGTTGAAAATAGATAAATGTTATCATTCGAATGATGTACACCACCTTCAAACGGATAATTCTCATTGCCAAACTCATATCCGAACCGTGTATGGGAACCCTCATAATCAAAACTGTACAAGTAAACTGGAGCCAAATTTTTGTTCAACATATTTTTCGCTAATGTCAAGACAGGGGATTTCATAAATATAATACTGGCAAGCTAAAATGGAATATCCACAATTGATTAATAATTAAAATTAATATCCATTATAACTATGTAGAAGTTTCACTATTGCATAGAAATAACGGAAAAAATATTGTTTCGGAATATGAATTAATATTGACACCTATTCTGCGTTTCGATTACGTTCCCGCATTCAGTTACGTTCAAATCGAAAAATGGTATTACAAAAACTTAATCGAAAGAAAAAGAGGAGTACTATGCTTAAACCAGCTGCTTCGCTATGAAACGTATGAAGGTAAACAGAAAATATAACCCATTTTGTAAACATTGTAATTGTTAAATCGTAAAAAGTTAACTTTAGTGAAAAATATACGGAAAGTAAGAAAATAATCAGAATATTTGTGGCCAAACTATTCCAGTTTGAAGAATCCTGCAGCGCCTGAGGTGATATTTTAATTTTCTACCGGCCCGGCTCGTTAATTGTTTTGACAGCTAGTAAGGTATTTTCTATTGTTGTGGAACCGCTGCTACGTGGTTGATCTGGCTTGGTTTTTTCCTTTCTGATAATATGGAAAAACAAGTCAAATAAAACAAAACAAGCAATAATATAATTTTTTATATTTTATTTTCACATTTCGTTGTCATATCTCAAAAATCGTGATTTTTGAGCTAAGAATGCAGAATTATTGGTCGTAACGTTCTTCTTTTTGTGAAAAAAATTATACAAACACCTCTTGAGGGGAGAATACTTTTCTAATTTTTTATAGAGGTGTGAGTAAAATAAAAACTTTACTGCCTGTTTTGGAAAATAAAAACTAAATTGTGAGTGAGAATTTATATTAAAAACAAAAACAAATCTTCGTATTTTATAGTTTTTTTCAATATTAATTCTCACTCACAATTTTGTTTTCATGTTCTAAAAACAGGCAGTTGAACTCGCTTTCTGAAGGAGTTTTTTGAGATATGACTACGTTGCAATAAAGGAGCGATTTGTTTTATCCATGATACAATAAACTCGTTAGTACAAGAAAACCATTATTATTTTCTTATGATCAAACAAAAAATATTTTTTATTTTTTTTCATATGGAGTTTGACACAAGTTTGACCATGTTTATTGTATCATGGTTTTATCACTTAAGCGGGCTGGTAGAGAATTGTAGACAAAAGCTTTCGCATTTGTAAAACGTAAACAATTTTGGGCAGTATCAACTCAATACCCCAATTCACAATGTTGTGCAAATGGTCTTGCATCGTAGCATTTGGAAAGTGGTGTAGCATATTTTTACTCTACACTAACATAATACAAAGATATGCACTAGTAAGTAGCAAACACAAAAACCTGTAGTTTATATTTACACTTCATTTTGCAGCAACCAATTGAGAGAATTCAAAGAAGATTGAGCGAACTAAAAAATGAAGAGAAGATTTTCATGTTTTGCAACATGTTTTTAGAAAACAGCGTTCATAATTGATTGTAAATATTTACAATTGCATAAATTTGCAATCTCAAATGCACAACATTGTGAATTGGGCTAATATTTTATTTAAAACTTACATCAAAATAGGCGGGTGTAGCATTTTTATGATCGTTGCTGTCTAACAAATCTTTTGTAAACAAAAGTTTCGTTAGTAAATTGCTTGAAAGACCGGATAGATATTTTGCTCTGTGAAATATTCCATTGACAAAATCTCTGACAGTTACAGCAGTTAGATTCTTAGTTAATGATTTGATTTTATCATAGTGATCTAAAAAAAAAATAAATAAATTATAGGAAAATTTTGTTATCAAACAAAATACACATTTGTAGTATACAAAATATGGCTTAGATATGGTCGAAACAAAAATATTATGGTTATGGAAAACACTGTATGACTGTAGCAAACAATCAATTGTTGCTTTTTTTATTGTAAACATAACTATATTTGTTATAAACAAGCTCTTGCTTTAATTTTACCATTTAATAATCACCATTTATAACAACTAAAACATGGTTCGACTACAACCAAGTTTTTATTAACTTATAAACTAAGAACTAAATGATCTAGCGGTGTGTAATTTTTATCCAGAATATTGAAAGAATTCTTACATGCCAATACAAAAGTACCATCGTGTTTGGTAAAGCCAGTTATTAAAGGCACAGATTTATTAAAATCACTTAATAAACGTTCTGGTTCCTTTGGTAAAAAGCCATTAAAATCCGCCACAACAGGGGAAAATGGTTCCTACAAAAAGTACTCGTAAGAATAACTAATTTTGTTGTTACTTATTTAAAATTTTAATACATGCCGATTGCGTCATTTCTAACAGTTTTGGAACTGCAACATTTCTTAAGCAATGCTGAAGCTCATCCTTATTTACACATTTATCGCACTCTAATGCAAGACAAATGCGTCGAACTTGCTCTAATGGTTGACGATTTATAGCCCATGCAGCAAATATGGATCCAGACTGTACAATAGCCCTCCGAAAATATTTGGAAGGTGTATGCGGACTTAAGAACAAAGCACTAGATATAGCCGCACCCGCCCTTTGACCAAAAATAGTAACTTGTTGTCGATTACCGCCAAATAAGTGTATGTAATCTTGGACCCATTGGAGAGCTAAAAGAAGATCGCCAATTGGTGCATTACCAGGCATATCTTCATCCAACGTTGATAACCATCCCAATGCTCCTACACGATAGTTGGGCACTACCAATACAATATTTTTTTCCAAAAGATATCGTGGAGGATGATCGATATTTGATCCGTTATGGAATCCACCCCCATATATGTAAAACATAACCGGAACTGATCCTGTAAGCTAAAAGAAACAAATATAAATTTATCTATTGTATGTACATTAGGGGTATAACCAAATTTTGGCCCTAGCACTACGCGATAGCGAATATTGTGTTATTTACGAAAAACAATTTTTTCGGGTCGTTTGAAAATAAAAACCGCACCCACAAAAGCGATTTTCTAAAATCCCTAAAGAAAAAAATTTAATAAAAAAAATTGTTAATAGTTTCTTAATTATTAAAGGACATGAATAATTTCATAAAAAAACTGAGTTTTTGGCTAAATGTTTAAGTACAAATAAAAATAAAAAAATAATTTTCCAACTGCCTAAAACGCGGTAATTTTGTGTGTGAGCTTTTTTGAAAACCACGAAAAATTAATATCATTTTTTTAATAGTTTTCAATTGACTATTCGACTACGCTAGGGCCATTTTGATATTTGCAAAGAATGGGAATAAGTTATACCCCTCATGTACATACATATTAAGGCGGCATTTAGACACTGAGTTTCCCCCTTTTCCCTTTAGAAGTTGCTATTGAAAATTATAATCATTTATACGATGAGTTTTTTTGGTTATGTCTTTTTAAAAGCTCTTTATTTTTTTTATTTATAAAAGACACTGAGTTTCCCCCTTTTCCCTTTAGAAGTTGCTATTGAAAATTATAATCATTTATACGATGTTTTTTTGGTTGTCTTTTTAAAAGCTCTTTATTTTTTTTTATTTATAAAAATAAAAAATCAATCAGAATTATCATGGTACCATTACTACCAGGTCCAGTAGAAAATGTGTTTGATGGGAATTTACCAATAGACTCGCAAATAAAAAGAACATTTATTAAAAATTAGGCTCTACGATACAATGTTTAGCAATTAACTATGAAAATAATTAACGTTACCACAAATTTCTCCTTTAATTTGATATATTCTTAGAGAACAATTTTTTATACTGAAATTTTTGTTTGTTTTTTATTTGACAGTCTACAGGTAGATTCCCTGCATAAACTATACGGGTTTTTCAACTGCGCCTATCTGCTAATAATTATTCCATCATAGATAAAATTAATTTGGAATAAAAAAAATCTAAAACAAAGATGAAAAATGCTAATCGACAGTTTTTTCCCACAAACTAAAAACTCAGACTGGACAAAAATGTGAAAAACTCAACGTCTAAATGCCATCTAAGTATAAAAAAAAAGAATTAATTGCCCCTAAATAAGAATTGCATTTTCATATTACATTTTTGGTGTAAACGCACAAATTTAAACAGTCTTCTAAATCCTCTTTTTGGTCCACATTATAACGTTGGGAAACTGGGGTGATGACAGGACAGCGGCGTCCATATGTTGTTGCATCTAAAATATGTTGCCATGGTTGACGTTTAACGGGAGGCTAAGGGAAGAAACATTTTATATGCAGGGTGGTCCATATAAAAGTATATTTTAAAAAACGAATTAAACATAATTAATTTTTTAAAAAAGAGTTTTTCATTGTTGGGGGTTGAGCTAGTCTTTATACCAATGTGCATGCATTTCATTAGTGCTTATGCCAAAACATCAGTAGATCTTAAACCATATTATTGTTGTGTAAAGGTTTGAAACTTTTCGAGAATATGATTTAAGATCTACTGATGATTTAGCATACGCACCAATGAAATGCATGTACATATGTATATAGACTAGCTCAACCCACAACAATTATACAACCTTTTGAAATAAGATATCGATGTATATCTCGAATAATAAATTTATTAAATACTTAACAACGAAAAACTTAAACAAATATTTCTGGCCTGTATGTACATTAGGGTGGGTCACTGATGTATGAGAAAAAATAAAACTTTTCAAATCTTATTCTAATAGCAATATTTTTTGTCTTACGTTAAAACAAATACAAATTGCTATAAAAAAGTCATATCTTTTAATATTAATATTTTATTTACTATCAATTATTATTAATTAAAACTAAAAACATTTTAAAATAAACTCAAAAAAAAAAAAATAAAACATTGATTCTTATACAACATAATACAATGAAATCGCGAAATTATGTCAGTTATTTGTTGGTCAGAAGTTACGTTGAATTACGCGATCTATTAGTAGATTTAACTCTGCACGAAGGTAGCGTGAATTTGTTACCAATTTCCAACAATTTTTAGATCCATGTTTGCAAGTTGGATTTGTTTTTATTTCAAACCATACTGGAGCATAAACTTTTACACAATACTCAGCTAATACTTGTAGCTGATATGTCGGATTTGATGTAGGATTATATAAACGTAAAATTCTATTTGTTAGCCTCCAAGCATGGGATATTTTTCCTGGGGACCTGTTAGCAGCAAAGCCATCGTGGCAGTGTCCACTTATAACAGATATAGTTATTTCATACAAATTTTTTGATCTGTACTTAAGCCCTCGAATTGTATTTCCGGGGGCTGGCCTTCAATTTGGATATAGTTTCTCAAGAACTTAAAAGTCGTTATAATACAGTAAAAGCTTTTCTGCAATACAGTACTATGCTGTTATGTAAAAATGGGATATGATCGTTATATGCAAAATATTAGAAAATTTAAGATCAAAGCGCGGGTTCTTAAACTAAAAATAAATTAATAATATTTTTCAGGGATCTAATGCGTACAAAAATACAACGTATTTACGCTATTAGACGTCGATACGAGAAAAAAAAATTTTGACCCACCCTAATGTACATACATCCATAAAACCATAAAAGAAATTTTATCATAAGCAACAAGAAAGAAGGAAAGAACTTTTTGTTAATTTTATCGAAACATTTGAATGTTCTGTTTTTGTTTTTATGCACAAATATTTAAGGCCAGGTCCACGATGTCACACGTATTCGTTCTTTCGTACAATTACATTTAAACCAAAGACAAAATTTTAAAATTTGTTTTTGAATACGGGGGACTGGCAGAGCTATACATGTATTTTTATTTTTTGATTAAAATCGAATAAAATATGAAATATATGAAATTGATTCTTTTTTTGAAAATCATGGAACGTAACCGTTCTTTTTGCACAGTTTCTTGTATTGCTTAACACGGTTTTGGTTAACACGGCATATTCATGGAAGACAACCCTCGTGCTAACGAGGTCTACCTGAATATGAAATACATTTTTTTATATAAAAATCAAGTTTTACTGTATAGTACCTGTAATGGTTTCAGTAGAAGCAAAAAACCTTTTTTATTTCAGATTGAAGGCATATCACAAATATTTTTTAAATCATACGGTTTCATTACAAAAAAGTAGACAAAACAATGCGATTTTTTACAATATGTGAAAAAATTTCGATTTAATACAATATTGTTTGTGATCTTATTAAAAAATTATTAAACAATACAAGAATATAAAACAAAATAATAAAGAAAGAAACCCTAAGACTATAATGTATTATCTTAATAACAATGTTTGTAAAAAGTTCCGTACGTACTTGTTCTTTTAACAAGTCAAAATTACACAGTACAGCACATGATTTTGGGACTCGATTTTGACCCAAAAATAAGAACTTCTGCATCATTCGTTTTTTCATGTTGGCTGCTTTAAAAATATGTATATTAAATCGTTTTTTTTATTTAGAATAATAATTTTTTTAAATCGACTCAGTTGTGATCGAAATTCGATTGATATATTCGTATCCTAACGACAATATGCGAATTTTTAAACAATTTTTTCATAAAATTTTTTTTTGTTCGAAACATATTTTTTTAACTCACCTTAAAGCGTAATGAACCGCTTGGTGACTCAGCGAATGGTATACCACGGAAGCGCATGAACTTCTGCTGAGACCACAACGTGGTCTCATAATCACCCTGAATAGTACCCTGATTGAGTATGTCAATCGTTATCGTTGAGGACACATCAATATTATTACTTAACTGAATTAATCCCAAAACAACGATAATTTTTAGAAATGTGAACAACGTATTCATCGCATTCATGATGATAGTTCGTATTGTACTAAAGGTGCATGGTTAAAATAAGTAAAATTTTATTCTATAATTCATTCATATGTATGTAGGTATGTGCGTAATATACATACACATGTGTATGTGTAATCATGTACATATATATGTAAATATGTAATCAAAACAATTATTGTTGTATTAACAGATAAGAAAAGATGCATGGAAATACATACTTACATAATAGAATACATAATAGATGATTTAGTCAAAATCAATTAACATGTAAGTATGTACTTACATACATATGTACATATGTATATTTGGGAACGCCGAATCTTCCGGTTTTGAATTTTAGGATTATTAATCCTTGCGATTTCATAATAAATTCACAATTGATTGTGAAATATCAATAATGGATTTAAACGTGGCCGCATATCCTTTAATGATGAACCTAGTCAGGACGGCGCCACGATATAAGCCCCAATGAAATAAAACCAAAAAACAAATAAAAAAAATAATGCCCAAGGAGGAAAATTTTAAGAACAATGATATTATAAACAAACCTAAGTATACATACATACATACATATATTCCCCTTCAAAATTTTTGGTGAAGGGTATAACAAGGTAATCCCATTAGTACAACAAAAACATTTGTATACAACTAATCCTGTTTTTACCCTTTTTTTTTTTTTTGGGTAATTTAGTAGTATTAAAATACTTTACAGTAAATTCTTAAAAAAATATTATTTTTGTACTTAAGTTTTTATCAAAAGCTCTGTGGAATATCATTATTTCTTATAAAATATACAATTTTTCTTTTAAAAACATTAGTATTTGTTTCTGATTTTGTATTGCTTGGAAACATGTTATATAGGTGTAGTCCTTTGTAGAAAAGTGAACGTTGCTTTGCAGTTGTTGTTGCTTTTGGTAGTCGGAAATTATCAGCATTCCTTAGTTGATACGGTTGTATGTCTCCAACATAATTAAGTTGTTCTATCAAATATTCTGGTGCATTTCCCGTTTTCATTTTTTGTATAACGTATAATAGTGTATTCATTTCAAGTCTTTGTTTTATATTGAGCCATTTCAGTGCGCCAAGCATATTTTCAATTGGTGTTAAAATATTACATCTTAAAATTGATCGCATAGCTTTGTTTTGCAGTTTTTGAAGTCGTTCTATTTGTGTTTCTGTGCAGCATGTATATAAAATTGTTGAACAAAATTCGAAATGTGGTTTTACCATTGTATTAAAAATATTTATAGCCGTTAGTACCGATATTTTATTTCGTATTCGTTTAAAAAATCCGATTTTTTACCAATTTTTTTACATATATATTCTATATGTTCTTTAAATTTTAATTGTTTATCTATTATAAAACCAAGATATTTAATTTCAGTTACTTTTTCTATAACTTCATTATTTATTTTAAATACCGATTCATTGTTCATGTTTATTTCCATTATTTTTGTTTTGTTTTCATTTAATTTTATTCTTATAATTAATTTTATATTATTATTATATTATTTATTATAATTTAATTTTATTTTAAGTTTATTCATTTTTAACCATTTGTTTATGTTATTAATATCGTGTATCATGTTGTCTTGACATTGTTTGTCTGTGTGTCCTTCAGTGAAGATCAGTGTGTCATCAGCATATAAAACTATTTCGCATTTTTGTAAAACATCCGGCATATCGTTAATATATATAATAAACAATAGTTGTCTATATAATCAGATTTAATATTATTTACTTTTACCATTTGTTTTCGGTCTGTAAGATACGATTTAAACCACTTTAACTCGTTTCCTTGTATTCCATACATATATATGTAGTTTTTGTATTAAAATATCCCTATTAATTGTCTCGAAAGCTCTTTTAAAATCTAAAAAGATTGCCATTAGTTTTTTGTTTTTTTTCTAAATTTTTCCATCTATTAATGACGTAGTTTACCGTTGTTTTACATGAATATTTTTTTCTAAAGCCAGATTGATATTTAGAAAATATATTATTTTCTTCAATGTATTTTTCTAATTGTTGTTTTACCACTTTTTCAATTATTTTTTCACACGTTTTTAGGGTGTTTATTGGTCGAAACTCTTCACATTTTTTTGTTTTCGCAACTTTTTCGATTGGAGTTACTGATGAAACTTTCCAGCTTTCCGGGAAATCTCCCGTTTTTAGTGATGCGTTTATTAGATTCATCATGGTCTTACCCATAATGTTCCAGTTGTCCATTATTATTTTCATTGATACGTTATTAAAGTCAGGTTTATTTTTTATATTTTGGTATAACACGGTTCACAAAAATAGGTTTTTCCTGTTTTACACGTCTTTTTTTACAGGGGTAAAAATATTTTTGAGGAATTTTCAGTTTAGGTAGAATACACATATGCAAACAAGAGCAGTCATATACTTTTGATAAGACGGATTTTACACAGTCAAAGTTTACTTTGCAAAGTTTAATTCAACTGCGAGAAAGACAGGAAAAGAAAGTATTCGTCTCTCTGTCTTTCTCCTAGCTAAATTAAAACTTTACAAAGTAAACTATGACGGTGTAAAAGTAATTGTGTTAAAAACAAAATGAATTGCTCCTTCATGTGCAGCCTGCTTAATTTTTTTCGTATTAAAAAATTAATCTTGCAATAGCAATCCAGCAATGCCAATAACATCATACAACAAAGAAACACCCCGTTTAAGTCCTCTTTGACTGTTTTGGGAGTTACACGATCAAGTTTTGCATTTCGATTTTTAATGCACTCACACTTTTTTTTACTAATAAACTCATACTTTAAGATATTTTCTTGTCACAGCTATCAATTTAAATGAATTTTTATAAGCACTATGCGTAAAAAAGTTGAAAGAAGAAATTGAACGTGTGGCAGCAGGATAACTGAATCTTTAAGCTACGACTCTGTTTTTGAAAAACATTTTTCCATATAACTCTGCTTATCAGGGCTGCCACTTTTTTCATGGGACAATTGGTAATGCAGTGGTAGATAATTTTTGGAATACACAATTATTTATCGTTAAAAGATATCATAATACAAAACTTAAGCTTATTTTTATTAAAACAAAAAAATAATTTAAATTTAATTCAAAAGGAAATTGAACAAAGCTGATCAGGTAAACTTGATTAGTGTGAACCAGAACTAAGTGTTTGGTTGATTTTAAGGAACATTTTGGTAGAAAAAAATACTTCGGGCTGGCACCTTTGCTTTTTGTACCAAGTCAAGCAGCTGTGTATTTTTTGTTAATCTTGGAAAAAATTTTCTGCATAAAAAAATTTGTAAAAATATCAAGAATACATTTTAATAAATAAAAGTTATCCATTTTGCTAGTTATAATCATATTGCTACATATGTATATTACAATAAATTGAAAATTATTTTGAAGAGTAAATAAATAAATTAATTATTGATAAAATTATAAGGCCATAACAAAATGTTCTGCTAACAGCAACATCTATGGATTTGAAAAGTTTTCAATAAATTTATGAATATTGGTGCAAAAAATTACAAAACTACCAAAAAAAAAACGCAATAATTTATGATTGATAACTTTTAGCTCTGCAACAAAATTGTTTGATTAATTTTGATAGTGAAAATTAGACGCACACAAGCATAGACATACTAATATAAAATTTGCAAAATAATTGAAAAGCGTCGCTCACGCAAGCGTCTACCGTGGTATTAATTCTTGTTATTTTTGCTGTTGTGTGTACTTTTCATTCAGTGTATTGCGAGCTAGTCTTGCTGCTGTTTTTAATGCTATAACTTAAGTACGAAATTTTAATATTGTAAGCTACTTGGTTATTGCTTTGAATTTTATCGTCGGCCATCATCAGCAGAAACAACGAAAAAGACAAATTGACGACAGAAGCATGGGTTATGACCTACATCGTTTTCAGGGCGAGGTCGATGAAGAGCTTACATGTCCTATTTGCTCTGGTGTCTTAGAAGAGCCTTTACAGGTCAGTTATCTTTATAGCTTTCATTTACGATAATTTTTATTGAAATTTATTTATGTAGGCTGCTATGTGTGAACATGCATTTTGTCGTGCCTGCATCAATGAATGGTTATCTCGTCAACCTACATGCCCAGTTGATCGCAATGCATTAACCACGGCCAACCTGCGCGCAGTACCTAGAATATTACGAAATCTTTTATCACGGTAAGTTATAAGAGAGCATCAATCCTTTTCATGCTTCAACGTTGCCGTTTTATTATTTCCACTACTAGTTTTAATTTGAAGCATTAATTTTTTTAAATATGCCAAATACTGTTTTAGCATAAATTTATAGAAAATTAATAATTGTTTTCGGTAATAATTTGATACATTAGAACATACGAATGATTAAATTAATAAATATGTACTTGTACGAAAACATTTTTGGTTTAGAAGATCGCACATAGCTAATGTGCTAATATAATGACGAACACTATGAATGTACATACAGACATATATGTACATAAGGAATGTTTTACAAGTATTGATATATATACTTTGAAACTTATTGTAATTTCGTTTTCATAGACTCTCTATTACCTGTGATAATGCTGCCTATGGTTGCACTTTAGTTCTAAAACTTGATGCTCTTAACAATCACTTGGAAGAATGTGAACATAATCCCAAAAAACCTTTACCCTGCGAAAAGGGTTGCGGATTTGTTATACCCAAAGATGAGCTTAAGGATCACAATTGTGTACGTGAATTGCGTACAATGATTTTGACACAGCAGCAAAAGATGATTGAATTTAAAACAGAAATTGCTGATCAAAACTTGACAATAAATGAACTGAAACGTGAATTACAATTGTTTAAAGACTTCATGCGTGCGATGAGAGTCTCAAATCCAGCAATGCGTGCTATAGCTGATCAAATGGAACGTGATGAAGTTATACGTTGGAGTAGTACATTAGCCCGCGCGCGTGTAACACGCTGGGGTGGCATGATCTCTACACCAGATGATGCTCTGCAGGTGGGAAGTTTTATACATTTTCTTCATCATAAACTATTTATTAATAAAATTTCATACTACAATTTTAGATGATGATAAAACGCGCTCTGTCCGAATCTGGCTGCCCTCCACATATTTTAGATAATCTAATGGAAAATTGCCATGAAAGACGCTGGCCGCGTGGCTTAAGTTCCCTTGAAACAAGACAGAATAATCGTCGTATATACGATAACTATGTGTGTCGTCGAGTACCAGGTAAGTCAGAAAATTTTAATTTACATTGAAAGTTTGTTCGAAACTATTTTGAAAGCTACATTTAATAAAAGTATAATGTGTGTGAAGATAACTCCGTCAGTTAGCTTCCTTTTTAACAGATCTGTATTAGTTTACAGACATCTCGCTCAGAGACACTGAATTTAAAAAATTTCTCATTTAAATACTGTTAAGTTAACATAATTGATATTCTATATCATTTTAGTATATAGATAATAGGGTGGAAGCACAAGGCATCACAAGATTCAGAACTGAAGAGATTTTATTCAGAATCATTTATATATTTTTAAGTTCATTTGCTGAGCATTCTTTTTGAGTAAAGAATCAAAAGCTTGTCGAAACGTTTTGCTTTCTTTCGCTGGTTTTGTTTGAGTGAATCGTATTAAACTTTGGTTTTGGAAAAATCCATTTTATCTAATTGATAGTCCTTCGGTTTTTAAGTTTTGAATCGCATTTTTTAGCAGCGGTAGTGTGAACTCTACGACCCATTTCTTTCTTGCTATCGAAAATAAATTCGACACAAAACGTTATGATCCAAATTCCAAAAAACGTATCATCAAGTAAATGATTTTATTTAACAAAAAAACGTATCATCATCAGTGTTGTCAACTATTTACATAAAAAATACTCTGTCCATTTGCTCAAAATGCGTAATATTTCATTCCACAAAAAAATAATACATACCATCCAACTCTTGGCTGTCACTTAAGGTTGTATTTTATTTTCTACAGAATAGTCCGCAACAGATCAGAACGAAAAAGTAACAACAAACCACACATAAAGTTTTTCAATTGAACAGAAACAATACAGCTGATTCGTATCAGAACAGAACGTACAAACTGATTCTGCTTTATGTAGGCTCTTTTATAATTGTACTCCAAAATACGAATTAGTGAAAAGCATCAAAATGTATCCAATTTTTATTAAAACTAAAGCTATTTGAATTATAGTGATTCTAATGTACATTTCCGGTTTGCCATCATCCGTTTCTATTGGTTTTTAAGATTATTATTATATTAAACTGACTATATATAAATTTATATTTTTAGGCAAGCAAGCTGTTTTAGTCTTAAGTTGTGATAATGCTCACATGTCGGAAGATGTTATGGTTGAGCCGGGCCTTGTTATGATTTTTGCTCATGGTATAGAATAAAGTAAATTAATAGCATTTATTTTAATTTTGTATGTTTGTTATATATTATCATTGAAATGCTACACAATTAAACATTAAAAACCCATACAGGCTTATGCCTAACAAAAAGTTATTCACAGTTATACAATACGTACAAAGATCTGTTAACAGTATATTACATATTACAGAGGATATTTTTATTGGGGCGATACAACAATATTTCTCAAACTTTGCTTGTGTGTTCCGTTCATTTTGGGTTTTTGTGCTTTTGCATGATAAATCCCTCGGCAGAAAGGGATAATAAATATATCGGAATCGTCTGATGATTTGGTAAATAATCGAACTTATTGTTTATCCACAGTGGTTGATTCTCTATACAAAGCACGACTATTTCAATTGCAGTCTACTACTTCTATAGCAAAAAATATTCATATCGATTACAAATGTGCTGTCATAACATGACAGCTTGTTGATGCGTGAGACGAAAAGAATTGTTTTCTAGTATTTTAAATTTTTATTCGCACTTTTTCCCAAAATTAATATTTTACATATTTAGTAAAACATTAACAATTTTGATAAAAAAATTTGTTGTTTTCTGTTGGCATAAAGATTCAACCGGCTTCAACGCCGCCTTATCAGCACAAAACCAATACATACACAATATAAATAGTAGACAAATGTCAAACTAATACAAAAAACACTAATCTATACAAAAAGCTGTGTGCACGTCTACAATTCATGCTATACCGTGTGTTATGAACAGAACAAAAATTGTGTCTAAAGGACCATTGAGTTAGTTTACCTTAATGTAGCTCTAGATTCCAAAACTATTGAAGATACGGTCTTCCTAAAGCCTTGTACAAGTCCTGAAAAGCTCAAATATAATGGACTTTGAAGCGTATGCTAAAAAATTTTAGAGATTGTGGGGAAGATGAGCTCCTTTCCATTCTAAGCTATAATTCTGTTAACAAAGAAACGCATATCTGCATATTATATGTCTTATACCAAAATTTGACAAAAATTGGAGCAGCATACATATATTTTTAAGAGATGACTTGCGGTTGTTAATATCTTTCAGGTTGTTTTCCAATTTATTATGATTAAATAAATCCGATGAGACAATAGTTCGATTTTGATTTTATTGTTTGGTATACATTTTATGTCAACTTCTTAGCAAACTTTTTGTTATGTATAAGACTGATATATATACATATATTTATAGTTCATGTATGTAATTATAATAAGAAATGTTAAATAAATATTTCATATTTTCTAATTAATGTTAAATATTTTTTTCTAATATAAATTCACAATAATATATTTTTAATTCTATAAATATCATGACGTTATATTTAAAAATTAATTTAATTTGTATATATGTATGTATGAATTTAAGTATGACTTTAATTTAATGATTGCCTTCAGATAAAACATATATTTTTTTGCTATATTTGTAGTTTATTTGTTAATACTTTTATATTTAAGTTTAGCTGCAACATGTTTAATTACTTGGCAGCATAATTTTAAAATGTAAGCGATCTCGACAAGCGTGTTTTACAAATTATAATTTAAGCGTATGAATGCAATGTGCATGTTATTTAAGAAAAATATTTTTTATATTATTGTACAGCAATATTATATGCAGCATTTCATTGGTGCTAATGCATGTATATAGACTAGCTAAAAAAACCCTCAACAAACAAAAATTTTTGAAAATCTTTGAAAGGATATCGAGGCAATCTCGATTAATAATTTTAAAAAAATGCAGAGGTAGTAGTTATAACTTATACACATCATTGAAGTCTAAATATTTTACAAACAAATATTTTTTGCCGCTAGAAATTTCGAAAACTTATTAAGGAGTTTCAAGGAAAGTAGTAATTGTGCATTTTCATATTTTCTGTGCATATTGCGTTAGACGGTGAGTGTACTTTTTTAAAGCTTTTGCTTAAAACAGCACTGCTGCAAGTGCTTGTTAATTAAGAGAACAGTTTGGCAGCACTGACGTGTGCTGTTAAAAGTTCAATATATGTTCGAAAAAGAATTATTTTATAAAATTGTTTACATCAAATTTTACAATTATTAAATAAATCTATAGCTTTTCATGTTTACGAATAACATTATGACGGCTGAATATGGCAGAGACTTTTGTATTCTTTTATTTGCAGATACAGATACAGCGATTGCAAATATGCATGATACATTAAACAAGGTCAACCCGTTAAAGCATCTGATCGCATATGATATATTTCCTGAATATCAAACTCAATAACAAAAAAAAAAAAATAATAAACAATCAGGCATTTGATGGAAATCGATAGATTTTATTAAATCACTCGATTTCAAAAATCTAATTATATCAACAAACAAATTAAGTCCTGGTTTTGATTGTTTTCTATACTTAGAATATAAAAATAGAACTTAAAGCCCATCTTGCTACATCGTTCGATTTACAGCACATGTATTTGACAAAATAATTCGTTTTATAAAATCGTACAATTTCAAATCGATCGACTGCCATCACATGCCCGAATATTTTTTATGTATGGTTTGAAAGTCAAAAAATATAAAGGCTTTACCGTGCTTATTATATCATGCAAATACGTATACATATTTTGTTATGTTGATAAAAAAAAAAACAATGTATTTTTGCATACATTTACACCGCTTGGTCAGTTTACACTACCTATTGCGAGTACCCATCATTATTGTTGTTTAGTAGTTGCATATAGATTTAACATGATTTGAAATCGGGTTATTTCTGAAATGCCAAACGTCTGAGAATTCTTTAAAAATATATTGAAAAATAACGTAGCTTTCTGAATTAAGTTGTATTGAATTGAATTCTTGGTTCATTATATGAAAATAGATTCTTCTAGAGTCAAATTAAAAAAGAAACAAGCTACACATTTCTAAATTATTTAGAAAATCTTAGAACAAAACAAATATTTAGTTGCACAGTTTCCAAACTCGGTTACCAAACAATGTATAGTAGTCCTGTTTTTAAAATAGTTTACCAAATGAAATGAAAATTTTTTCAACAAAAATAATCGGCTTTTTTAAATATTTAAAAAAATGTATGGCATGTGAATACAATTGACTCCCACTGTTTAATATGTTCATTGTGTAAAATTTTTAAACGCACTTTTTTTGTCTCAATTCAGTGTTTGACCTTTTACCTTATTTTAGGTGTCATCTTTTCCTATTAGTTTTTAGTATGCGTTAAACAAGACTTGTAAAAATAATTATTATTTCTAAAGATATAAAATTGTAATAATAGCAAATAAGTAAATGATTTCTTAGATAAACGTTTTTAATATAATTATCTATAACCTTAAATATATACACATACATATGAAAATTGTCCTTAATGAAATATAAGATTAAAAGAAAAATAAATAACAAATATGTAAGTTAATAAATATTGACTTGACTCTGTTTATTTAATTGATTTATGTACAAATTTACACTTCTATCTCATAGTGAACTTTTAATAATTTCGGCTTATGACTTCAACATAATTTGTCGTTTAAAAAAGAAACATATTTTTTTTCATTAAGTTTTTAACTTCACCACCTGTATGGAACTTATAGATTAATAATATTTATACGTAATTGTTGAACTGTTTTTTTATTAAAATTTTCCTTATAGGTTTCTTATACGAGTACATTTGTGCTTGTTTTGAGAGTGCTAATTTTTGACAAGGGCTTAGACTTTACACAAACAAAAATTCCTTTTTTTGTTGTATTGTTGTAGTTGTAGCCCTAATAATACCACCTGTTTATTTCATCATTATTAGTTTTTTTTTTGATTGAAGATAAATCGTGGAACATTGTCGCTCAGATTGCCCTCAACGAAATTGTACTGAAGACAAAACGTAGGACATTGTCGTTTATAACTCTTTGTAAAAATAATTTTTATTTGAATACTTCAATTAATTTATCAAAAAAAGATTATCTTCTTTTTTTGAAGTTGACGTATTCTTTTTCCTATATGTATCCTTTGGGGTACATGAGTCATCGAACACAATGTCGTCTTCGACGATTTGGCCAACAGGGTTGTGGAACGAGTTTCTTTAAAATATTGATGCAATCGAACAGTATTTCTGGTAGGAAAACAAGTTTACTCACATTTGCAAATAAAATGTAATTCACATGCCGATAAAAATAATCAAAGAAAACAGTCGCCAAAATAAAATTCGTACATTGATTTAAAAAAATAGGACGAGGTTACCAATTCGATCGCATTGCTTTATGTTTGCTCACTCAAGTTTCCGCCATTTATAGACAGATTTCGGAATTTGTTTTATTTCAAAGGATATACCTCCAGATTGGGCCCGTTGTTAAACTTTTTGTTAGGTATTCGATGTCCGTTCGTCTGTGCGTCTCTCTGCTTTGCAGTCGATTCTTTGCAAGGATTGTTATTTATAGCTATTTATTTTTAAAAATCTTAATATTCCTAAAATTTTGCAAAAAAAAATTTTATTTAAACAATTAAGGCTCACATTCACACCCTTTAGTTAACTATTGTTAATAGTTTAACCAATGACATACATATGAAAAGTCATTAGTTAAACTATCGTCATTAGTTAATTAAAGATTGTAAATATAGGTCTAAGTGTCTTATGTATGCATGCACGGTTTTATTATCATAACATCAAATAATTAAAATCTCGAGTGTTGACGTTTAAGATCAAAATATTACTGATATTGTAGTTAAAAAAAAACAAAAAGCAATCCAAAGAAAAGCAAAAAAGGTTTCCGGCCTAAATAAAAGCAAACAACAATATTTTACATGAGATCATGGATCTATACTTATACATGTCTTAAAAGAAATCTATTATTTGAGCATTTTCCTTCAGCGCTAACGAATTTATTGGATAATTATTCCTTTCTCTCCGCTCCCGGCCCAGAAAATGAGTTAATAACACATTTAAAATTGTTTTTTTTTTAATTTTTATCTCTCCAATCGTTGATTTTGTGACACCATATTGTTTTGCTAAAGCTGTCGCACTTGTAATAAATCCAAAATATTTGTTTTTTCTTGCAATTGCAGCACATCTGGTTTTGTTTTTGAGATCATTTTATACGTGCGACTTTTACGAGAACCAGAAAGCAACAACTGAACAGAAAAGTACAATATGTGTGTAACGCTAATACATATAATACATACATAAATACATGCATACATATCTATACTACATACTTATAAGGAGAACCGCCAAATTTGCAACTAATTACATACAATGAATGTACATAAGGAGGGATCAGAGCTGAAGTGAACCAAGTCATTAAATATGAAAAATTTTAAAACTAGTGCGAAATTCTCCGCAAAGTTTAACTCTATTTAGTTAGTTCTGTAACAGACTAAGTGGAATTACATTTAAAAGAAAAACAATTTTTAAAATTTTGTTTTTGTTTTAAATGTAATTTCGCGAAAGAACGATATCGTTCGACATCGTGGGCCAGGCAGTTAAAGTTTTTTTTTGATAAATTTAATAATAATAATTTGTAAATTATTTTATAGTTTTTTCTTTCGTAAGAGTGACGTAACTTTTTTCCACTCACGTCAGCGTGCATGAATGTGAGCCAAAATATGAGGTCGTGCATGAGTAAAATTTGTTTATCGTGAGTGTGAGTGAATGAGTGAATTTCACTCATGATCCCTTCTTAAGTTTCAAGTTTCTGAAATAGTTGAGGCATTGGCTCGATTTAACGCAGCTCCGTTCAACAATATAGACATAAGCTGTTAGTAAATAATTTTTCAGATCTTTCAGTTCAGTTGTCTGGAAAGAAATAGTTGTACGACTTTTCTCATGAGAGACTGTAAACGCATACGAGAAAAAAGAAAATAAAACTATCAATTATTCTCTGCAGAACTACATACATACATATTTATTGTAAGTTAAAATATTGGAAAATAAACCGTAGTTTTCTGGACTTTCAAGTTCAAGAAACTTTCATGGATTTATTTAAGAAGCTGTAAAGCTGGTTTAGTACATACATACTCGTACATACATACATATGTGCATATAAGGAGTATGAATATTTAAATGTAGACAGTATATGTAAGTCTGACCACATGTTTTCCGTTGTTAGGTGGCTGATTATTCTGTGAAAAAGTGAGAGTGTATCCATAAGATACTTTTTTATGTGATTTTATTTTTTATTTTTCTTTTGTTTTCAGTTCATTAGTTTAGTGTGTCTTTGAGCACTGTTCAGTAAAGACCGTTTCTCGTTATTAGTATTTTATCGATCAATCGAGAATGAAATTGTTAATTGTCCTATCAATATATCTAGCAATTAATTTAACAGCAGGCGACATAAATGTTGCCAATCAACAATATACTCAACTAAATAGACAGTTGTGTAAGTTTTAGTTTTTCACTTACAATTTACTGTAAATTTCCGATAAAATTTTTTCCTGCAATTACAGCATCTAATGGCGTAACCGTAGACGAAGTTGTTGTCGAGTCTTCCTTGTATATCAAGCCTAAACAACAACGCCCTCAATTGCGCAGAGTACTTAGATCCAGCTTAAGTAATTTCAACATTCTTAAGCCGGTGGCTGAACATAGACGTGTAAAGCGCCAAGTCGGCCGATATGGGCAATCACAAGTCACTTCTAATGCATCAGCACATCAAAACTATAACAGTTTGTATGGCTTCGAAAACTCGGCAGCAAATGCGCAAACGCAAGCCTTTAATGATCAAGGCCCAAAAGGTGGATTAGCAGTTTCTCCCGCAGGCTCTCTAACACAGGCCTTAAACGGAAATTCGTATGATGAACACAATTCTGCTAATTCTTCGCAGGGTTTGACATTGAATTAGCCCCGAGATCCGTCGGTAAATTTTGCTTCTACAAATAGTTTTTCAAATGTTTCTGATGACAATAACGCCGATATCCGTGACAGTGCTGTGTCTGTAAATCGAATTTATATTAAAATAAAAGTGATACTTTATAAAAAATTGTATATTAAAAAATTGAGAGTATTAGAAAATATACATATATTGTAATTCTCACTTCTAATTAAATAGTACCCAAGGCAAATTCATAACAGGTAGACTCGCCTCAATTCGCTTTGAAAAATACCTGCTTTCTTGGTCAAAATCAACGTCAAACACTATATATAAATCAAACATGAACAAATTTTGACAAACAAAACATATCAAAATGCAAGGAGATATAAGGAGCACAAATTAATCAGCTGAGCTGTCGAGACCACCTGTTATGAATTCGCCTTATTATTTATTTATTTGCCCACAAAATGAGTTATAAAAATATGCAAATCGGTTGATTTTGCAGGCCAGTTAAATTATTATTTTTTTTAATTTCTATAACGATATCTTTCGAACTAATGGATTTAATTGAAGTTTACGACACCCGACAAAGTTTTTCTAATTCAAAAGAGTAACTTAACCGAGAAAATCGATTTGAAAAGAACTTTTAAGGTATTAAAAAAAAATTATTTTAAACATTTAAGTATTTTTTTCGGAAACTTTGTTTTCGAAAACTCTTTGATTTTCGTTTCATTGTCTTGCGAAGTCTAAGTGAAGACAAATTTGGTTCCGATCGATCGCCAGACGTACTGTTTTCAACAGTACGCGTTCTTATTTTTATCCAATGCGGTGCTTTCTGCATAAGGATGTGTGCCAAACGGTAGCAAAGTATTATGGTGAAAATATATTTTCTTGTAGGGAAAAAAATTTCCTGTTTCTGCTGTGCCAAATGGTATCTTTTTTGACAACATAAAATTTTGATGTCTGCAAAAACAAACTGATAAAAAAAATTTAAAAGAACTTTTTTATACACATTTTTAAAAACTGCAAGTTTTGCTGTGCTCACGAAAAATATTTACACTAAGGTATATTAAAAACAGGTATACTACAACAACAACAACATTACAAAAACCACACGTAGTTTGTTTTTGGAGAGACCGTCTAGGGATGTCAAACAATTATTTTATTTTTAGTACTTTTCTTTATTTTGAAAATTTTTAATATTTTTCCTTTTAGGAAACACAATTCAGTTAAGTAAACACAAAAAGAAAATTATTTTAACAATCATGTATTAAAAGTAAACAAATTTTTACAGCTCTGGAAGATAAACTAATATAATCACCAGATCACATAAGAATACCTATTTTTAATATATCTTGTTTACAACCAACCTGTTCTCAAGAAGTTTATATTTACTTTTATTTTATTATAACAAATGTATGAACTATGAGCTAATTTAAATTTTAAATATTATGTGTAAGCAATCCGGCTTCTTTTTTTAAACGACAAACCTATTCTGATTCACTTTCACTATCCGATTGGAAGTCACCAACATCAATGTTAAATTTATATTCTTGATCACAACCCAAATAAGAATCACTCATAAAATATAAAGTGTAATCATGACGTCCCGGACTAGGTGCAACAAAATCAAGTTTAACTTTAGCCTTTTGTTGCAAAGTAAGTCGTTTGATGGATAATAACGAATTTGTTTTGGAATCGCCGATAACGACCCACCAGCCTTCTTCGCGTTTCTATTTAAAAAGTAAACGACACAAAATAATTAATACAATAATACTGACAATAAACGTTTAAAGTGAAAATACCTGTGGGAAGAAAGGTGCTATTACGGGACCAGTGATTTCGTCTTCTCTTTCCAACTGCACCACCACATTGACCGTAGATCCCGAATTAATGCGATCTTTATCAACTACCTCAAAGTTCATTTCTATATTTGGATAACGGTTGCAAAACCGAGCCACATCAGCCATTTGTGCATCACTTAACTGCAGTAAACGGGAACGGTCATCGTCTTCCAATTCCATAATGTCAAAAACAGTTTCGATTTTCTAAAATTTATTTTATTTTAATATCATCAGTGTTTAACACACAAAAAAATTAACTTACCTTATCTGTACATCTTTTAATGATGTCAGCGTTAAAGTGTGGCAATTGTTTAAGATACGAATCCTTGCTCCACATAGCTTGTGTTACCATCTGGGCCAACTCCATAGCAGCTACAGCCGGTGATAACCAACCATTTGAACTGAGAACATCTACACAGGCCTGTATCAAACGTATGGCTTTGCCTAACATTATTTCCGTATCGCCCTGCAGCTCTGGGCCCAACTGTAAACGACACAAATGTGCTTGCAACAATAGATTTGTCTTAATATGCGGATCATTGAATCTGGAAAGATAGTGAAAGTTAGTTTTACACTTTCAATCTTGGGGTTATGCTTTAAACATATGTATGTACTTAGGTGCTGAGTCATTAGGTCCAGTTAGTTTATTTGGTAAGCGCTGTGATAAGGTGCGTAATATGCCTTCTTCATGATGACGTACTACAATATCTTCATATTCTGCCGCAGATGATATGATTTCTAAAAGACCTCGTACTTTTGTTTTGTTGTTCAACGATAAACTAAAAAGTTCTGCAAAAGAATGACAGATTTGTTAAAATTTTTTTAATTAAACATTTCAAAAATGTTGTACAACTAACTCACCTATAGTTGTATAATTGATATAATAATATGCTGCTATCATGCCCAAATTAAGCGGCAATGTATCCATATCATCTTCAACACTAATGCATTTGGATTGTTCCAGATCTGACAGAGTATTCTCAACTAATTCGGACAAATGATCAGATAAATGACGATGTGTTACACCTTGTAAATTGTAGTAATTGGGATTTTGTGTCAGACGTCTGTAAAGGAATGTCCAAGTAAGATAATCAACAGCATCTTGCTTGTTTTCTATGGTTTTGGTGACAACTTCAGCATTGAAGTGATCATGTAAGCGATGATCTAAATGACTTTCAATTGGCAGAGATTCATTGACGAATTTCTTAAAGAAGTCTTTTTTCGAAGCCTGACACATTAAAACACATTTGGCGTCGGCATCTTCAATGGGTCTATTGGCGCGACCAATCATTTGCAAAACATCCGTAATGGGATAATCTTCATATGAATGATTTTTACCATTGTAAAATTGTGTATCCATGATAATGACTAAATGGGCTGATATACTCATGCCCCAGGAAAGATCTTTGGCCACAACAGCCACTTGCACAGCACCGGAGTCGAAAAGTTGTTCTACTAAACGATGATCCGATGCAGTGAGGCCTTCATGCAAATAGGCCACACCCTGTGAGAGAGTTTCTTTCAATGTTTTATCTGTCATGCGGTCCAAGAAAGGTTTAATATCTTCCTCCTCAGCATGGAAAAAGCGATTTGGTTGTAAGTCCGAGGCAGAATATGTTAGTATATCGATGGCAGTAAGCCGAGCTTGTTTGCGCGAAGATACAAAAACAATGACAGGCTTATGGGGGCTGTGTTTCAATATTGCATTATAAACAGGCTTAGACATAGACGCCATTCTAGTCGCATTGTGGGTAATATTAAAACCTTGAATGTGTAGTTCTAGCGGAATAGGTCGAACACTTGGATGGAAATTGAAAGTAGCATTCGTATTGCAACCCAACCATTGAGCTACATCTCTGGCATCGGCAAGAGAGGAGGATAGTGCCACAATTCGTATCTGCTTTTCGATTTGTGAAGATATATATCGCATTCTAGAGCATACGACTTCTAGAACTGGACCATCTTCGCCTCCTACTAATTGCAGTTCATCAACAATAAATAAATGTATATTTTGTACATTTTTACGTTGCTTCCAACGTCTAGATAAGACATCCCATTTATCAGCCGTGGTTATAATTAATTGCCCTTTAGCCAATAGTTTTAAATCTGTACCAGTTTCGCCCGTTAATTTAACAACTTTCAGACCCAATTGAGCAAATTTGGTATGCCAATCGGCAAAGACTAAATCAGCCAAGTCTTCTTTTGAAACCAAATACACACATCTTCCTTCACTTTGTTGAGAGAATAAACGCATTATGGCAAATTCAGCAATAGTCATTTTTCCGGAGCCAGTAGGAGCTCCCACAAACACATTATCATCACTATTATAGACAGCATTGAAAACTTGTGTTTGTATGGGATTAAATTGAGGATATTTCTCTTTATAGAATTCTTCAAATTTGGGATTTCTTAGAGCTGAAATAGGCAGCGGTTGTAGATCCAATAATTCTGTGGGCGGCATATTTTTTTCGGGCAATATTAAATGGCGAAAAGACACCGGTAATTGTGTTTCGGCGCCAATCCATCTGTCTGATACAATTCTTAGAAAATATTGCGGTGGCAAAGGTTCAAATACCGGAACAAAAAACTTCAACTGATGCTCATCATGACAATACTTTTCCTTGAGTAAGAAGAATTCATGATGTAATATAATTTCTGAATCAACATCTTCCACCATTATCCAGAAACCCTCAGACTGGCCATGAACCTTTTCATCCCATTGAAAATCTGGTGTTATGGTTAACTCAACCCTCAAAGTAGAACGAGTTATAGGTTGTATATGTGTAGACAATTCCAACTTTGGGAATTGGTGTACAAACTTATGTATGGTTTTGCCTAACTTGGGGACACGAATTAATTCGCCTATCTCGTGAGGTTCCAAATCATACAAGCGTTCCCAAGGGAAATTTTTCTTCTCCAATTTTTTGGCTATTTCATCGGGCATCTTTTTGAACTGCCTTAAAGGTGTCATAGATTGCCACATTCTACGATCTATCATCTTGCACAAAGTCAAACATTTATCGGCCAACTGAGCCCAACCTCGATGTAGGACAATTTCAAAAATAGCTCTCATTAAACGGGAGGCGGACTGTGTAATAAATACCATGTCTGACATTAAGGCGAAGCCCTCTAACTTCAATTGGGATATATAAGCTTGCAGAAGCACGTTGACTTTAGCGCTATGTTCCTCCATGGATTCTTTTATGGGTATGGGAACTCGTTCCATTAACTTTTGTAATTCCAACTTTTCTTCTTCTCTAACAGCAATATGTTTAAATTCCGACGATAAAGAAAACACTCTAAACAATTCAATTTCTGATAAGGTTTGTTTGAGCAATTGATTGTAGGTCATCATGGTTTCATGGGTACAATAGTAATGAGAAGCAATACGACCTAAAGCTGTAACCTGGAACTGTCCAGATTTACGATCATATTTAATCAAACCACTGCGATCCAAATGTAAAGCTGCTGTATGTATTAAATCTGCTCTTCTCTGTTCCAACAGAGGATCTTCTTTTAAAGCATCATGACCTACACCATACAACAAAGGATTCCTCAACATTCTAATGTAAAGATATGTATAGCCAAGCCAATTTACGGCATCTTTAAGATTTTGAACTGTGCCCAATACAATTTCAGCATTCAACATATCTGGCAGCTTAGAAACAAATTGCGATTCAATAGGCAGTTGCTGATTGAGCAGGGACAAGTAAAATTGCAGCTCACCATGGTTAGTTATCAAAATACCTTCACCTTTGGTATCATATTGAGGTCGGCCAGCACGACCTAACATTTGCAAAACATCTAAAGCCGACAATTCCACCCACCTGCCCTTTTCAGGATTGTAAACCTGGGTACCCTTAATTATAACCGTATGAGCCGGTAAGTTAACACCCCAGGCTAAAGTTGCGGTCGAAACCAAAACCTGTATATGACGATCAGCAAAGAGATCTTCTACTAAAGTTCGGTCAACTCTCGACATACCAGCATGATGTATAGCAAAACCATAAGGTAAAAGTTCTTTCAATTCATTATTTTTTACTTGGTCAGCTTCAGTTCTCAAAACTTCCATGCTGGCGGATCCTTCGCGCAGAAAACTGCCTAATGTATCTTTCTCTAAGCACATATCACGAACAGCTCGAGCCGTTTTTCCAGTTTCTTTGCGAGAATGCACAAACACTAATACTTGATTGCGACCAGCATGTTCCATAGTTTTTTCATAAACAATTTCATTCATTACCTGGAATCTCTTAAGAGCTTTCTTTTCAGTAACACCAATATATTGCTGTTCCAAGGCGACGGGACGGTAACTATTGTCGAAATAGAATAATCCCTTATCCGGTTTAACTCGCAGAAATGTGGAGACATCTTGATAGTTGGGTAAAGTAGCAGACAAACCAACTAGACGCACATCCTCTTGGGTTACTTCAATGTTGCGTATGGTACGTGCAACTAGAGCTTCCAAAACAGGACCTCTTTCATCGTGCAACAAATGAATTTCATCAATAATGACTAGACGTACCAAAGATGTAAATGTTTTCTCGCCGCCTTTACGCGTAATGATATCCCATTTTTCAGGAGTGCAAACAATTACTTGAGTAGCGGCAATTTGTTCTCTAGTGAGTTGATGATCTCCAGTTAATTCAGAAACCGTAAGATTGTAGCAAGCCAATCTTCTGCCAAAATTACCCACCATTTCCTGCACCAACGACTTCATTGGAGCAACATAAATTATTTTAAAGTCATCAGCATTAATGGTACCATCTTCATTAATATGTTTACCGATTTCCCTCATCATACACAACAAAGCGACGTTAGTTTTACCAGCACCAGTGGGAGCGCACAGAAGCATATTTTCATCTGATTCCAAGGCTGAACGCCATAATCTAGATTGAATACGATTTAAAGATTTGAAGCCTTCAAATACTGGCTGAACATATTTGGGTAATTTCTCAATAGGCTGAAGCTCTTCTTTATCTTCAAATGGTACTTGCTTTAATGCCGGTACATGAACCTCCTCATAGCCTTTACGTTGTTTGCGAAACGATCCATCAGGCAATTGACATCTTTTGTTGGCCATAAAGTGAGAACCTTGAGTAAAAGATAATTCATCCAATTCAATAACTTGTCTTTGACCTGGTACTTGACCCGCCATTCCCTGACTGTCATCCAAATGTGATTTATCCATTTTACTTGTGCGAGAACTATTTTCATAGCCCTGCTCTTCTTCTGTTTTTCCAGTATCTAATTGCACCAGGATTTTAGCCAATTTTCCATCATTTCGCATTTTTTCACGTATACGTTGCCTTTCGCTGTCGGTCTGAGCAGAAGCAAGCATTGTACAGTACAATATCATTTGTCGATTAAGTTTCAACTGTTTAATAAAATCAAAACAGTCATAACCCAGCAGCAGTACCAATTGATTTTCACAATCTCTTTCATCTGCCGCATCCTTAAGAATACGCAAGACGTCAGCTGCTTTGCTTTGCGAAACCATGGCATCTTTATAATATTTACTTAGACAGCGTTGCAACCAATATGCATCAATATCGAGAGGATGCAAACCACGTTCTTTTTTAACGTTCACCGATTCTTCAGCGATTAACTGAAAATTAAGAACATGCACTTATCATTTTTAGGTAGAGTAATATTCATCGCAAAATGGATTTATAGCTATTTTACAAATTTTTCTGACAGTTTTCTTTATTATTCAAATTAAAATATTATAACTAATCACACCTCACAAATTGAATCGCACATCTTTTTTATATATAATGCAACAATATACGGACGGAGTGGAGTTACAGTAAAAATGTCTTGTAAAAACCCTATACACATCCGAGTATTTCAGATTAATCGTCTTTTATTTTCCTTAAGAAAAAAATTACGTTTAAATAAATTTTGTATAAAAAAAATAATCAGGAAAAAGCTAGTCTAGCCGTTTAAAAATGAATTCGATTCACATTTTGTCGTAACTTTAGCAACTTAAATTTCAAGGGCCTAATAACAGTTTTCCAAACAAATTTTAAAAAATATTTTAACAAACTAAAACTGAAACTTGAACTAAAACGGGAAAACAACAAACTGATTGCGACCATTTTATTAGTTATTTTAATAGCTTAAGGAGATCTTATAAAATAATTTTTTAGAAAAATAATTTGGTTTAAATGTTTATGGCTTTATTCACAAACGATTAATAAAGTTAATGTGTGTATTAAAACCGGTATTCCCATATAAAAATTAAACCTTCTACAACTTTATTAATCGTTTGTGAATAAGGCCATAAGAGTTTAAGAGGTATAAGAAGTATTTAGCAGATTAAATGTGTACGTTTTTCCGAGCCTAATTTTTAAAAATTTTAATTTTTCGAATTACGTATGTACATATTAAAAAATTGATTTTCTATATCTACTTATGGCGAATATTTCATAAATTTTTTATAAAAATGTTTACTATAAAATAAGTGTTCTGTAATTTTTAGAATTTCTTATTTTTTATAAATACTGGGATTAATTGAAAAATTCTCAAGGAGCTAGAAAAGGTCGAAAGATTAAAAATCCTAGGTACTTACATTTTCGGCATGTAAAGTGTGATCAATGCGAGCTTCTTCGCCTTCTTCCTGGCCGTCTTCGTCTCGTATCTCGCCATACATATCATTATCACTTTCTTCCTCAGACTCTTCAAATTGTACGTTTATACCATATGTTTCATCGATTTGTTCCTCATTAACACTGGAACTTAAGGCAGTAACAGCATCAGAACCAAAATCTGTAATTTTCTTGCCCAAATTAACAAGTAAAGCAAATCTGCGGGGAAGATAGAGTAATTCATTTAATAAGTGATATTGACCGAAAGTTGAACAAAATAGCATCACTTACCTTTCATCGGTAACAGAACCTAACAAGCTATCAATTTCTCTTTTACGTTCACGGTCTTTGAGTTTATCATTTTTTAATACAGCTAATATTTCATCAGCAGCACCACATAAAATATCCCTTGGCTGATCGCCAAGAGCTTCTTGTATAAAGCTTAACAGCACTTCATAGGTTTGACGAGTCTCCTGCGTTTTAGGACGATATACAATTCCTACCATCTCATCGATGCCCTCTGACAATAGTGTTGCACCCTTCATACGTTCAAAATCATATTGCGCTTCATCACGCTTCAGTCGCTTTGCCTTACGTTCCTCAGTTTTCTCAGGCTTTGATCGCTGGTAACGATCACCCATCCGTGTGCCATCGAGTTTTCCCACCAAGGACATAACTTCACCAGTAGCCTCATCACGTCTTGGACGCTCGATAAGTCTAACATCGGCTTGCAAGACCAAATTTGAATTCTAAAAAATAAAATTCGTTTTACAAATTTTAATACATTATATGTATGTATGTAGTTCAATTTTTAATAAACGTTTAGAATTGCAGTCCAATTTTATCTCCAAGTTTATAATACTTACCGCTTTGTATTCATATTGCAGTTGTCTCGCTGCGGCATCAGCCATGTTTAATTTATTATTTTCGCGTGGATAAAAATATGTAAATTATATATATTTAGCTTTATTTTTATAAATTGTACAAAAATATTTTTCACGAGTTTCACTGAACACGGCCACCGCTTTTCTGTGATTTTCTTTTGACTGACATTTGTTATTATGTATTCGATTTGTCGCAATGCATATCAACAAAGTAGTAGCGGTTCTAGTACAAACTTATAACAGACATGTAAAATTTGACAGTTGAAAATGGGCCAACTTTCAGAACGAATGAGGCAACTACAATATAACTTAGAGTACGGAGTAGGGTACTTTAGGTCCCTCAACGCTAGTTTTTCCTTACTAACTTCGAAAATAATTTCGTTTTATTTTTTTCGTTTAAGGTAGTCGAGTTTTATTTTGAAAAACTTATAAGTAGCATAAAAATATTAATCAGTTTGTAATTAGAAGGTAAGTTATTCGCTCGAGAGACCCAAGTTACCCCACGTCGTACTTTACGTTACAAATGTTCTTTGGTTTTGAGTACCACAATGGATAACAACATAAAAAAAATTCCCAGCTTCAGTTAGAAGATTATTTATATGACAGTGAAGAGGATCCTCTTGATGTAGAAGCAGTTGCGAAAGTGACAACTCCAATCTTATATCAAATATTCTAGTTATACTGAATAAATAGTAAAGTAAAAATGATAGATAATTATAATAAGAAAATGATAGTGAAAGGTTTTTCTTTATAGAGCAGAAAATGCGAGCAAATACACATATGTACGACAGCTTCGATACTAAACCACAATAAGAAGCAGTGTTGTTTTTGCTGTTGTTGGTTTTTGTTGTAGCTTCGATACCTCCTATATTATTTTATAACTTCTATCACGTACTAAATAATAGAATTAGTTCATATTTAATACAACTCCGGTTGTTACATTAATTAGCAACTGTGTAGCAAAAACTCACCACTTGACCATGGAGAATATTTTGCCATCTGGAGAATTTGGAGAAAAATTATTTTCCATAGTCTCGTTTCTTGTGTCCCGTGGCTGGTGCAGATCTTTGTAAGTCTCAAAATTCATAAAATTTAAGATTGCATAATAAATTATTATATTTAAAAGAAGTTAATTATGTATGTTAAATTTTAAGTTGTTCAATTTAAATAAAATCAATAGACAAAACTTACAACAATTATAAACCATTAAAAAATTTTGCACGTTATGTAACCTATAAAGTTGCGGAAAATATGTCTTGTTAAATTAGAATACGGAATGAGTAGCGGCTTTTAGGATAAATAAAATAATACTAGTTTTTTATGGAAACTGTCTAATTTATTTACAGTTAAACGGTTTATCGCACATATATAAAAAAACAGAATGTTCTCGTCACTCTTAGAAGCTGCCAAGAATTCTCCGTTCCGCACCCCTTTTAGGAAGGCCGAATGTGAGACTAACGGTTCCGGCCCAGTGCAAAATCGTCAAATTCAAGCTGCTGATGCTAACCCCGGTGAATCGTGCGAATTTGGATCAAACAAATACTTTGCATTGTGTGCTCTCGGTGGTGTCCTATCTTGTGGTACCACTCACACTTTTGTCGTTCCTTTGGATTTGGTTAAGTGCCGTTTGCAAGTCGACGCTGCGAAATACAAAAATTTATTCCACGGCTTCAAGGTTACTATTGCCGAGGAAGGCGCTCGGGGCTTAGCTAAAGGATGGGCTCCAACTTTGTACGGTTATTCCGCTCAAGTAAGTTAATAGTTCCTTTAATTATTACTACATATTTATCATACATTTCATACGACTTTATCTGAAGAGGTTAATAGAAGTTCAATTGTTATGTCACACTAAAGTCAATTTGTATTACATATTTTGTCTGCAGAAAACCATTATTGATTTATCCAATAGTTCATAAAGAAATGAAAATCTACAGTGGTAGTCAAATAAATAGCCCACTCAGCACATGTTTACTTTATTTCAATTTTTCTTTAATTTATAATGTTTATCAAACGTCTTTTCTTAGGAATTATATTCATTACATACGTACGTTATACAATGTGGTCATTACAATAGATACAACTTTAATAATTAGTTATCAAAAAAATGATTCTATTTTTATTGCTCGCAGCAGAAAATTAAGTAAAAATAAGAAGTAAAAGTTAATATTTTGAGATGAAAAAGAAATAAAGTACAATAAATCGTAAATCAATTACTATGTCATTTAACAGAAAAATAAGATTGAGCTTAATTGCATTAGTAACCAGTAGAGACGGAAAGTCTCAGAAATACCGACATTCCATGTGTCCTGCCGCAACCGAGTATTGAAATCTTCCCAAAGATTCTCTAAATTTATGTATCAAATAAGCTAAATTTCGCTAATCTGGTAGCATTTTTATAATAAACACAAGAGCCGTTATATTCCAAATTCAATTTTACAACTGAGTGGTCATTTACACAAAAAAAATCCTGAAAAATTCGTCCAAAAGAAAGTCAAACTACGGAATCACAGCGCAAAATAATTCTTCACTTGTATAACCAGCGTACACTCTGCAGAGATTTGCCGCTTTACCGGTCGCGCAATCGTAAATCGTTTCAATACTAAAGCAACCTTTCAAAGTGCAACTCGTAGTGGTAGTTCGCGTAAATTATCTGGGAGAGAATGCAACCTTAAAAATTGGAAACAAAAGTATTGTGATAACATTGTAAATTTTGTAAACAGTGATAGTTGTTTCCTCAAATCATCGTATCAAGGCCGTGTTGATTGTCTGGATTATTTTAGATCATTAAATATATTGTTCCTAGAGCAAATTACTTTTAAAAGTTTTTCTTCATGAGTTGTAATTCATGTAGTAGTGGTTTGAAAATCAATAAACTTGGACGGAATTATTCAATTAAACGAAGCATATTTCAAGGTTATTGTGGTAGTTGAACAAAGGCAGTAGTTTTGGCGTTGTTTATCGCACTTTGAAACAAAAATTGTTAGTTTTTGTTTTAACAGTTTATCTTATCTGTGTGTGTTGCTTTAAAAAAACTTAAATTTTCAGCACAACACCCCGACCCTAAATTTTACAGGCTATATAGTTGCTATAAATAAATATGAACGTTATCTAATATAATTTAATTGTTATCTATAATTTTGTAAATTACTTAAATTTAAAAATTAAAATTTTTTAATAGAACTTAATCAAGCTGTTCCATATTTCAAATTAGAATCGCAAAAATCAAACTGTATGTTGAATTTACAACAATTGAGATATATAATCTTTGATAAGTTGTAACAAAAACTCCTTAATTCTACATTAAAAATTTTCAATTAAATTAAAAAAATACAAACCAAGATCTCTTGAAGAAAGTTCACCATCACAATCACAAAGCTTTTAAATATTTAGAATGACAAACCTACGCTGTTATGATGCATACTAAAAATTAAAAACGCTCACTATCTAATCAATCTAAAAATGTATAATCTCTTTTATTTTACAAATATTTAATGTGTAAAATGCATAAACTATTTCCAAAAATCGATATTTCTATAAATATTTAATTTGATTATTTTCAGGGTCTTTGCAAATTCGGGTTCTATGAAGTTTTTAAAGTCTACTACTCTAATATTTTGGGTGAAGAGAATGCTTACTTGTACCGTACCTGGTTGTATTTGGCTGCCTCTGCTTCTGCTGAATTCTTCGCCGATATTGCTTTGGCGCCATTTGAAGCTGCGAAGGTTAAGATCCAAACCACACCTGGCTTTGCCAGCACTATGCGTGAAGCTATGCCCAAGATTGCTAAGGAAGAAGGTATTGCCGGTTTCTATAAGGGTTTGGTACCATTATGGATGAGACAAATTCCTTACACCATGATGAAGTTCGCTTGCTTCGAAAAAACCGTGGAATTGCTATACAAGTATGTCAAAAATCTTTCTATTCCAATGAAAAACTTTAATATTTTGTTTTTAGACATGTTGTTCCAAAACCCCGTGCTGAATGCACCAAATCCGAACAATTGGTTGTAACATTCGCTGCTGGTTACATTGCTGGCGTATTCTGCGCTGTTGTTTCCCATCCAGCTGATGTTGTTGTATCCAAATTGAATCAAGCTAAAGGCTCTACTGCCATTCAAGTCGCCAAATCTTTGGGCTTCATGGGAATGTGGAATGGTTTGGTACCACGTATTATTATGATCGGTACATTGACTGCCTTGCAATGGTTCATCTATGATGGTGTCAAGGTTGCTTTGGCTTTGCCCCGTCCTCCACCACCAGAGATGCCAGCTTCCCTCAAGGCCAAACTAGAGAGCCAATAAGCAGCATAAACAACCGTAAAATAAATTACTATATCTCCATTCAACGTAAAATAAGCTCTTTTTAATTAAGTTCATTAGATACAAAAAACCAACAAATTAAAACAAAAACTAACTAAATTATTATCTATACTCAAAGACAATTACAGGCCGCGAGACAAGAAAACATCTAAGACTTTCCTTTATTTACCGGCTACAAGAAAACAAAATTACGCATTTACACTTTTCAAACTCTACACAAGACAAACAAACATCTTTACAGGGGCATTAGAGTATAAATTTAAATATTTCGTAAATGTTCATATATAAACTTCTCAGCTAGTAATCGCATTTATTTCTATTAAATTAAAGTTAACGATTTCATTCCATTTCAATTATTCTATAAAATGCATTTTCTTAAGCTTTTAATGTACTATTTTTACATAAATTAATTTAAGCTTTTAAAGTTTAACATCCCGAAAAATTTGTACTGTACTCCCCTACCGCAAAAGAAAAACTTTTCATACTACGAAATAATTTTATTTTGTCCCTATTAAAAGAGTTGTTAATTGGTTTAATGCAAGTTCGCTGTTAGAAAAATAATTAAATTTTTTTTCTGTCATTGTTGATATTAGTTCGTATTGAAATGTGATTTTTTAATTAATTTTATGAATTATATAATATAAACGACCCCCTGATCCTTAACAGTATAATTTAAAGCAAATGTTAAAATAAAACGTTATAGCCGGTGTAATATTTGAAAAATAAAAATTAGTGTGTTTTATTTTAAATTTTTAATTTACCATTATTACATGTGCCATTGCCATTCAAACTTTGTGTAAAATTCAAACCTGTAAAATAATAAAGGACAAAAATATAGCGTTGATAATACGACACAAACACAAAATTTTTGGATTTTTGCCATTTTAATGTTTTTTGCATTTATCTCCTTAAATAGTGGGCGGATTTGGCCGGAGGACACTATAACTGAGTTTTTCGACCGCTGAATCCGAAAATGACCATTAAATTTTGATACGACCAAGATTTCCCAAAAATCCATTTTTTTCGAGTTCGTGTCTTAAGTCTTTCGTACCTCGCATACAACAAACCCAAAGTAAGTTGCTCAAAAGACTTAAGACACATACACGAAAACGTAATTTTTCCGTAAAATAAACATTGGACCTGAATTTTGGTGGACATTTTTGCTTTTGCCGTGCGGAAATCCCCTGTATAGACAATTCCCGCCATATAATTACGACTATAATGTTGAAAGACTTAAGACACAAACACAAGATTTTTGGATTTTTGCCATTTTAATGTTTTTTGCATTTATCTCCTTAAATAGTGGGCGGATTTGGCCGGAGGACACTATAACTGAGTTTTTCGACCGCTGAATCCGAAAATGACCATTAAATTTTGATACGACCAAGATTTCCCAAAAATCCATTTTTTTCGAGTTCGTGTCTTCAGTCTTTCGTACCTCGCATACAACAAACCCAAAGTAAGTTGCTCAAAAGACTTAAGACACATACACGAAAACGTAATTTTTCCGTAAAATAAACATTGGACCTGAATTTTGGTGGACATTTTTGCTTTTGCCGTGCGGAAATCCCCTGTATAGACAATTCCCGCCATATAATTACGACTATAATGTTGAAAGACTTAAGACACAAACACAAGATTTTTGGATTTTTGCCATTTTAATGTTTTTTGCATTTATCTCCTTAAATAGTGGGCGGATTTGGCCGGAGGACACTATAACTGAGTTTTTCGACCGCTGAATCCGAAAATGACCATTAAATTTTGATACGACCAAGATTTCCCAAAAATCCATTTTTTTTCGAGTTCGTGTCTTAAGTCTTTCGTAATTGCATAAGTGTATAAAAAATGCTATGCAATAGCTTTGCCGCGGCAGTCCCCGAGTGCCACACGTCTTTTTATTGTTGCTTTGATGTGACGTTGTCAAATAGTTACGGAATACGGGGGACTATTTTTAAATTTTAAAATAGAAATAGTAGATATTTTATTTGTTTTTTTGTGCGGAAATTTTCTATGCAAGAACATTCAGACTTAGTTATGAAGGCAAGCGCTCCCATCACTTCGCAGTGTATCATGGATCAGTTACACATTTATGCATAACTCTAGTTGGTTCTTAGAATTTTGAAATCTCAGAACTTCTTAGGGAATCGTGAGCAATCGTTCTAATCTCCCGGGAGTGAGCTTGTTGCATGCGGGATAACCGTATACTCGTGGTAGTCCTAACAGGGCATTGCTTCAAAGGTACCCCCGCGCAAGAATATTGAATCTTCCTTTCAAAGACTCCTGCAGAAGTTGTCGAAATCAACAGATGAAAGAAACAGTCAGGTACCTCCTCTGTCAATATACAACTCTGTCCTATCACAGAGCCATGTACCTAAAGGTACGGTCACACTTGACAAACATTTGCCAAAAAAAAAACGTAACCACTACTTTTGCTTAGGGTTAGTGTGATTTAACATGGTTTTTATATCACAAAATAAAGTCAATTATGCCGCCAAATACTATTTTTATATTATTTTTAATAAATGTGAGCCCATATTTAAAAAATTTGGAATTGAAGAAAATGCAAATTTAGGTTGCCTGTTGGTCACGTTTTTTTCGGCAAACGTTTGGCAAGTGTGACCGTACCTTAAGTAACTCGACTTTATCCGAACTCGCAGACCTTACGGAATGCAAATTGAAAAGAATAAACCAGTTTATTCGTAAATCAGCATAGAACGGAAGAGACTTCCTTTCACTATCCATATCAGCCATCATTTACAACTGTTAGCCTGCGCAATCTAATCTAGACTCCGATTTAATTTCTTTTTATAAGTTCCCTCTTTCGTCGTAATATTAGTTTCCACGCAATACAATAGTTTTTTTTCAAAACTTTTCGCAACGAACTGGTATATTATGAAAAATGGCTGCAGCTTTATTTTAGATTTTCTTTTACTTTTATTTTCTTTAATGGTGCTGTCAGCAAAAATTTGTGTATAAAAAAAGAATGTGAAGATAAACATTCAAAAATCTTGAATTTCATTACAAAAAAATTTCAATGTGTAGACATTAATGAAAGTTAAAAAGAGAACTACAGAAAATTTCAGAAAGAAAACTTTAATAGTCTGAACCGAGACTTAATAAAAAGAACTTAATTTATTAATACTGTTCAATGAACTTAACTTTTTTACTACATAAAAATTCCTAAGGATAATAATGATTAGTGCTATTTTTTACAAGTAGATTATACGTTTTACTTACATGAAAATATCACTTGATATTATTAGAGTTAAAATAAAATTACAGTGCAACGAAAATGAATAAAAAACGGATTGTGAAAATCCTTTGTATTGATAATAGTGCTATAATTTTTGCCGGCACTGCATGTGGAGCGTAAAATTTTCACTTCTTTAATAAGCTTTTGTCAATTTACGCAAAAGTTTTTGTGAAAGAAAATTTATTTTTTAGTGTGGCGCTTCGCATATATTTTTGGCTGTCGAGTAGTGTAATCTGCAGCCTGACACTTTCGAGAAAACTACTTTATTTTGAATTCTCACTGCTTCTTCCATGATTTTGTAAAGACTTATTGACACTCCCTCCCATCACAGCTTTACAATTTAAAGATATTCAATTTCAATTTCGTTTATAATATATATATATATTTCTTTTATTAATTTTTAATGGCAATAATTGTAAAAAAAGTTAACATAAAGCGTTTATGAGTCCTTAGAAAAAATCATAGGTAGTAAGGACTGTACAAATTAATTAAAAAATAAAAATTATTTAAAAATATATAAGTATACTACATTTAAAAGATTACTAATTAAAAACACTGTTGAATATAAAAAATAAACACTTATCTCGTTCGAGTATATTCTATTTAGAATTAAGCTATAAAAATTATTTTTTTTATTTATTTTTTTATACATAATTTTTTTTTTAATTTAATAGTTATTTTTTTTATAAAACTTAATATTGCATTAAGACAACATCATACAATGAATCACTTTACAAAAATTTATTACAGAAAAAAAATCGATTTAAATAATATTTATTTTTTTGCTTTTTAGTTTTGTTCCTTGATTTCAATAACAATTTTCAGTCTTAAAAGTTCCAAGTAAATTACATCAGTTTAATTTTTTTATATGGCCACTATTCGAAGAATGTCTCAAAATGTTTTCAAAATCCTGAGTGGTTTTGAAAAAAAAAATTTTAGAATTATTTATTTTGATGATATTGAAAGAAGAAACAAAATAAGAAGTACATTCGCAAATGCAATAATTTGAGAGCAACACTTGGCAACATGTGATTTACTGTTGCAATAGTTTGCCAACAGGCTTACTGCATTTACGAATGTAGCCAAGATTACGATAAAACTATTGATAATCTTTAAAATAATTATAAGAAAAAAAATGAAAAATGTACGCTTAACTAGCAAATCCAGCTAAAAAGTTTAAACTAATTTATGAGTTGGAAGAGTATTTTCTATAGCGATGGAAAGAGTAGCAATTCATTATAATTAAATATGTAATTGGAATTAAGAATTAAAATGATTAATTTTGTTGTGATTGTATGTTTGGTGATTAACATCAGTATGTTCCGAATATTTTAGTGCTATTTGCAAAAGTAGTTACTATCACCCGCATTATGTATGTCGAAATTCAAAATTCGACTGCGATAACTTGTCGAAAACTCGTCTTCGACATACATAATCAGGGCTAACGAAAATATATTAAAACACGCTATTTTTTTTAATAACTAAATTCTTTTTTTTTAATTTTATTGCTGAGTTGCTGAACTTTTTATCGCTGTAGACCAAGTTTACAGTAAAAAAATAGATTGAAAGTCATTCTTAAGGAATCGCATTTTTACTGCTTCCAATGCATCAACAAATGTTAACTATTGCTATAAATGTTTATTTATTTATGTTTGACAAATTGTAAGTAGACAGAAATCGTTGCACTTACTTTTATTTTCCAACAATTCGCTAAAAGAAAATTCGTTTAAACAATGTAGCAATTTTCATTAATACAATGAACTATATGAAGAACTCATGAAGAGCACAGGTAAATGCTTATTGTATTAAGGAAAAGTTTCATTAATATAATGCAGAACATTTAATGAATCCGTTTCATTGTCTGAATGAATGATTTTCCTTTCAGTGTATATTTTTTGGCATCTTAAGAAAAATTTTTACTTCTAAAAAACTTATGTAGTTCGGATACAGTTGTTGTAAATACTTTCGATTCTAGTAAAAAACTCTGTCTTTTTTAAAGAAATGTTCTGATTATTCTTTAATAAAAAAATATATTTATTTATTTATTTAAATTCATCGTTTTCCATTTAAATGCAGCCAAATAATAAAAATGCTTAGGCCGGAGCCACAAGAGCGTTTTATAAAAGCACGTTTCTGAGTTTCAAACAAAATTTACGATATTGTAAAACATTCAGGGTTGTCACAGAATCCAATGTTGTCGGAATTGGATTTGAAAAGGCGACAAAAAATATTATTTGTATGATGCTTTACAATATTATGGGTTGGGGTTTATGTTAATTCTAGAATTACTATCTGTTTTTAACATAAAACCGATAACATTGAAATTGATCACACAAAAGTATGTTTTGTCGTATTTTCAAATTCAATTCCGACAACATTGGATTATGTGACAACCCCGATTATCAACTAGTTTAGAATCTTCTAAACTATATTGAATTCCCTAACTTTTGTTTTACTGAAAGTACTCACGTAAAATAATATTTAATAATTCAAAATCAGTTCGAAAAACGTAGAAAGGTGCACTTTTAAAACGCTTATGTGGCCCCGGACTAAACATTCTTAACATTGCTTTCATATCATTGAATTGAAATCAAAAGGAGAACTACAACTTTGCTCTACTAGCATGCAAAATTCTGCATTTTTCTGTTTTATTTGGAAGTTCTGTTTCTTTTTCTGCGATCGTCATACTCAAAAATTATTTTCTACTTTTTGATACGATTTACTTTCAAGCGTGTTTATTTTAGATTTTTCATTATTCTTATATATTTTTTCGACCTTCTGTTTTTTTAAATTAATCTAATTTATTTTAAGCAATAGGTAATTTTTTTTAATCGTTAACAAAATTTTTATTATTAAAAATTTTTTAATAAAAAATTTATTAATACAAATTTTTTAATAAAAATTTTTTAATAATAATTTTTTAATAAAATTTTTTTAATAAAATTTTTTAATAAAATTTTTTTAATAACAATTTTTTAATAAAATTTTTTTAATAACAATTTTTTAATAAAATTTTTTTAATAACAATTTTTTAATACAATTTTTTAAATAATTTTTTAATAAAAATTTTTTAATAAAAATTGTTTAATACAAATTTTTTTAATGAAATTTTTTAATAAAATTTTTTTAATAACAATTTTTTAATACAAATTTTTTTAATGAAATTTTTTAATAAAATTTTTTTAATAACAATTTTTTAATAAAAATTTTTTCATAAAAATTGTTTAATACAAATTTTTTAATAACAATTTTTTAATAAAATTTTTTAATAAAAAATTTATTAATACAAATTTTTTAATAAAAATTTTTTAATAATAATTTTTTAATAAAATTTTTTAATAAAATTTTTTTAATAACAATTTTTTAATAAAAATTTTTTAATAAAAAATTTATTAATACAAATTTTTTTATAAAAATTTTTTAATAATAATTTTTTAATAAAATTTTTTTAATAACAATTTTTTAACAAAATTTTTTTAATAACAATTTTTTAATACAATTTTTTTAATAACAATTTTTTAATAAAAATTTTTTAATAAAATTTTTTTAATAAAAATTTTTTAATAAAAATTTTATTAACGTTTAAAAAAAATTTACCTATTGCTCAAAATAAATTAGATTAATTTAGATTTTTAATTTAAAATTCATTTTCTGTATAACTATTCTTGTTAAGCTTAGTTCAGACTAGGCAAATATTTGGCAAAATAAGCTTAGCCACTGAATTTGAATACACATAATTATTTTTATTAACTTAATACACTTATACATTACAATACACTAACAATATCATATACATAAGTTTAAAAGATTAATATATATAGGTTGCGTTTATTTCGTCGAATATTTGCCTGGACTGAACTAAGCTTTTGTAACTGAGTTACTCACGCCTAATTTTTTTAAAGTTCATTACAGCTCTCGTGATACTCAAATATTTTTCATTTCGCCAATTTTTATGCGATTTACGCACCTTAACTATAAAATAGTACATGCGAATTTGGAAGACCTTGCTTTTAGTACAGGGGGCAAATCACGACATTCGATATCGAACGGAATTTCCATACAAATTCTACAAATTTTGCGTGGGATTTCGATCGATATCGAATGCCGTAATTTGCCCTCAGGTGAATCTATTAAGAGCGTTTTAATAATTAAAAACAGAAACATTTATTGTGTATAAATATTTTTTGAAGAAGTCATTTAAAATTTTATTTAGATATTAAAAATGTAATATTAACACAAACAATATATAGTAGGTGAGCTCCTTTAGGTGCACGAATTTACCCAAACTTGCAAAAAAAAGCTTTTCCTTTTAAATTAAATTTTGTATAGAAAAAAGTTTTTGGACAAGTTTGGCTGCCTTCATGCATATGCAGGTACAGGCATAATATGCATATTGGTGTATGCTCCTTTACGTGCATGAATCTACCCAAATTTCTCCGCAAATATTTTTTAAAATTAAATTTGTATAACGAAAAGCTTTTAGTTTTTCCGGGGTAATTGTACCAAAGTGACTAAGAACCCCAAAAAAAACTTCAATGAAGCAAAATATTGGATAAAATAAATCATTTATATTTATTTTGTTGGCCTAAAGCTTGAAGATATTCACCCTTATTCCAGTTGGCGACATCGACTTTACGTTAACACAATACCAAAAAAAAAAAATTGGAGCTTGTCTACTCGCTTTCGAAAACAATTTTGAGCTATTGGCGGTCAATTTCTGTTCTCTAAGATCCCGAAAATAACATGAGCCTGTCAGTAGTAGTCAGCTGTTTTCCAAAATGGGTAGACAAGACCCAATTTTTTGGTATTGTGTTGACGTCACGTCGATGTCGTCAACTGGAATAAGGGTGATTATTTAATAAAATTTAATAAAAAGGTCGAATAAATCTGAATAATTTTTAAAAATTTGATATTTGCATTTTTTTCAACTGTTTGCACGTTTAACCATTGACCAAAAGAGGGGTGGTGTTATAAGTTTACAGTGCGTACGTATCTTTATATCTATTTGTGTGTCTGTTTGTCTGTTCTATCGTAGAGTCAAAATAGCTGATCCGATTGTAATTTATTTTTTTTTGTCTGCAAGGTGACGTGATCGAGTCTTCTTCGCCATATTTGAAGAAAATCAGTCAAGCCGTTTAGAAGTCAGCTGTATCCTCCTGAATCTGTCTGTGTCTGTGGCGTCAAACGCCTCGATGTAGGCGGTCGGGAGTTTTTAAATTTTTAATTTAATATTATTAATTAAGATTTGAAAAACACATTTCTACGCTCTTATTCAAGTTTGGATTTTCTTTGAGAGAGTTTTCTAATGTTTTGCATGTATATAATTTTTATTATTCAAACAATTATTAAAGTAATTGAATAACAATTATTAGAATAATTGAATAACAATTATTAAAGTAATTGAATAACAATTATTAAAGTAATTGAATAACAATTATTACACTAATTGAATAACAATTATTAGAATAATTGAATAAAAATTATTAAAGTATTTGAATAACAATTGTTAAAGTAATTGAATAATTGTTTGAATATTCAATGACGCTTTTTGATTTATGCATGAACAACTGTACGGTTTTGTGATCTTGTTTCTAACTGACTCCAAAAAAAAGAGGAGTTATCAATTCGACTTTTAACAGGTTTGTTTTTTCGGAATTCCTCTATTTATAAAACAATTTGGATTTCTTTATATTTGCGAAGCCGGGTTCTTTAATTTTTTTATAATCTGAATATTTTGTCTAACTGTCCGTCTTTCCATACTATATTTTCCATTTGTTTGCTTTGACTTTGCTCTTTTTTCAAGTATATTTTGGCGTCATTTTAAATTTTTTTGATATTTATTTTGAAGATCACTCCGATATTGGAGTAATTATTATTATTTTTTTCATTTATGAATAGTTATTCCGTTTGCCATTTTTGGCAGAATTAAAAAAAATATAAACAACTTTTAAGATCACTTAATATTTGCAAAAGTTACACGAATTGAAAAGTCTCTTCGATCAAGGCGTCCAACTTTTGTCCACTGTAGCACCGTTTGTGCGTAAGCTGGCTGTTCCTAAAGCCACTGTTCTGAAAGTCCAACTACTCCTAACCAATAGTTAACTGTGTGCCCCCTCATACATGAACTTTATTTGTTTAATTTTGAATTTATGTCAGATTTTAGTGAACCATTTCTTTTAAATTTTTTTTATAAATACCGGTATGTTCTACATTCCACTTTGAAGTAAAATTCAATTGAAAACACTTCAGTTCAAATTTTTTATGTTCTGCATTCTTTGTTTTACATTTGAATTTCAATACTCAATACAAATATACTCTAATTTGCCAGAATATCAAAAATGAAAAGTTTGTTTTTCATATTAAATTTTCACTACTTTTGTAGAACATGCCTGATAGTCTCTTTTTTTATGTCAAATTTGTATAAAATTTTCAGCCATAAACTGAAAAAGAAAATCCATTTACATTATAAAATTGAGCGGCTTTAGCACAATTTAGACATTCTTGTTGTTTAGTAGTTTAATTTAAGTTTTTATTTTTGGGAAAAAGTCCTTAATTGTATAATAAGCTTGAGGATTTGTTATTTGTATCAGCCCTTCTTCCTTTTTATTTTGATTATGTCCAGTTCAAAGCCTCAAGATCTCCTTAATTTTGGTCTCATGCGGAGTCCTCATACAACATATGTAGCCGGTTAAAGGCTGTCGCTTAATATAATATTTGTATTATTTGTGTTCTTTATAGCTTTTTATGTTAATGGGATTAAATAAGCTCAAAAGCTTCTTCGCACCTTTTTGCACAAAATTTATGTATGAATAATTATAACCTCAATTGTTGTTTAAAACCCGGTTAGGTTTCGTTTACTTATTTACCAGTAGGGACTGGGTTCATGTTGCCAATTATTTTTGGAATCGTTGGTGGTATTGTTGAGGGCTTCTGTGAGGGCAGATCTTATTAGACTTTGACACGAACTGGAATTGTGCATAGAAGGTGAATAGTTCTTGTCGTATGGCGATAACGCATTGTAATAGAAGGGTGATCTTTTGCTGATAGTATAATTATGACCTTTATTATTGTCCCAGTATTCTTGACTATCGGTGCGAAAGCAGATACAGAATTCCAATCGCTTAGAAGATGGTGGCAAAGTGATTTTGAAAGAGAAAGTATCGAATACGACATGGGCGCAAGTGGCTGGTCCATATGCCTTGTTGTAGGTACAAAATATATCCTGCTGGCTCTTCCAATCATCCCAAGTAACACGTACGATCACCTCCTTGGCAAACGAAATATTTTTCACCTTGACTGTACCCACAACTATAGATTCTTCGTCTTTGACGATAACATTTTCCAGGGAAACAAAGTTACTCTCAATGGATTGTCTAGAATGAGAGAGAGAGATAGAGATAATTGTAAATATGTATTAAAACTTCAGATCATATAGAGGAGAGTTTAATATAAGCATTCGTCAGGTGCGGATCCAGCTTAAGCTTTTGGAAGGGGAAATTTTAAATAAAAATTTTAATTTTTTAAATTTCTTTTATATTTAATTTAAATTAAATATATAAAAATTATATTTTTGCACAATTTTTCGATTAACATGTAAATTCCAGTTTTTAAGTCGATGCATTCTTTCAATTCATTTTCAAAAAGTTGTTATTTGATGTGAACACAGCTGACTGTTTCGCCGTGGTTGCCAGGGCGAATTCATAACAGGTGTTCTCGACAGATCAGGTGATTATTTTTCCCTCCTTGCATCTCCTTGCATTTTGATTTGTTTTGTTTGTCAAAATTTGTTTATGTCTGATTTATATATAGTGTTTGACGTTGATTTTGACAAAAAAAGCAGGTATTTTTCAAAGCGAATTGAGACGAGTCGACCTGTTATGAATTTGCGTTGAATGTAATATAATATTCTTAATAACAAAAAGAAAAATAAATCATTTCAAAACGCCAGAAAACACAAATAAAATTTTTTTCTGAAATCTATAGCAACCACGCAAGGCAAGCTCCAGCCGTGTTGGAGCTGTTATATATTAAATGGTAAAATGCAAACAAGAACTTGTTTATAACGGCTATAGTTATGTTTGACACAAAAAAAAACAGCAATATATTATTTACTTCAATCAAATGATGTTTGCAACAACCATAATTTGTTGTTCTAACCATGTCTAGCCATATCCTTTCCCTGCAAATGGGGTTTGAGTCTTTCACAAAACTTTTCTTTTATTTGTGAGAAATTACATTAAACTAACTTACCTAAAAGCCAAATAATCTGATGCAGGTTGTTTAAAATCTACCGTCCACTGATCGGCGGGATGCGGTGTTACCAATCCCTGAGTAATTTGTTCTAAAAATTTCATACTCCAATAGGGGGGCACATTTGAGGGCTCCGACATGACACGCACCTGGGTAAGTGATAGACCCTCATCATCGGCAAATATTACCTTTTTGCTGGAGCGGCTGAAAATAAAAATAGTAAACAAACATAAATTAAATAATGATAAAATAAAGCTATCAACCTTGAAATAAAATATTCGGTTTCTTGGCTTATAAAGCCTTAATATTTCAAATGTCTTATCAATTGTAATTCCATTTATTGCGGGTTTTTTTATATAATTTTTATTTCAAAAATTATTATCAATAAAATGCATATAAATTCTAGAGCTTAAAATTATTTAACTTAATATGCATATTCATACATACATACATACATACACACATGTATTCTGATCTTTTATATGGAAAATAATCTTGGGCATAACAATTTTAACAGTCGTACAATCGGTCTTAATTTTAAAATTTTAACCAATAACTTTTGTTTTTTTTTCTTAACGTATGGGAATTTTTTCTTTCTCTGGGACATCAAATGTTTGCTTAAGTTGTTTTTATTTGCCTGTTCTTACATAAAAATCAATTACAAATATACATACATATATGTATGTATGTATGTATGAATAAAAAAAAATGGTCATTGACTTTGTTTTTTCCTGTTCAAATTGAAAAGTAGAATCAGAAATTCTGTACCGCAGCGCCACCGCCTGCCAACATCTTCATTCTTTTTATTAAGAATTACCGTAGAATCGTTGTTTTGGCGATTCTTGATCCGCGCCAACCATTACAAAGGTTGTTGATTTTAAGAGATCTTAAGGTGTCTTACAAACATTAATTATTCCAAATTTCATTCAAACACATACTGCCAGGCCCACGATGTCTCACGTATTCGGTCTTTCGTACAATTACATTTAAAACAAAAAAAAAAACAACATTTTAGAAATTGTTTTTGTTTTAAATGTAAATTGTACGAAAGAACGAATACGCGTGAGATCGTGGGCCTGGCAGTTAATTTAAGGTTTTTGCTTTCGTTTGTTTTTTTAATTTTATTTTCGGGAATTTTTAATGGCGTAGTTTTGTAAAAAGACAATCGCGTGAAAGCGTTAAATAAGTGGGCATTATGTTAACAGTTTGCAGGTGTTTGATATTGAGTGCTTGTATAATTGTGCAATTTTTGGGAGACCATTTGTTTACATTACTTGAGAGCAAATATTTACCTGATATTAATATTAAAACATGTAATTGTTTGCGTCAACTATTAATATCTTATGAGTTTTAGGTTTAGATATGTATGTAGAAATAATTAAAATTGTTTTTGCAATTTTTAGCCTGTTCATAGAACCCAATACGGATTGGTTTGAGTTAAGGGCTCATGAAATGGAATTAAAGAAACAATAATTTAAGCTTTCGACAGCTAGAATATTTTAATCTGTGTCCTGCAATTGCTTAAAATACAAGTTTGTAAACCATATCTGTGGTTAACTGCCAACGAATATAAATAATTTCGAGAATGTGATATCGATACGTTTTCATAAATCCATTCATAATTGGAATTAAACAGCTTTAATATATTAATATATTCTCATAATATACATATGTATATGTATGAGCCAATTCACACTAGATTAATTTTTAGTCCGCTTAACTCCCTGAAGGAAACCTGGGGGCAAGTGTCTCCAAGTCACCACCTCTGTCTACTATTTTGGTGACTATTTGGCGTCATTGTCACTATAAGAAAACTTTAAATAGACTGAAATGAATTAGTACCTTATTTTTAGTACATTATATTTTTCAAACGACTGTTGTGAATTATTACAAATAAAAATTTTATTTTTTACTCGTAAAACGAAACGAAACGAAAATGATGAAGAGCTTTAGCCCAAAATAAAACACGCAGATGTCATTAAGCACTTCGAAATTTGTATTAAATGGACTCAGCAAAACAATATTAATAACACAAATTAAATACTTTTGAGAGAGCTTCCAGTAAGCAGACTGCGTTTAACAAATTTTTTAAATACATTATTTTTTATTACGGTGTTTTTAAGAATATTTATTTTTCTTATACATATTTTTAAGAGAAATATTTATTTTAAATTACTTTAATTTTAATAAAATATAAGAAAAAACACTATACTACACATATTTATAGTTATGAATAAAATATACTACGGTATTAATTTTTAATTTACTACTGGATATAACGAACGATTCGCTTTAACGAACAGGCCAGACAACAATTACATTCGTTAAATCGGAAAACTACTGTATATAAAAAATGAAATGCAAATGTTCCTCGAAGTATTCTAAATGAGTCTGCTGAACACATCCTGTATCTAAAAAGTAAGGGTTACATGGTTTCCCATAACAATGCGCTAAAGGGGGAAACTTTAACGTCCCTAAAATAAAACGCAAAACACCGAAACGAGTGTATTCTTTAGTCTCCCCTGTCAGAATCAGTAGTTGGAGCATTTTTATTTTTTTGTGTTGTACAGTGTAATGGCAAAAATATGATATTATATTTTCTAAACTACAGATCAGATTACATATTTTCAATAAATTTTTTTTAATAAAAAAAAGCATGTCTACCTCCAATACCAAAAGGCCGGTTATTTTGTCGTTTGCATTATTTTTAATAATCACCAAACAAATGTTTTCTTATTTTCGTGGGTGTAGTTGCATATTTTGGCAAGAAATACAATTTATCTACGTAGTATATACATATGTACATACATACGTACATATATAGCTATGTATGAACGTATGTACCTACATTCGTATGCACAAAAATACAGAAAGAGATCAAACATAGTATATGTATGTATGTATACATTTGTACATATCATTATGGCTTAATATAGCAAGGACGTATCTCGATTTTTTTACTAAGCGCCGTTTTTAATCTTTTCTGACATTACAATTCCAAATAGACAAGAAAAGCTTAAAATCGCAATTTAAAAAAAAATCAAGATACGTCCTTTCTATACTAAGCCAACGATATACGTATGTACAGAGCACACGCATACATAAAAAACTTATATAGAAAATTTTGCAAATATGCAGCTAGCATTTTCGATCGTAGAAGAATCTTCGCCGATCGGAGCGGCCGATTAAATGAATCGTCCGCGATCTCGTACACCGATCGCTCAAGTTCGGTACAAGTAGAAACTGTGTCAAGACGGCGACTCTTCCATATGAGTCGTCTGTGATGAGCCTAATAGAATCGTGTAGGACTCTTTTACTCTTACTTCAAACGAGCCTCGAATAATAAATCGCCGTAATGAGTCTTCTACGATGCGCGGAAAATGATCGTGTAAGACTCTTTTAAATAAAAAGTATTTTTTGTGTTTTTATTTTTTAATAATAAATATGTAATTATTTTAACTAGAGTATGCCTAGTGGTCGAAATTCGACCGCCAGTTTAAACGTATACCTATTTTATAGTTGCATTCATTTTAAGGGGAAAAACTACCTAATTATTTATTCCCTTCCCCATAGAAAAACAATAGTCGAAATAAAATCGCATAAAAACACGGACATTTATAAAAAATCTTATTACTTATATACATATGCATGTAGGTACTCTTAAACACTTTTATTGCTTTGCTTATGTTTTTACTTGAACCAATACTTAGATAAGTGAATGCGTGTACGTGTGTATTTTAAGGATTTGTAGTGGTATCAACTTTATGAGCCTTTCATTCCTTTAATACTGAACCGATTTAAATAATATATAGTCGGGTCACTAATGCTCAACAATGTTTATTATTTGGTAAAAGATTAAAGAAAATCGGTTGGCAAACAAAGGAAAAAAGGGGTCTAAAAATTTGTCTTTGCCTATTTATATATTGAAGACGCCTGAAGCAAAAACATAAACAAAACTTAAAAGAAAACTTTACTTCTGCCCACCCGATTGATTTATTTCTAGCAAACAAAAAATATTGGATTCTGGGAGACAGCAAATTATGATAACAATTCTATTTCGAACCCATACTATCGATTTCTATGACACCGAAATAAGTTTTTTTGACGACTTCCATTCTGATTCTGACACCAATGAGATTTAAAAGTTTGAATAAAACTGGAATTACAAAACCAAATTATTGCTAATAACTTCGCTCAAATGAAATGCATTAATTTTTAAGGAAAGCATTTCTAATTTATTTATATCGTGTGTGTATATAAATAACGGTTATTATATCTTGTTTCTTTTTTTTTATGAATTTTGAAATTCTTGCATATCATTAAGTCACGTTTTGAGAGAGTGTCTTTAACAAACTGTAATTTCAGTTACCCTGTATCTGTATGTTGTTGGTTGGGGCGTCTTGTAAATGATTTCAAAAGTGTACAATTTTGCTACAATCTTGTTGTTTCTTGTTGTATACAGGATACTCGTTCGTGCAATTAGTTTTTGTTACCATTACCACTCAAAGCCGTAAATTTTTAAAATCTGTTGTTTTTTTCTTTGTTGCCAATTAAATGCATTTCTGTGCATTCATTTATTTTTATTTTGTATGAAATGCCGGTTCTTTTTGTTTTTGTGTTATTTTCGCTGGTTAACATGTTCGCTTATAGTCTGAATGTTAACAAAAATTTACTTGTATTTGTTTTTTTTTTAATTAAATTTATTCTTGTTTTTAAAGAATGTCCAAAAAATTGAAATTAAAAAAGTCAGCGTTTTTTTTTTCTCTAAATAATGATCTGTGTTTGAGTGACAATATTGACTTTAAGATAATCAATATTGTGCTTATTGATGATCACGAGTTTGATGCATGTTGCACATTTCACACGCAACAGGGTTTCTTTTTGTTGTTTAACATTTTTGTTAAACTGCCAATACCGCTCATAAATACTACTGTTTAAATATTAGCTTTTTTTTAGATGAATTGACATTACTTGTACAAAATACACCTATGCAAACAAACAAACATGTACATATATGAATGTATATCGTTGTTCTCAAGTATAAAGGCCCTAACTCAAAGAATTGTAGCTTTACAGGAGAAGAAACTGCACAACTGCTTGTAGAAGCGTTATATTTTACACCGTGGCAACAAATTTTTGTGACGAGGTGTATTTGTGTGAAATGTATTGGAATCACAGAAAAAATAAATTTCGTAAAAAAATACGAGTTAGGACCTTTCTACTTGAGACGATCGATATGTATTTAACGATTTTTCAAGTTTTCTATTTTCTCCTTGATATAAATATGCCCATTGGAGTGGTCCTCTGTTGTTTGTGTAAAGAAAAATACTCGTAAATGTATTCAAATTCTTGTTTGCACTCCCATACATACATACATACAACATACATACATATGTATGTGTGCAATTCCGCAGAAATGTCTACTTTTTATCGCGTACATACATATTTCAAAACTTTTTACCGAATGAAGAAATTCCGTAACGAAAAAAAAACCTAACACTAAGTTTGTTTCTTAAGTCTTTTGTTTTTTTTTCAAGCACGTGAGTGTGCATGAATGTAAGTATAAAACAAGTATAAAACTCAAGTGAGTGAGCTCATTCACGCTCATTCACGTTCACTAACGCTCACAATTCGTAATCTTAATTCGTAGGCTTCTCATTTATTCAATAAAAGAAAAAAAATTGTTTTCTTATCGGTCACCACGCTCAAAAAGTGTAACTTGAATTAATATCAAAGAAAAAACTTGAATTAATGTCAAAGAATAAAAAAAAAAATACTGTATAAATAAAAAATAATTATAATTGCATAAGTTGATAAAAAATGCTATGCAATAGCTTTGGCGCGGCAGTCCCCGAGTGCCATACGTCGTTTTTTTTTTACAAAATGTAGAGCGTTCTACAAAAACATATGAAGAAGTAAAAAAAATAAAAAGCTTACGCGTTATGTAATATTTAAGGATTAAACACTTTATTTGACTGTCGTCCTTTGGTGTAAAGCAAACTGAATCTATCAGTCTCGAATTGTTTGATGTTTCTAAGTGGAGGGAGGTCTTTGTAAGAAATAAATTATGCCTTGCAAACGTTTTACTGAAAGCGTAAATGTGAGTCAAAGACAGGGCTGCCAGTTAATTTTTGTAGCTATCCGCAGCTAAAGTAGGAAAACATTCCTAAGTAAACAGATAAAAACATTTTTCACCATTTGTATTACTACAAAAATTAAAAAAAACACCCAGCTTTTGGGGAAAAATATCCTGTACCGGCAGCCCTGGTGGAAGAGAAGGCGTATTTAAGTTTGTATACGATATGCATAACTGTGTATCACATAAAGTGTGTTCGAGTACCCAAAAGTTTTTACAAATTTTTACTGAATTCTACTAAATTGCGTTCGCTTACTCAAGTTACAGTAAATGCGAACACAAATTGAGAGCGTAAAGTGACAGTTCATGGCTGAGAATTTACAAATTTTTACTGCAAAAATCTTTTGTAGTAAAATTTAGTAGAACAGAAAAACATAAGTACATATGATTCAAAAGGTAAACAAACAAAAGTAAGAAATTAAAAAGTATACAATTTGTGAAAAAATTATTTAAAAAAAGAAAAACTGAAACAAAATAATAAAATATAATAAGTGAACAATTATTTTTAAACTATTCCTTCTTTAAACATGTACATATATGACTTTTAAAAGGAAATAAATTTTTTAGAAACCATTTATAACCATTTTCGTTGTTATTTTATTTCGTTGGAGCTGTGAAAATGCTAAGTATATGGTTACTTAGTACTGCACTTGCTTTTAAGGTAGTCAATAGCAAAAACAAATAATCACATACTTTTGAATAAATTGAATCAGATACAAATTAGGAAAATTAAATAAAATGAAAATAAACACATGGAATAGATTACAGAAAATAATTTGTTTATATTTTCTTAAAATATTCGTGTTATAATAAATAGTGCATCGAGTACCAACAAGAAAAAGAGTTTAGTTGTCCAGAGTGTAAATATATTTCAACAGTATATTGATTTGCAATCACCTGTTTCCTTAATCTTACTAATTAATTTTTACAATTTTTCCGTTCGCGTACTTTTTTGGGCACACAGCATTTTTTGAGTGTGAATTTTTCAGTTTACTCAGTAATTACTCATTCATTTACTACATTTTACTGTAAAAGTACTCGAACGCAGCTATATTTAGGAAGTGTAACGCCCAACTTGTATTGTGTTATAAGCAAAAAGTTTGTAAAAAATATTCATAGCACACATATACATTTAAAACACGTTTTATAAGTTGGGTTGGTTGGTTGTTTGCACTTTAGCGAACGAAAATAATTAACTTCTTCAAACCTTTTAAGTAAATGTAAATATGATGTAAATTTTTAAATGTCTTTAAAAAATAAAGGCACTTAAGATGTCTCACAAAGTATCGGGTGTTGTCTTTCGAAACGAAGAACTTTAAATTGACGACATTGTTTCGTGTGACAACCGATTTGTAAATGTAAATTTAGTTTTAATGTAAATTTAGTTTGGCAATTCATCATGAAGGAACAAAGCTCTTCACATTGACCACCTAAAATGTGGCGAATAGATGAAACATATGCGAACACTAATAATGGTGGTGTAGCGGCCCCCGAAAACAATGCGACAATTTTTCCATTGTACCTTTAGAATATTGGCTTATATCCAATTCTTATTGAATAAAAATGTTACAAACTTTAGCCTAATAATAATCACTTTTGATTGAAAACCATTTTAGTTGGAAAAATAATCATATTTAATTTTAAAAAATTTCGTTGTGACAATATCGATATGATGGTCGAATATGATATTATAAAAACTCTGTAAAGTGATAACGTTTTCGTTATCGTATCGTATCGTCCTCTGGTTTCTTGAGTATGCAAGGTACATATGTAAGTACATAAATCGTATATACATACATATGAATGTATGTATGTCTGTATGTGCGTTTTATTGTAAATTAATTTGCTGGGCGTTCAAATAAGGCTGCCGCTAACAAGACCAAAGAAAAAAATTCAGGAAACAAGCAGAAATTGCGCACTTTCAGCAGACAAATTGTCGAAAAGTCAACAAAAAATTTATAAAAAGTCAAAACAACATTCACAGAATATTAAAAAAAATGAACATATTTTTTCAAAGTCATTTAACGTCAAGAGAAATGTTTTTTATCAGGATTGTAACAAACACAAGGCAAAACTTTACTATGCATGTATGTAAAATTGTAATAATAATGTAATTTGTATATAAAAGTATGTGTGTAGTTAGATAAGTCTATCAAAAATAGTATATTTATGTAAAAATCAGATGATAATGGCAATTTTTAAAACAAACGCACAGTAGATTATCAAAATATACGTATAAATATGAATGTAGTACAGTACAACCTCCCTAATACGGACACTCGCTAATGCGGACTATCCAGTAATGTGGACATTTAAATTTTTCGGACAGCTTAGAAATTTTTCCTCTACAGTCTGGACAAGTGTTCTTTTTTCTCAGTAAAATTTGCGTGGCGAACTGTTTTCAAAAGCTATTTTATGGGCTGAACAAACCAAAGCGACAGATAAGGATATTTTATTTTTAAAAGAATTAAAAAAGAGTGTCAGCTCTGACATAAAAATTATTATTTTTCAAAATGAGTATTTTTGATCACTTTTAGTATGTTTCTTTATGCTTTCTGTAAATAAATTATATACAAATGAATGGTTACTTTTCTTTTCAGTAATAAAATTAAAAAAATGTACATTTATATATTGCATTTAAAATTTTACTTTAACTGTAGTCCGGACGATCCACTAATCCGGATTATGGAGGTTGTACTGTACATATGTACATTCAGTCAGTCGTTCGTTCGTTCGTTCACACAATGTGTATTTAAGAAAATATAAAAATAAAATCACAAAAATGTTTTTATTTATTTTTAGAGTATCTGCGATGTTTACACGTTCCGATCACGTGATCAACATAAAAATTGCTTGGGCTACATTTCGTTTTAATTCCGAAGAATTAAATATTTATTTTCTATTTGTTTAACTTTGTTTGATGACAAAAATAAATTGGCAATTTATAATCATGACTTTTTGTGCACATACAAACACTAAATTTTCATCACATTTTGCTGCAAGGCCAAATGATCAAATATCTACTGCATAGAAATTTTATTTGCAAAATATCTTGAGAGGAAGTTAAATGTAAAGGAGTATTGATGAGCTGTTTTAAAATACTTTGCGATATCATAAAAAGTTTGAGTGTAAAAGATTCGGCGCTATTGAATGTGAAATTGTAGCTGAATTTGAGCGGCAGTGTTTCGTATATGTTGTGGTTTTTTGCTCGCAAAACGGCATGATCTTGAGTGAAAAGTTATTCAGTGCACCCTTTTCCACTAGGATAAATGTAAGGTAAATAAATTAATAAAATAAAATTAAAAATTTTAAAATCCCGGACTCTGATCATTATGCACACAGTCAGTAGGTCTCAACACACTTTCGAGTTTTTGAAATTAATATTTTTCCAAAAAATATTTGTTGCGCTTGCTTCGGTATATCATATTTTTTCCAGCTCTACTCAGCAAAAACTACTGCTTCGCCCGCAACAGGTTTTTGCGCTGGCATCTGCTTTGAAATACGCTTATAGAAGTCATGATTTTTGTTCGCTATGTCACACTTGGGTGCTCTTATTGTTGGGATAAAACTGAGTTAGTTTCGTTGAAAGCAAAAAAAAAAAAATGTGCTAAAATAATGTCTCTTCGTTTTATTGCGTCCTCCAATTGTATCATCGTTATGTAACGATGTTGCTTATGTGAAAGCGTTAAACAAAAACAAATCAAATCGTGTGCATTATTTTGAATCTCTCTCATCCATTCAGAAATTGAGAGATATCTGCCCATTTTCGGAAGCTCTTCAAAACAGCGCATTTGAAAAGCGTGCGAATTTTTTGCTCCTTTCGGAAATCTTATATTTTTTGTTGGTATCTTTGGGCTTTATTTGGTTTAAAAAATTTGCAGAAAATAGAAAACTACTACTAATTGATTGCAAAAACTTGGGGCCATTCAAATAACACTTTACAGTAAATTCTTTTGGCCTTATTCACAAACGCTTAATAAAGTTAATGTGTACATTAAAACCGGGTTTCCCATATAAAAATCCAACATTAAACCTACAATAACTTTATTAATCGTTTGTGAATAAGGTCATTTGAATACACTAAAGCACAAAATGCAACTTGAACACCAGAAATAACACAAAACTTTAACTGCCAGGCCCTCGATGTCACACGTATTCGTTCTTTCGTACGATTACATTTAAAACGAAAACAAAATTTTAAAATTTGTGGGACATCGTGGACCTGGCAGTAAGTGTGTTTAAGCCTTAAACTTTAAGGGTACTTCCGCAGACAATTTAAATTTCGACTTATTTCTGACGTTCAAGTTGAGTTTGAAGCTCTTGGGTCTTTAAAGATTTGTAGTAGAATTTTATGACAAATATCTCCTGGAAAGGAGGAACCACATCAATACAGCAAAGAGTTAGAGGCTTTAAATTTTCCACGAAAATTTTCCACGTAGTTCTTTATATAATAGTGCTGAATACATCTTATATCTTAAGCATAATTACAAGATTGCAAGATTTTCTATTCCAATTCATTAGAGCAATTTGCCAAAAAGGAGGAACTTTAACTCCCCTTAAAATTAATCTAAACCCTAATTACATGTATATTTTTTTGTGTAAACAATTTACATATCTTGTTTAGTCATCTCTCTAGGGGGAGAATATTTCTTTATTTTCTTATTGAGGTGTGAATTGAATTGAAAACTTTAAACTCGTTTTCCGAAGAAATAATTTTTTTGCGATGTGACTACGTTGCAATAAAGGATCAATATGACCTATTGAATTTAAGAAAGCTTAAAACAGGTATTTAGAAAAGAAACAAAAATAACCGAAGGGCACCGAATTGGCAAACCCGCCCGTATACAAAGTATTCTGACAATTGTAGTGGAAAATACTAAATACTTCACTAAGTGAATCTTAAATTGTTTTGTGTATTATTTACAATAAATTTAAATCAAAACCATAAACATTCGTAATACACTTGTACTTTCTTTTATTTATTCCCATTATTACATATTTCATTGTTTAATAAATGTTATGCAAGTGTCTACTTAGACAACGTAATGTTTGTTTTTATCTCTCTTCCCTTTTGAAAAGTGAAATTGAAAACGATTTTATTTATTTTTTTTATTTTTGTTTGATATTTGAAAACTTCAAGATTGTAACATGATAATTAATGCAACGTAAAATTTTTTATTGTATATTGACGAATTAATTTATTATCTAATATCGTTATAAGCATTAATTGCTATTAAATAATATATGCATATATGTATGTACATAATAATATATGTACTAATTATATAGGCGCATATTCAGAAATTACCACTCAGTGTTAACTTTTTTAAGTGCCTATTTAAGTTATTCATAGTTGTTTACTTTCAGCACGAAAAAAGTTTACACTTAGTTATGGTGGAAGCTGTAACTAAATGATAAGTAACTAATATATTCAAACAGCTTACTGATTTCCGTACAAAAAAAATACACTAGAGATGTATTTTTAGGATTTGTATGAATGTTTTAAAGAATAAAAATTGTTTTTTAATAGCTCTTCATAAGCTTTTTAATTAATTACTGTAAGTATCGTTCAAAATATTATCGACATTTTATTATCTCTACATGCCAATATGCAGGTTTGCATTTCTTACATCAGCTGAAAGCAGTTTCTGCACTAGTTATGAATTGTGAATAAGATATAGTTTCTTTACTTTAGTTATGATTTCTGAATATGTGATGTAGATATTAAAAATTACGTTTTATAGTTAAAAGGAAACACTAATTTCATTAGAAGCCGTTGTATGCATATTTTCGCATTCATTTAAATCAAATAAAATAAATAATTTAAAGTTTTTAAATTAAGGTTTTAATCGTCGCTTTCGATATCGAGCTGATTCGATCGAGTTTTCTTTGTTTGAGATTATGACATTCGATATCGAATAATGTGTTTATATTGTTTGATAGCGAATGCCAAAATCTCAAACTAAGAAAATTCGATCGATTCAGCTCGATATTGAAAGCAACGATTAGGCCCCAGATTTGATTTCATTAACTTCAATTGTCAATCTATATATAAATAGGCATGGACAAATTTTTAGATCCCTTTTTCTCCTTTGTTTGCCAACCTATTTTCTTTATTCTTTTACCAAATAATAAACATTGTTGAGCATTAGTGACCTGGCTATATATTATTTAAATCGGTTCAGTATTAAAGGAATGAAAGACTCTTAAATTTGATACCACTACAAATGCTAAAAATACACATGTACACTCATTCACTTATCTAAGTATTGGTTCAAGTAAAAACATAATCAATGAGAGTGTTTAAGAATATCTTACATTTTTATATGAGGAATAAGACTGTTTCTCTTCAAATGAGTGAAGTTGAAAAAGAAAAAGAGATCAGAACCGAAAGAGATGAGAATTAAATATATATGTACAAGTTCATTACGTATGGATGTGTTAGCTTCAAGCAAACACTAAACAAAATAAATGTGCCTGTTTGTATGCAACTTTATTTTGTTTATTGTTTTTGTCATGGGGAAAGGAATGAGTAATTAGGTAGTTCATTCTCTTTAAATGAATGCAACTAAAATACATGAATCCAGGAAACAGGATTGCGCACTCAGCAGTACACAAAATTTTCTACTGGGCATCTACGTCATCATAGAATACAAATGAGTGTTTGTTGTAAAAAGAACTCTAGTTATAAATAAAGTGCAAACATTACAATAATAAAAATAAAATAGATGTCTATTTATAGAAAAGAAAAATAATACTATCAATGAAAAATAAATTTAGTAAAGTTTTCTGTAGATAAAAAAAGAAAAACACTAATACACCATAATTCTAATGCACTTGAAATCTGATACGCAAACCGCTAAAAGCAGATTTTGAAATTACAATGCTACAAATCGGCAACATTTGCACTAATTTTTTTCAATATTACACCTTGAGATTATTATTTTAATTAAATAAAACACAAAAGGTTCACTAACACTGAGCTTCAGTTAAAAAAAAAACAACTTTACTTCATTTTAAGTTATCAAAATATCTGCTTACCTTTTCTGTGCCGAACTAACGCTCGTGTCGATATATTTATCTGTCACCTCTGCGGAGGCAGCAGGGCTTGATCTATGTTGGCAGGATTTGCGGCGTAAACATGATTTAGGAGGTACATGCAGCAGCGGTGCTGAGACAACACGCTCTAAACGGCGACCCACATTGGGTATATTATTGGAGTTTATATTGTATTGAGTGAATGAGTTAAAGTTATTTAAACTATTGTTAACCAAACGATTGCTGGTGTTGGTGTTGCTGTTGTTGGTTGAATTGGGACTAGTGGAACGTTGATGTGCATTATTGACCATGGCCTTGGAAGCGAGTGTTATGACTTGAGGACGGCAATAACGTGAAGCACGATTATGTTCATCATTACAACTGAAATGAAAAGAATATTTAGTTAAATTTAGTTTCTAATAAATTTATTCAAACTTTGTTAATAGTTACACGCGTGCTTGTGTTTTTATTATTATTATTATTGTTAGTTAATTGAACTCAATTTAAGATTTAGTACAATTTTATGGCAAACAATTTCTAAATTTAATAGCATAACTTCTTCGTTAAAGCACAAATAGCAAAAACCACTCAATTGATATTTCTCAGTTGGTTTTGCGTTTCGCCAATATTTATTTTCAAAATATCCAGTAGATGTGATATTTCTTATATACGGCTAAAAAACAAAAATTATTCTGAGATATGCATTATTAATAGATGTTAAAATAACGAAAATAACTTGTATAATAATATTGTTGTACAACTGATCGTGGCTCATCACTAACAGTGTTGCAATCTGCATATTAAGTACTTTTTCAAAATATGTACTACAGAAAGTTGTAGGATAGTGGGTTTTTTTAATAAAACGTGAGTTAAATAAAGTAATGATTTTGTACAGAAAATAGACAACATTATTTTATGTAGTTCATGCAACACCACACACAGTGTTTCTCTAAATGCAAAAGAAAATGGCATTCGAAAATTTATATTTAAAATAAGAATAATAAACTTTTTGTTTCTGTTTTTATCTCAATATTCATAAATGTTCAAACAAAAAAATTATCTTGCGCATTTAGAGAAACAGGCCCTAAGCAATGTACATTTTTTTGGCAATTATTTATAGTCTTAATGAAACATATTTAAATAGACATATTTAGCTTCGCCCATTTTTATTTTTCCATATAAATTTAATTCTTTTGCAACTTTTTTGTAATCTATATTATTAATGGACAAACACGTTATTTTAGATCCCTTTTACGGCCGTAATACTGAACCGAATTTGGAAAGATTTATATGATCTTAAATGGGATTTTACATAGATCTGCACAATCTTAATTTTATTTAAATCGGTTGGATATTTTGGGAGCTGTAAGCGTTTAAATGTGCTACTAACACATGCACACTTATTACACATGCATTTATCAGCTTCAACTTGAAAAATAAGCAAAGTGTGCATGTGTGTTTGTGCAAGTAGCTTTTGCATAGAAATGAGACAGAATTTTAAGTTGCTTAGAATGTTTTTTGTTTTTGTATTTTATCATATATACATTAGTTTTCCGATTTAACGAACCTAATTGCTGTCAGGCTTGTTCGTTAAAGTGGATTGTTTCTAATATCCAGCACTGAATTAAAAATTAAGTGTCGCCTATTTTATTCAAAACTCATAATAAGTAGAGAATTTTTTTAATATTTTATTAAAATTATAGGAATTTAAAATAAATATTTCATTAAAAATAAATAAAATGAAAAATTCATAAAAACACTGTTATACAAAAATAATTTATTTAAAAAATTGGTTAAGCACAGTTTGCTTTCGTGGAATTGATGTCTTATTGAAACTCTTTCATTTAATAAGAACTTCTAAGTGCTTAATAGGGTTGTTAATTATTCGTGTTTGTTATTTGTTCGAATAAAATTTCATGATATTTTTTTTGTTCGAATAAACGAATAATTTTGAACGAAAAAATAATAAAAAATTTACGGTTAAAACAGCTTTAAAGAGCATTATAATTTTGTTTGTTCTTTTCTTTGATTTTTCTAAATAGTTCAGATCATCATCAATGCTGTTAACGTTATTTTTGTCAGTACAATTTCTTACTTTATTTATAGACGTTTTTAGAGCAGTTGATAAAACCTTATCAGTTACCTCAAAAACGTCATCTTCGTCTTCATCGTAGTTGAGGTCATTCGCAATACATATTTTTATCACAAAATAATCGTAAAAACAAAGTACGAGTATTTGCGTACTATTTTGTTTAGCTTCTTGTGGCATACTTTAAAAAGATAGTATTGATAGAGTTCAGGAATAATATTAAAGTATTTAATGATTTTGTACGTCGTTTATTAATTATTCGAATGTTCGATTATTCGAAAAAAGTTATTCGAATAATTCTTTATTCTAAATTGAGAAATGTTTGTTCGTACAAAACAAAATATTTGTTCGTAATATAAAGATATAAGGTACTCAGTAGAAAACTTTTGGGTGTTCGTTAAATACGATGTTCATTAAATCGAATGATCGTTAAATCGGAAAACTACTGTATTTATGTGAATGTTTAATATTAATGAATTACTTAAAGAATGGGGTCGATTGAGTCGACCGTTGGATACACTAGTTAAATTTAAAAGATCAAAATAAAAAGGTAGATTGATAATGAAATAGTGTTATATTTGAAAGAACTTGAGAGTGAGTTTCATCTATAAAAGTTTAACACAAAATATCTATGGCATGTTACTGTAAAGGAAGATATCGTCCCTATTATTTTTTCCGACACTGTGTATATTATTATATTTTAAACGTTTTGAAACTGCGGTACATACATGTGTACATATACATGTATTTTTTATTAGATAAAATTATTTGATTGATCGAGCAAGCAAAAACGCTTATTCGAAAGAAACCAAAAGTCGAACAATTGGATGCTATACTTAGCACATACATTTATAGATGTGTGTACGCATAGCAAAAGAATTTTAAATTTATCAATTAAAATGCACATTTAAACAAAACGAAACAAAATTCTAAAATTATTTTATTTTGTCTCTATTTAACACTATACAATTAAATTAAAACAGAAAACAGATTCAAGATCAAGGCAAAAATTAATATAAATTATCACACAAACAAAAAAAAACAAACAAACACAATTAATAACAATTTATTTTAAAAAATTCTAGATCATACATATTGTACAAACACACTACATAAATATTATATTTCAGAGAATAACAAGAGAAAGTGTTGATGATGATGCGTGCATGTATGCACGTCATTTATGTGGGATTGAACTGAATAGATTTCTCTATGACATCTATTTTGGGTGCTTAGTGCAGCTACACCATCATGCTTTTTCTTATGCCTATTTACGTATAAAGAGGGAATAAAAATAGAAGCAGTTGTCTTAGGGTTTCCAAATTAAGCAAAATACTTTAAATGAGAAAAAATATTATTTTTTATAAAATTCGGACCGAGAACACAACCATCTCTTATATCATGAGAAAATTTGCAATTTTATTTCGGCTACATGTATGAACTCAAAATAACGAGTATCCATTTTCATTATAATTGCAACAAGGATATATGTATGTCCTGCCATATATCCTTAAAAAATTAAACGTTTAAAAATTATTAAATTTTTATGAAACTTTTCATGTTGCATATTTATGTCAAATTTTGTTAAAGTCATATTATTAACATAGAAAAAATATTTGTGTATTATCTGGCGCGGATCCAGCTCTAGCTTTTAAAATGGGAAACTTTAAATGAAACCTAAAATTTTTAAACTTTTCTTTTGGCAACGCAATGGGTTATTTTAGTCGTTTTGAAAGGAGAAGTATTACTTTTTCCCCTCTGCTGGATCCACAAATTAAGAAAATTTATAAAAATATATTTTTTTCAAGTTGTGGCAAAGTTTTTTTTTTTGAATTTCTTTTGGTGATTTGCTACAAATCCTTATAACCTTCTTGTAGAACTCCATAAAATTAGCAACGGAATTAATTTAAAAAGTAATTAAATATAAGGATTCGAAAATCATTGAAATATTTGTATATTTAGTTAAAAGTTCATATGAAAAAAATATATTTTTTTAATTATTCTTATATATTTTTTTCGACCTTTTGTTTTTTAAATGAATCTAAATTTATCTATAATAAAAAATTGACCTATAGCTCGAGATAAATTTAGATCCATTTATATTTTTTTAAGTTTTATTAAACTTTTAGTGCCGTATTCATAAAAAAATAATTTAGGTTTGAAATCTATTTTAAGGAAAATTTGTATGAAATATTTTTCTTAAAATACATTTCAAATACAAATTATTTTTTATGAATACGCCCCTTAGTTTTTTGTATGAAACTCAAATTTGATGTTCTCTAATTTCTGTAAAAATATATTAAACCAAACGATTCTTTAAAGTTAAATTTCTACATTTCTGTTCGTTCGAAAGGAATAAAATTTATCACAATTTAAAACAAACGTTTATATATTTTACTTTTGTTTATGAGACAAAGCACTGTGCAATGTGTATCCAACTGTAATTTTTTTATATGTTTTAAATATATACATACATATTTACATGTTTGATGGTCTCCTTTAGTTTTTGTTTATTTTTTATTTTTTTTTTTAAGAATTAAAATTTAATATTTTTTTTTGTTTCCAACATTGTATGAGAATATTTGCAATTATTTTTGGCAATTGTTCATCCAAAAAACGTAATTTCGTTTGTGCTGCTGTAGAAATAATTTTTTAGATAAACACGGATTGTCTTTTATTTATTTCATTTTTTGCATTTTTCGATAGATTTCTATATAATTGCCAAAAATAATTAGGAGACATGGCGCCCGCCTCCGGAAATGACGCCAAGCATCTTCTTCTGTAGTCGAGGCTCACGTTGTGTTGTTAGTTCTTAGTGAATGCTGAGGTTAGGGGGTTATTCACTTTGATTATGTTTGCTCTATTAAACGAAAATTTTAAATCGATCAAATAAAAATGCACAAGTTCGAGTAAAGACTTATTGGAATAATTTACGTCGATTAATCGAATAACTCAAGAAAAAAAATTTGATGTAAATTTTCTTTTTTTTAAGGGAAAAATTTATACCTATTTTGATTTTGGCGTTTTGCCAATCACAGTTGCATTTTTTAAAAAGCACCCATATTTCGCCCCAAAAACGACAATCTCAATACGAATGCAGATAAGCCGGCATTGTTTTTGGGAACTTCTTTCATGAGCCTTTTTTTGCATACTGCGCACGTACAAATTCCAATAAACTTTTTGGCAATTATTTAATTTCTTAAGGAAACATTTCTCCATATAAATTTAGTTCTTTTGCAACTTTTTTGATATTTTTGTTGTAATCTACATATATTATTAATGGGCAAGGAAACATATTTTTTAGATCCCTTTTACGGCCGTAATACTGAACCGATTTCGAAAAAAATTATTATGTTCTTAAAAGGGGTTTTACATAGATGTGCACAAGCTCAATTTTATTTGAATCGGTTTGATATTTAGGAAGTTATAAGCGCGTAAAGTTGCTAATAGCACATGCACACTTATTATACATTCATATGTATATCAGCTTCAACTTGAAAAATAAATAAAGTGTACACGTGTGTTTGTCCAATTTGCTTTTGCATAGAAATGAGACAGAATTTTAAGTTTTTTATTGGGAATGTATTTTGTTTTTGTATTTTATCGTATGCATTTATGTAAATGTTTAATAATAATTTCTAGAATGCGGTGGACTGAGTCGACCGCTGGATACACTAGTTAAATTTAAAGTATCAAATTAGAAAGGTAGATTGATAATGAAATAGTGTTATATTTGAAAGAATTTGAGAGTGAGTTTCATCTATAAAAGTTTAACACAAAATATCTATGGCATGTTACTATAAAGGAAGATATCGTCCTTATTATTTCTTCCGACACTGTATATATTATTATTTTTTAAACGTTTTGGAACTGCGGTACAAACATGTGTACATAGTACACATACATGTATTTTTTTTTATTAGATAACATTATTTGAACAGTTCTATTAAAAAAAAAATAATCGGTTAATCGAGCAGGATTAAAATCACAAAATCGCTTATTCGAACGAAACCAAAACTTATTTGAAGTGAGGAACAAATCTCCTGATATTTAAATTTTGACAGCTTTTATGTTCTACACTAAAGATGCTAATTTTCAAAGCATTTTTTTTATAAAACTAATAATTTCATATATTAAACTAAAAACTCCATCTTTCCACAACAACAAAGTATGAAAACCTAAAAGCGTTCAAATTTTGCGAGAACCGTTTATTATAATTGTTTATGTTTTTGTTTTGTTTAACAAATATGACAAATGCTCATTTTTTTCTTGCTTAAAATTTTATTAAAATTTGTTTTAGGTGTATCTGATTTACACGAATGATAACTTGATGATTTATTTAATGTAAGTAAAGTAAGTGCCTTTGAGAAATTGCTTGCAGGGATTTATAAACATTCACTTAAGTAAATTTTAGTAACAATATAATTCAAGGTTCATTAAAAGCTCCTGAACAAAGTACAACTTCAATTGTTGTGTTAAATTTTGAAATGTTTAATATTTTTTAAATGTCCATTTATTTTCTTTAGTAATTCTATACTGCCAAGAACAAAATTATTTAACAAAAAATTTATCAAATGACAGTTAAGCTCAAAATCAATCTCAAAATGTTCGAAACATAAATGAAAAATTAAATCATTTGTTTTTAATGGGATTTCGAAGGCCCAATCACAATAAACACTTTATGCTTCAACTGCAGCTAATATAGTCAGTCTATTCAATTATTTTAAAAACTATTTGTATACCCCCCGCCTTGACTGGCAATAAATTCATTAACATAAATTGCAGCAAATGTCAAAATTATGTGATCTCCAGTGAAGACGCATATTTTTCGTACTTGGCAATAATTGCGGCAACAATTGTCAACAGTTTTTCGTTGACAATTACTGCGAACATAAAACGCGTTTGATATTTCCAAAGAAAAGAAAAAAAAGAAGAAAACACGAAGAAAAAGAAGAAATTTCTTGCAAAAGAATTAAATCTGCAATTAAAGAATTAAAGATATTAAAAAGGCAAATTAAAAAGAAAATCTTTAATAATATACATAAAAATTCAAAATTTCTTATTTCAGGATGAGTTTTTCCGATGAAATTTTAAAAAGTTTTTTTCTTTGTTAGCGAACTTTTCTCTTTTAAATTTTTTATATTGTTTGTTGACATAAATACGAGGGCGGATCAATAAGTCTTTTTGAAACTGTGTGAAACACATTTTTTTTTTGCAAAACAAAAATTTGGTTTTCTACATAATCTCCTTTTAACTCAATACACTTAGTCCAACGTGTCTCCAGTTTCTTCATCCCTTCAAAAAAATTTGATTTTTCGAGGTCCTTAAAATAGGCATTTGTTTGGTCACTAGGGGCTTAATCGGAAGAATATGGCGGATAAGGTACCCATTCGTAGCCCGATTCATAGAGCTTTGCCATTAAGACTGCACACGTCACACGTTTACGTTTATGGTCAATTGAGAGCAAACGCGGCATCCATCTTGCAGACAACTTTCTTAAGCCCAGCTGATCACTTAAAATCGAAACCACACTGCCATATGAAATGTCTATTTTTTTCGGCATCAACAATCTCACGCACTTTTACTCTTCGATCGGCCAGCACCATATCGTGGATTTTTTCGACATTTTCGGGTGTACTGACCTCAATTGGTGCTCCAGAACGTTCCGCGTTATTTGTACTTGTGCGACCACAACGAAAGTCAGTAAACCACTTCTTTACCATTCAAATCGATGGTGCAGAGTCCCCATAGTATTTATCGAGTTTTTCCTTGGTTTGATTGACGGTTTTTTTTCGCAAAAAATAATGTTTAATGAGCACTCGAAATTCACTTTTTTACATTTTTAGAAAAGTACACGAGGTTGTATGTTTTGAACATCTTTTAAACGCAAAGTAAATGACGACACTTGCTCAAAAATTGACAGTAGTCTATTAACAGTTGGTTCTCGATGGGAAGAGTGTTGCATTTCATATAACTACGAGGGAAATTCGAAAAGTCACGGGCTTATTGATCCGCCCTCGTACGATTTCCCATAGCAAAGCAATAAGTAATATTGTTCTGTTATTCTGCCGGCGTTATTGCTTTATTGCCAACATATTTATTGCCAAAATAATTATTGCCAACATATTTATTGCCAACATATTTATTGCCAACATATTTATTGCCAACATATTTATTGCCAACATATTTATTGCCAGTCTAGACGGGGGGATAGTGTAGGAGAACAATTTTCATAGATGAATAGAATACTTCAAGGTGAAAGTTAAATTTTCATCAGACGTGCTAAATATTTAATAAAATAACGTGATCACGATTTCGTGGTGCAAAGTTTATGGAATATTTCGTAAAATGTATGACAGGTCTTGTTGATATGTTGCAGCGCTCTTAGCAAGAGTTTTGTCGCCAAATCGAAGCTGTTTTCCATTTGTGGGGATACTAATTTTGGGGACTTTTCGATGAACACATATTTTATTATTTTTCTTTATCGTTTTTTAGTTTCTTATCGTCATTTTTATTCTATATTTTTAATCAGCGTTCAAAAAGAGAGTTAAAGTTGGTAGAACTAAATTTCATAATTTAAAATTAAAATGTCAAAAATACGTACTTGAAACAAATTACAGTGCAATAATTCTAAACTGGAAATATGAATATTATATTCATTAAATTTTGTGGACTAAAAATTTAATTTGGGCATAAGACTTCAAAATATATTGGAATCATGCTTTTTTTAGTTTATAGTAGTGGGAGCCAGTGCAGATCAATCAGGTAGAAACACTAGAACAGCTCACTAACCTCACTAACATGTTAATTGCTTGAAATTTTGTTGATGTTGATGAAATACTCATAATATTATGCCTTTAATTTAAGATATCAAATCCGCATAATGGAGATTAAATTTTAATGGTGTTTGACATTTTCTTTAAGAACCATCTGTGCTGACAGTGCCACTCGGCTTTTAATATTTAAAATTTTTTTGGATTCCACCTGATTAAAAATTGCCTTTGGAATTGTGTGTGTAACTCTTATACAACAATTTACTAGTCTATTCTGATCGGATCAACTTTATCTAATGTATCTCAAATTATAGTATTGAAAAATGTTATCGTTTGCTTCTCTAGTTATTTTCATATTTACAATTTTTACTTTCATTTCAAGAATTTAATTTATTTTAAAAATGTTTACACAAATTTTTTTTTAAGAACTGAATAAAAAGAAAAAAACTTTTGATTTTCAAGAACAACATTCAAAAACGTGCTCAAAGTACACCCTCCTCCTCAGTCTTATCTAAAATATTTATTACCATTATCTAACAAAATGAAAATAAAATTTAATGAATTGTTGTTGCCGCATTGTTGCTGCTTTTAGCCAAGTGACCTTTTTGAAGGTAATTGAGTTTTTTCCTCATTTTAAGCATTTTAAGTGCCGTTTCAGTAGCTAAATATTATAATTTAATAAAAAAATATGAAATTTTAAAAACTGTACTTATAAGGAATGAATACGAATATACGAATGAATATTTTAAAGTATCATATCTTTACGAGAGAGACTATAATTCAGTAAATTAATAAAGTGGGTCACCAAAACAGTTTTTTTTTTAAATGCTATTCATGTTTAGACTATTTGCTCTCACAAATTTTGCGATTTATAAGAAATTTCATAAGCATACACAAAACAGAAGGGGCATTCCATACGCAAATAAATTTTAAAAAGTTTATACCTACTTGGAGATGTTTTAGGAATTTTGAATGAAAATATAAACTAAATGTTTCAAAATAATAATTCTACCATTCACGTGTCAAAAGCGTCCAAAGAAATTCAAAATTGTTTGCACGACTTCGTAGAAGAGTTGAGCCTCGAACGAGGCTTCTAAGAACGAATTAAACATCATGTTTGTGATTTGTGTAACTAAAAATTTTCTCTAAAAATTATTAAACATTCTTCGTTAGATTTTATTTTTAATTTTTAAATATTAAAATATTTTCAAAAAACTTGTGTCTGTTTTTTTTTTGTTTTTTAGCTAGTGAAAATTTTCAAACCTCTTCAAAATATGGTTTAAGGTCTACTGATGATTTGGCTTCAGCACCAATGAAATGCATGTATATAGACTAGCTAAAAAAACCCTCAAAAAACAAAAGTTTTTTGAAAAAATTTGAAAAAAGATATCGAGGCAATCTCGATTAATAAATTAAAAAAAAATAAATTAAAATATTTTATTAACAAACTACAGTCGAACTTCTCTATAGTGAACTTCTATACAATAAAGCTCTCCCTACTATGAATTCATTTCAAAAACACAGCTTTCTCGTTCCAATGTTAGTGTAATATATATGGCTTGCGGTATTTAAAATACAAAATATAAAATACTTGCTGGTCATGTATTTAAAATACAAAATACTTACACATCATGTATGTATTTAAAATACAAAATACACCATTTTTATTCAAACCAAAAAATACTTTAGATAAAACTAATCAACAAAACAATTGTTTCCTTTCATAAATATCAGATTTTTGAATGTAGCATCAGACAAACTCTTTCTTGTTGGAGAATAGATAAAACCTGCTGAAAAAAATAATCTTTCTACAGGTCCTGATGAGCACAAACTAGTATTAATTTTTATGAATACTCTTTTTATTTTTGGATAGCTGTCAAGAGTGATAATGTCTTTGGTCTTGTCACTGAGGAAACTGACAAATTCCAACTCGAAATTTGATGTCCTAGATTCACCATCATCCCTTTCTACGAAAACATCAAAATCGTCGTCTTCTTTACTGGTGCTTCTACTTCTGATATTTCTAAATATATCTGATATATTTTAAGTTTTTTGTAATTTTCCTCCAGAGTATATATTGCAAGATTTTGGATTCTTTGCCTTTATTCTGTCGTCATATTTTCTGGCAGCCAACGCATCTTATAACCAGGATGATAACAGGAAGCCAAAATAGCTCTATTTATTTATTTAGTTTAAAAAACTTACTTAAAAAAAATACTGCCGTTTTTTGTATGTATTTAAAATACAAAATACTTGCACGTCATGTATTTAAAATAAAAATACAAAATATGTATTTTTATTTTAAATACGTATTTCAAATACATGTATTTCAAATACTCCGAGCCCTGAATGTATTTTCATCTCCTTATAGTGCATTTCTATACAGTGAATTTTTCTTTACAATGAAGCAATTTTTCAGATATAAATTTGAGTTTCTTGCGTGTTTGTCTCCATATAATGAATTATTTCAAAAAAGTTTCCGTTACGCATAGTAACGACGAGAGTGAAGTAATACAAATGGGGGATTCCCAAGAGATGAAAAAAACATAACAACGAAAAGAAACAAAGTCCCATCACTAACAATTTAGACAGTAGTTGCCCGTGTTCAGTGAACAAAAACGACTAAGCGAAGTAGAATTTCTTTTGAAAAAAAAATATTAATTAATAAATAAAGCGATTTTCTGCTCCCATGCAGCTTCATTATAGGGAAGTTCGACTGTATTATTAAAATATTTTATCAACCAACTAAATATTCACAAAAGAAATCATAAAATGTGGTAAAAGAAAATGATCGTCAACCAAAAGGCTAATTTCATGTGAAGCGATGAGAGCAAGAGTGGCCTAATCCGCAAAGTGAAAATAAAAAAACACCGCAAAATTTGCAAAATATCGCAAAAAAAGTACAGTTGAAATGCTGAATCTTCATGTACGAGTATTTGCATTTTCTTATTTACTAACCAATCTTGGGGCTTTTGACCTATTACAGCCACATTTAATGGCTCAAAAGCAAGGCTGGCAACCGTAACGAATATCGGTCCTGTTTTTTTATGCCTTCAATTAACTTTAAGACTTAAATACCGATATATACCGTTTCTGTATTTTGGATTTGCATTGAAATATGGCGCGAGCGAGAAAGAACCATAGTTAAAAAATTGGCAGCGAGCTAAGTGAAAAAGCAGCAATTATTATTACTAGAGTATTCAGCGGTCGATGGCGATTCGATATCATTCTAGTAATTAAATATTAATGGCCTTATTCACAAACGATTAATAAAGTTAATGTGTGCATTAAAACCGGGTTTCTCATATAAAAATCCAACATTAAACCTACTATAACTTTATTAATCGTTTGTGAATGAGTCCATAAGCATTTACATAAATATATACCACAAAATACAAAATCGGAAAACATTCTAAATAAGCAACTTAAAACTCTCTCTCTTAATACAAAAAACATATAGAAAAAAAACTTTGTCTCATTTCTATGCAAAAGCAAATTGGACAAACTCAAATACACAATTTGTTTATTTTACAACTTGAAGCTGATACATGCATGTGTAATAAGTGTGTATGTGTTGGTAGCAACTGTAAACTCCTATAGATCCCAAAATACTAAACCGATTCCAATAAAATTAAGATTGTAAAATCTATGTAAAAATCCCCATTAAACATATATAAATCTTTCCAAAATCGGTTCAGTATTACGGACGTAAAAGGGATCTAAAAAACGTGTTTGCCTATTAATAATATAGATTGATGAATTGTTTTATGAAGAGGAGGAAAATGAGGTACAGCCAAAGAAAAAAAGAATATGGCCAAAGAATTGGTATTTAAAAAAACAGAAGAGTTTTCAAATGAAAGACTTTTGAAAGAGTTAAAAGAAAATGAGCCAAAAGATTACAGAAATTATATGCGAATAGACGAAAAAACTGTTCATAAATTATTGGACATGATAAAACACAATATTACAAAGCTGATATGCACAACTTGCTGGTTTTCAATGAATCAAACCAGTAAAAAGAAAAAACACGACTACACACTATGCAACCAACATCAATGCAACCAGAAAATATCAAAATATTTTGATGTTTATGAAACCTCGAATGAAACAAGAAATGAAACCATAAACACGACTACACACTATGCAACCACCAGTGAAACATGGCTGGTTGCGTAAACACGTTGCAAAGTGTGTAGCCAGCATAAGTACAAATGAGTAATATGTAGAAAGAGGATTTTAAAACAAGGATGTTCGGCTTTTAAATTAGGCGCCAGACGTCTCCTTCAAGGGAGGATGGTAATAAGTCAGAATATGTTGTATTCTTAAATTATGGTAGAAAGTATTAACTCTAAAAAACTGTCTTTTATCAAGTAAAGTAAAATTCAAAAGAAATAAATTTGAAATTTTTTTCCTAAAAGAAAATAAAGTCCGGTGGACAATATTTCTCATTTTATGTAAAAATAATGTGAATGCACACAGAAAAAAACATTAATGTAAAACCAAAATGAAACAATATTCATTTCAGGTCATGTAATATTTTGCAAAAATATTGACTTTGTTAAGAGATAACATATATTCATATTGATTCAATGTTTAAAACTTTAAATTTGAATTAAAAAATCGTAGATGGAATATTTTTGGTAGTTAAAATAACATTGTGCAATGTTGAATTTACACAACTCAGCTTCGTAGTAAAGAAAAAAAATATAACGTTAAATTAACTTTGAATTTGATAAAATCAACATTGAGTAGTGTAAAGACAAGATTTCTATTTTTTGAATCAACATTGCTAATAAGTATTCCATGTATTTCAATGAGAATTTCAAAAACTACAAAAGTTTAAGGAATTCTCATTGGTTTTTTAAAGGTTTTCGTATAAGATAAGAGGTATGAAACTTTTCAAAAATATGGTGTAAGGTCTACTGATGATTTGACATTAGCACTAAATGTGTGTAAATAAAATAAATATTAAAAAAGTAACTACATAATAGAAATCGTTTTTATTAAATTTTGAATGGTTTATTTAATTGAGGGCATCATTTTGAAGCAACAAACACTTAATGTTATTTTAATATGATTATGGGTTTAATTTGAAAAGAACTTAGTGTTAGATCAATCATTGAATCGTATTAACTCAACGTTATAATTACTCACATATTAAATGAATTTCAGGTTGAAAACATCTTCATTCAATATGTAATTTATGTGGTTTCAATCTGAAATAATTTTGATTCAAAAAGATTTGTCATATTATTTTAATGGAGGGTACATTTTCATTCAATAAGATTCGCATTTTTAATTTGACATGTACTGTTGTTGTTTGCAATTTATCGTAAAGTGATGTTAATTTAACACAAAACGACTATAAAGGAAAATCATTAACGAAAAATGTAAAATCAACTTTGTGTTCACCGGTTTTACATTGTGTATATTTTTCTGTGTGTGCTACCAAAATTTATTTTTCAATTTCGCTGAAAAGTGTTCTTATTAAATATTATCGCAAATTGTAAATGAATCAATCATTTGGAGATGTATATTTTATTAGTAGTGAATATTTTTTTCTTTCTTAATAATAATTGTTAGTTCAATAAAAATAGTCGAGTCTATCTGTTTATAGTATGTACTTACTTTATACTTTGACGATTATTCATGAAGTCTGCTAGGAAACTAACTGGTGGACTATGACTGAAGATGGGTGGACTGTGTGAAATCATGTTGATTGACATTTTAATTTACTGTTAATGTTGATAATTGTCACTTCGGGTGAATGCTGTTGTTCTTTCTTATGTCGCTGCTATTGTGTTGACGTTTTCTTATTGTTTTAAAATAAATGCTCACAACAAACAATTGATAAGTTTTTTCGTTTTGCAAATAAAAAAACCAATAATATGAGAAAACAATTTATATAAAATAATCACAGCTTATATGCCTTTTGTTGTAGTTTCTTTAAATTCTTTTTATAGAAAACTATGCCTAAAAATAAAATAAAAAAACAAAATAAATTTTTTTTTAATAAACAAAACAGATAAAACAAAATAGTAAAAGTGCAAGCAAATTATTAACAAATTAACAGTAAATAAAAGTCAAATAGTATTTCATTTAATAAGCAAATGAAAAGGATGCTAATGAGTTGAACTTAGGAAAACAAAAACAAATTTTACAAAATTTCAAATGTTTACTAACTAACCTTGATTATTTTAAAGTGAAATTTGTTTGGCCATATTTTCTTTTGTAGTAATAAAGGAACTTGTTTAATTGATTTATCTTTTTTAATATCACGGTTTATTTAATAAATATATTTTATGCACATTTTCACAAATTTTTTCGTTGGTTTTTTTTTGATATTTTAATATGATCGCGCAGATGAGGTGTTGTGTTGTTAGTTCTTTGCCACAAGTTGTATTTAATTCAAATATAATTAAAAAAATATATATATGTTTTGTTGTTTATTTCATTAATAACTTATTTTCCTTAATTTATTTGTTTTCTTTTATTATCGTTAAGTTATGATTTGGTTTTTATGCTTCAAATAGATTTCTTGTTTGAATGCTGTAACTTCGCTTTTAATTAGCGTTGAATTATCATATTGTTGTTGTTGTTGTTTTTATTGCTGCTTTTTATATACAATTTGAAAATATCACCTTTTTTTTAATTTGACAGTTGTTGTCTGTTTCAAGTTTATTTTTGCACAAACCAAAAAAAAATAATCATAATAACCGTTAATTAAGCCTTATAAATACTTTAATTAATCACACATTATTAACAAAATATAGCCACAAATTTAGTGTTGTTTAAAACAAACATGTATTAAAAAAAAATCGCAAAAACTTTTTACTTTTAAAAACGAATTCACGCCGCGACTGGCTATTTGCCTGTTTGGCTGCTCGACAACGAATGATCGTTTATTTAGCCAACAACTAACTCAACACGTTAAAAATTTAAAAAAATACCAAAAACACAGGCCATCACACACAACGACACATAAAAACTTGTTGTGAGCAGTGCTCTGTTATTTAAATATTTATTGATTATGTTGCTCGTAGTGTTGCCGAAGTCATTACTGAAAAATATTATACAGCCAAGTCCTCAATTCCGTATGAAAGGAAGTGATTAATAAACAAGTTATCATTTTCACTCCATAGAAATTTTTCAGGTAATTATTTTCAAACAACATAAAATAGAAAAAAACAGGTCCTTACACACATACATATGTATGTATGTGCATGTATATGAAATTTTAGGATATCATAACTAAAAGGACCCTGAATACAAAGTGTCCTTTATGCAAAGATCCACGATTATGTGCTTTAGTGTGAATAACAGATGGACATGACCAATGGGTGAACAATGTACGATTACTACTGATCGTGAGTGATAGTTTTCCTGCATGAATGTGAGTACCAAAAAAAAAATTCTGCGTGAGTGAGAGTACATGGGAAGAATTTTGCATCATTGTTTCTTGGATGGCACATTTTAAAATCGAAATTGAAATTTTTGTAAAACAGTTCGGAATATCTGTTGTATAAATAAAAATTTGTGGTCCCTAAAAGTCCCTAAAAACTGTGATTTGTGTGTTTTTCTGCACCTCAAATATTTCTACCTAAATCACTGGCAAACTTGTCTATTAAGATGGAATGCTTCAAAATGTAAATTTTTTTTCAGTATTTTAGTAAAAAAAAATTTGAAGTTTGAATTTGGCCAGTTCCTAATCGATTTCTATAAAATTAGCATCATTTTAATTACACTGTGCTTGTCGCAAATTCTAACAAGGTGGACGGACATTCAACTAATAAATATAATTTCAGTACGACAAATTCGATGGCGTTACCCATTTTTCGAAATTAGCGTTCGTACTTACGACATTCGTGATTTAAAATTTTAGTTCTTTAATTCTATAAATACGAGTACATAATTTTTAACTTTATCCAAACAGCAATTTTTCTTTAAAAATGCATAAAATTGCGAGGCTCTGGAATTTTTTCGCGAAAGGAATATTTTTTCGAAATTTAAAAAAAATGTCAAGCATAAAATTATGATTTGGTGATTAAATAAGACTAGACTTCATGTAGTGGTCGAAATTCGACCGCCAGTTTAAACGTACACCTATTTTAGTTACATTCATTTAAAGAACTACTAAATTACTCATTCCCTTCGCCATGAGAAAAACAATAAAAGAAATAAAATTGCATACAAACACGCACATTTATAAAAAAGTTTATTGCTTATATACACACATATGTATGTATGTATGCAAGTGCTCTTAAACACTCTCATTGCTCTGCTTATGTTTTTACTTGAACCAATACTTGCATAAGTGAATGTACGTAGCTGTGTATTTTTAGCATTTGTAGTGGTGTCAACTTTATGAGCCTTTTATTCCTTTAATAATAAACCC
>OY101444.1:75967840-76212840 GCA_956483585.1 Gymnocheta viridis | reverse complement strand
AGAAATTTAATCACATTGGTTACCAATAAAAATTATCACTCACGTACATATGTACATATTTGTTATGTTAATAAAAAAATTTTTATTATATATTTATCCAACGTTTCGTAAATATTTGTTGTCTTTTTCAAGGATTTCTTCTATTTTAAATCAAAAACTTCAATTGTTAAAATAATCACAGCCAACGAGACACATTAAACAGGTAAAAAACCATTTCTGCAATAAAAAAACATTTGCATTTCTTAAATGTCAAACAAACTCCATGTACTACAAAAAAGAAAAGAAAATTGTTTATGTTCAGCTGTTCTAATGGATTTACCTATTTTACGTGTACCTGATCAAACCTAAAAATTATTTTACGTACAAAGTGACATCAAATTACATTATATTGATATTTTAAACACTATTGTTTGTCATACCTCAAAAATACATAATTATTAATTAAGTTACTGAAGAAAGTTGTTATTGCATTTGATTGCATTTTGTCTAGTTTTATTTGTTTGAGAAATGACTACGTTGCTACAAATGATCAGTGTGTGTATGTACAGTAGAACCCCGTTAATTATTAATGGCAAGTGATCAACAATTTTTTAAGAATTAATAAAGAGGTTTTCGAAACAACACGATTTCGATTTTGAAAACAATAAAATGCAAAAACATTTATGTATATAGTTAACATATTGATTTAATTATAAAAGCTTATCGACAAAATATCGCGATTTACAATCCTTGTACTGTAAAATTAAACAAGCATTAGGGCGCGCACCGAAATGTGTGACATTTTTAAAAACTAAAACCAATTTTTTCAATTGTCCAACGGTTAATTACAACTTATGGACTATTTCAAAATTAACAGCGTACGATTAATAGCGATTCTAGTGTATTAGTTTTCTATGAAAACAAGATAATAAAAACAAATAATAAATCAAACAAAACTTAGAATTATTATTTGATTTATTATTTTTGTTAAACAATTTTTTTTTATATAGAACACTAAATGCCGGTTCAGACGGGCGTAACAATGGTTGCGGTGAAATGACATGACATATTTAGGAAAATGGAATACAACTCTCATGTATGGGCCGGTGCTTCAAAGTCAATTTTGAAGATACTCGACCGGGTACAGGAGAGGGCGAGGACAGTAGGGTCGCGTTAATAAGACGTAACTGTCGCGCAACCGTTGAGTGTTTGTCTTAGAAACGCAGAGTTGAGTAGTTCTGCTCCACACGACAGTTAAATACTCAACTGTCGTGTGGAGCTGCCATTTTTTCCATCATAAATTTTTTTTCATACATTTAGTCAACATGTTGTGTTTAGCTCCACAGCTGATTAAGAGAGTTATGCGCTTTTATATTCTAATGTAACGCCATTTTGTTAGGTGGCGACTGCAAATTAATTTGTTAAATTTTGCATTACAAATGCGATAAAGTACCGAAAATAAAGAAATAAATTTAAAATACTAATTTCATTAAAACTATACGTAGTTTATTATAGTGTCTATTTATATTAATTACATAATTAGTTCAATATAAGTTTCAAAGATTTTTTGATCACAGGGCCGGCTTAGCATTGAAATATGAACTACTATCGGCGCAGGTTTATCATTTTATTGGAGTATTTTGCTGTGCATTTTTATGTTGTGAATATTAAATTTGTGGTGCAGATTTTAAAATAATATTAGAAAATTCCCGCCCAGAAAAACTCCATTGCAAATTCTGTGCTGTCCATACTTTTTAGTATAAGACAAACTAATTATTCAATTTATTTATTTAATTTAGAAAATTTCAATTATTTCTGTTGCATCACTTTTATTTCTTTTCAATTGTTTAGATTAATCAGCTGTTCAATATCCAATTATTCATCAAGCCGTTTCGAAGACGTAACTGTTGGGCTCAACAGTTGGCAACAGTTTCATAACTGTTGAGCTTAACAGCTACGTCTTATGAATGCGCAAATTGAATCACTGGAGCATCGACGCAATGTGGTATGTGTTTCACTGTTTTATCGCTACTACAATTGAATGTGCTCTAATGAAATCAGAGAACTTGTTCACGAAACCCGCTCATTTTTACGAACAACACGTTCTTCGTTAAGAGCGCATCCATTTGTGGTTGATATGCCAGTGGATCGCACTACGCAGTACAGAGAAAATTTGTTCTTTAGCCGAAGAGTTCGTATGTGGAATAAACTTCTTGCAGAGGTCTTTCCTATTACTTTCAGTGTGGGAAGGTTCAAGTCGAACATCCACAAACTCCTAAACTCTCTGTCTAAAGCGAGCGGCTGAACGAGTTGGACTCAACTCTACTATCTATACTACTATATGATACTTGTTTACTAGCTGAGGTGTCTGAGGTGACCAAGCCAGACTTTGTTATCAGTTTCCCGATATATGTATTTATTTTATTCAGGATATGTTTTTATTCTCTGAAATCGGCTTTTCACTAACTTTTATTTTTCTTAAAACAATTTTTTTAGCTCCTGGTGGGAAAATACTTATATTTTACTAATGCATTATTGATTATGTATTGGAAAAATCCTAAATGAGTGGTTTGTATTACATATACACACATACATGGATACATACATCGATACATATGTAAAATCTGTTTTCCATCTGCGGTATATTATTTTTCTTTTCTTAAGAAAAGTAGTATTTTTACTCTTTAAAACAATTTAGGTTTTATGACAGGCTTCATAATAATAAATAACATCGTTCCTTTATTGCAACGTAGTCATATCTCAAAAAACATGATTTTGAATTATTCCTCGTATCGTTCATTCTTCATTTTCTGTGAAAAATTCATACAAATATCTTGTTTACTCAATACCTTTTTATTTTTCCATTGATGTGCGAGTAAATTAAAAACCTTAATCTCCTTTTCCTAAGAACACGATTTGTTGAGATATGACTTGGGCTGCCCAACGTGACGATTTTACATCATTTTAACGATTTTTTATAGCGAATTCCACACAATGACGTTTGACGATTTTTGTTTAGTATCCCTTATACTTTGACGATTTTTTGACTTCGCTACTTCTTCCTCAACATAACAACCTCCAAGTATGGCAAAATGTCAAGCTATAAAAATAATTTTTGTGTTGCAGCCAATATCGATGATATTGATACTGATAAAGAAATATTTAAAAATCTGAATGACATTAACGAGCTTTACTTTTGTTTTCTAAAATATGTGCTTAATTTGGTGAATAATCTAAACAAAATTAAAGGAATTCAAATTCACAACATGCACTATGAAATAACGAAACTTTTTTAAAATGTTTTAATAAATTTTTTAGTAAATGATTGTATAAAAAATACGCCTATAAATCAAATTGATTTCCATAATCGTAAAAATGTAGTATGTAAAAGAAATGTTAAGACAATATAAAATTTATCTTGAAGCTTTCAATAAATTTATTGATAATTCTGTATCATTTTACGTTGAATTGTGTTACAAAATTAAAACAAAGATTTGATTTCGATGACAAAATTAAAAAAAAAAATTTAAATATAATTACACCATCTGTGATTTTGAAAAAAAATCCGAAATCCTTCCTATATTAAAAGATTTTCTTTATCTAGTCTCAAAAGAATTGCTCTGGAATCGCCACTAACTGGTAGATCTGCCTTGTGTATATTGCAGCAAAGGCTCGATGAGTTTCTTGTACTATAGAAATTATTTATCGCACAATTTTGAGTAATTTTGATTTTTACTTTAAAACTTTCAATAGAAATCACTTTCTTTCCAACCCAATTTAAGCGTACAACTTGATTTAGAAATCGAATTCTGTTGATATTAAAGATAAGAATTTCTTTTCAGCGGTTTTTAATTCTGATGTTGTTACTAAAATTATAGAGTGCGTCTTCAATAGTTATTGCAATACTTTCTGTACACCATCATACGCAGAAAAACAGCAACAAAAATGTTGCAAATAATGAAATTTGTGCTACAACAAGTGCAGCATCTTAATAAAAAAAATTCAAATAAAACAAAACACAGAGATTGGACCTGAACATTCGCTAGTAAAAAATATAAATCAAGAAAGTTTACGCGTAACATTGCCCCTTCTGCATTTTCAGGACTTGATGTTGGTTTTTTTTATCTCTTTTCCGTTTTTTTAAACAATATAATGATGATGCAGCAACAAAAGCAAAAACTGTACTCATAGTTGGAAGTACTTGAAGCTACTCGTACATCATGTGAGTTTTCATCGAATGTGTAGCAAGTTTGTATTTGCTGCTGCATGCTGTCATTTTATCTGCATCTTGAAAATACTTTTATTTGTTGTTGTAGTTCCTTCTTGTAAAGCGTTTTTGCTTCATATGACTTCAACTTTTTAAACATTTATGTGTATGTAAGTAGCACAAATATGCAGTAGAAAAATTTTTACATGTTCACATTACATATGTACATACTCGTATGTACATATGAACATGTACATATGTATGTATATATGTATATTAGGCGTGTAGCTTTTTACAATTTTTATTTTTATTAAACAAATTTTTATTTTCAAAAAGAAAAAAAAAATAATAATCCGATTTTTTAAGTTTGGTGCGGGAAATATTTCCTCCCCAAATGACATAAAAAATTATATTCATTAGTTGCACAATAGTGGCCACCACGTGGTGCTGTGCAAAGTTTGTTATATGCCTAAGGTATACACACATATGTACTATACTATAAAATTTTACTTCAGACTTTTAGGGTTGTCAGATTCATATTAAAATTTTTTTTCAAACACAATGGCAAAAACCGCCAAAATTCTTAATTTTTTTTTTGGTATTCGATAATAATAATCAGTCTAATTATGAATAAAAATGAAGGGAACAAATGCATAAATATAAATATTTAATTTAAAAAGTGTTATAAAAAATTGAGTTAAGCGCTTTTTAAGTCAAATGCGCAGCAAAGCGGTCTGACAAATTTATTTTTAATTAAATAAACTATTGATTCCATGTACCATGTATTTTGGAAGTATAGTCAAAGTCCGGTATAACAAATAAGTGCTTTAACGAAAATCCGATGTAACGAATTACCAAATTTTTCCATTAACTACCTTATATTACGAATGGTCAACTTATTTTACGCCCGGCTTAGGGAATAGTACAGAAAAGGAAAAACCAAAAATCATTACAATGTCGTTAGTTTTTCTCTTTTACTTCTTAGTGGGAGAGCATGCATGTTGGCATGTTGGCTATTTTCAAGCATAACAAAGTAGTTTTGTTTGATGTTTTGCGAAAACAGTGAAAAAATTTAAATTTTGTAGGATTATAAGAAAGGGTTAAGCCTTTCAGTGGTATCTCAAAAATATGGCATACGAAAATCCTTAATATGTATGTACTTTAAAAATGATGGAAAATAAAATTGTGGAAAATGTAAAATATACAAATAATGGAACTAAAAATCGACAATCTATATTAAAAAAAGTGAATATCCCACAATGAAAAAAGATATGCCACTGTCATATATATTACAACAAGATAACGTTGAGTGCATGAGACATGATCTTTGTCTATTAAGTGCAGTTTTTCCACATGTAGGTTTATTTATTAATTTAACTTTCTTTATATTTTAGTTTATTTGATAAAATTTCAGGTAACATTTAATGTAGACGTTGTTTACATCGAATGAGAGTGCTATTGACTATACCAACGTTGAGAATGAAAAAAACGAAAATAATGGTCCACCAGTAGAGCCAGAAGTATCTACTATTAAGAATATAAGCAGATGCTATAAAAGGGTTTAAAGCCTTCATCTTATGGTGTGATCAAAATAAAATTGATTACTCAAAATTTTCTGACATATAAACAGTCATTTATTAGAGATTTCTTAAATAACTGATATGTTTTAATTTACAAGTACGTTTACTAAGATAAATAAAATAAAAAATTTGAATTCAATGCCAAATGACTCTTGTTCGGTATAGCGAATCTCCCAGTTTAGCGAATGTGTCTGACATTATATCATTTGTTATACCGGGCTTCGACTGTACTTATAACTCGGCCGTTTTCCTCCAAATTTACTCATTGCCAAAAAAAAATCTATTTCCACACATACTTTTTTAGCACACATGCCTTATGTGGCAGATCTTGCGATGATGTAGGATCATGGCGTTAATTATGTATAGAAAATACACCTGCAGCTGCCCTGAGGTTTAAGCAAAACGAATTTCAAGTACATGCATGCGTGTGCCCATTTCTATTCCTCTTACCGCTCTCACCAACAGAGTAAGACTGCAAGTAAACTTTCATAGTGTAAAAATTATCCAAAGAAAATATTTGATAGCAACGTTTTATCTGTTCTGACGTGCAAGTTGAAATTAATAAGTGTTAAGCTAAGTTTAGACGATATGTTGAATCAGGATATGTATGCTAACACTCATATGTTTGAAAATAATAACAAATGCCTCTATCAGCATATTCAATATGTTTGGCGTCTACATGATATATTGAAAGTAGCAAATTTTTTGATGTCAGCATATGTAAACAAATGCAATGTCAACATAAGAGTTAGCATACGATTTTTGTGTTTATACGATATGATGATTTTATTTGGTGGTACATATGCTGAGTCGTATAAACATTTGCTTGTGAAATTTGTGAGTGTTGCAGCACTTTTTAATTATTATTCAACTTACGTACTTATACGTATAATTTTCGCAATAAAATTTATTAATATAAACAAAAACTAAACATAAATGGTGTCGCCGGAGGAAATACCAGTAGCTATTGCAAAACTTACCACGTATAAAATCGAGATAAATTAAGATATAAAAACATTCACGACAACAGGCTACACGGGAACATGGCTACAAATGTCGCTGGCTTTTTAAAAACTTTGCAACTTTTCGCGGAATTTCGCGTTTTTTCCAATGTGGGAGACTTTATCTATTTTTTATTGTTTCGTCGACTTTCGAATGATATTAAACATTTCAATTTTCCCAATGATTTTGCTTTGGCATGAGGCGCATATGCATACGAATTCGGTATATGCTGAAAAGCTTGCATACGCTTTTTAACAAATAGCATATCTGTCAGCATACGCATGAAATTTATTAAGTGTTAGCAAATGCTTTTAAACATCGTATGCTGAAAAATTTTGAGTTTACACGATATGCAAGTACTTGTAACAAATTTTTCAGCATAAATATGATGATTCAACATATCGTCTAAACTTAGCTATATATTTCTCTTTGTTCCTTTGGAATATTGTCTCATATCCAATTCTTTCTGCAAAAACGTTACGAATTTCAGCCAAAATAATAATCACTTTGGAGAAAAAACTTTAATAAGAAAAGTTAACTGAAAATAGCCAACAATCTCGCCGAATATACCCGCGTAGACTAGTAGATAGCGTACTAGACTATTAGTCTGGGGGTCGCAGGTTCGATTCCTGCCTTGACCCTGGGTGTTTCTGCAGACAAGCCAAAATGGCTTTGCTGTTTGTGTTTGTTCTTAAAAAAAATCGTCATATAGTCGTCATGTCACTAAAGAGTAAAAATTGAGTACGACATATAAGTTTGAAAATATCCACGTTTGGCGAGAAATCGTCACATCTGATAACCCTGGGTGCTGTTCGTCTTACTCCTTACATGATCGGTTTTTTGGTGGAGATCTAGCATTCCAAATGATTTTTATTTCAGAGTTTGGTTTATTGTGTTTCTTTCCTTTTTGTTGTTATTATCAAGTTCTGCTGCTGCTGTTGTTGTTGTTCTTGTTTTAAAGCCGGTTAATCGGCTTTTCTAGGACTGCAATATTTCGTATTTTTATTTTTTTGTTTTGTTTAAACTCATTCAATTTACCGGGTGTCTTCAATCAACGTAAAAATATTTCGTAGAATACTTAAATAAAATGTAAGCTACGTGGGTTGTTTTGTTATACTCGTAATTATGTATGTTACAGTAGCTTTTCCTGTTCCACAAATTAACGAATAATAGGTATTTATGCTTCTTGGGTGGGGAAATATGGTAACTTCTTTCTTTCTGTACTGCGTTAAATATTAATCATATTAATAGGCCTTGATAAGAGATTACAGTAAGTCTGAAGAGTCTCGTAGCTCTTTCAGTGATCTACAATTTGTAGTTCCTTTATATGGCAGGAGCAATGAACACTGTCTCTTTCATGTACATTTACATTTTGGTCCTGTTAAAATACTCTATCTTTTGTAGATAACAACTAATTATATACATGTTGAATTATTAAAAACAAATGCAAATGTTTTTTAAAGATATTTTAAAAGAACAGGCTTTAGAAATGATTACTAAAGTTTTAAATCAATTAATTTACGCACGCTACGTCTAGCAATGAATTTCCGAACGAAATGGCAATTTTATAAGTAAAAAAAATAGCTGCTAGATTTTTAATTTTGTTTTAAATATTTTTATTAATCATAATAAATTAAAATTCAATTTCATTCAAATCCCACGTGACACGGAAGCAGATCATGCAAAAAAGTAAAATATTCAGAAGCCTCTTTTTTATTTTCATAAAAACAACTAATAATACCTCACACAATACAAATAAGTCTCATATTATTTTTCGACTGGGTCATAATTTGTACAACTGTTCAGCCGTGTAAGTTGAAATTAATTGATGTTAAAATTTTCTCTTGTTCCTTTGGAATATTGTCTCATGTCCGACTCTTTCTGACTAAAAAATATGTTACGAACATTAACCAAAATAATAATCACTTTGGATTAAAAACTACTAACTACAACAAAATTACTCTTTCCATATAATTTTTTTTAAATTACTTTTAATAAAGTGTATTTTAAGATAAAGTTTATCAAATATCAGAGCTCTCGATCATTCAAACTGTCCACAAAATTGGAGCCGGCGTTTTCATCTTACCAAACATTAATTTACAACAGTTGTGTTCAAAATAGATCTGCTCACTAACGCTAGAAATTATAAAATACTTATTAATTCTTATTTTAATTCCGGCCCACGTATCGTGTTAATATCATTTGAAGAAAAAAAACCCCCTCTCTTGATTTGAAGAGATTGTAAAACATTATCGTTTTATATACAGAAGACATGAATGACTACGTCATTCAATGATCACTTGAAAAACTAGTGAGTGCATTAAGTAAAAGTAGTCACATTTCTAAAGAATTCACGTTGAAGAGCTCTTGTAATGTTTGTAGTTATAGTAGAAAATATTATTAAAAATGCACAGGATAGAATGTTGAGAGCATAAACGAAATTGTATGCAACATTAATGATGATGAACTACTTGTATGTAATTCCAGGTGAAACAGTCGATTATTTATTCAAATAAATCTTGAAGTAGAACCAGTTAAACTTTTAAGATCATATAAAAATTAAATTTAGTGTTGGTGAAAGCGCAAAACAAAGAAGTACAGTACAACCTGCCTAATCGGGACACTCGCTAATTCTACAGTTAGAAATTTTTCCTCTACAGTCTGGACAAGTGTTCTTTTTTCTCAGTAAAATTAGCGTGGCAAACCTGTTTTCATTAGATATTTTATGGGCTGAACAAACCAAAGCGACAGATAAGGATATTTTATTTTTAAAAGTATTTAAAAATAGTGCTGGCAAATTACATAAAAATTCTTATTTTTCCAAATGAATATTTTTGGTCACTTTTAGTATGTTTGTTTATAGGTGTGTTCATTTACTTTACTAGTAACAATTAGCAACGAGAGAGTAACAAGAAATTTTCCAAAATTACTCTCAAAAATGTGAAAAAGTAAATGAAAACTTTACTAGCAAAAATTTGTAAGTTTAAAAAGTAGTGTTGTAATGTATAGGTATATATGAGTACTCAATAACTACCCATATATTTTTGGACAAATTATACATATATGTATATTATTATAAAAATAATGTGATTATGGTCATTTATATTCAGCATTGTCGTGACTGGCGTTTTTCGAGCACGGCTTGCAATAGAAAAATGAAAAGTTTTGCAATTTTATTTAATCTAGTACTAGGCGTAGTCGAAATACGCTAAACACGATAAGGGTGATTAGCTAATTAATTGATTTAATAAATAAAATATATTTTTTAAAGTAAACAAATTTAAGAAATTTTCATTGTAATAAAAAAGCTCTTTCCAAAATAAAATAACATGTTACTGCCAGCATTAAAAAAACAGTATAAAAGTAATTTAATAAATTATTTGTTAATTTAAATTTATTTGCAAACTAATTGAATTATTGCCTTCTTAGTGTAAATTACCAAGTAATCATAATATTTACAATACTAAAAATAACAGCTGGTCTCTCTGTTTGCCGGAACATCCTTTGCCATTGATGTACCAGATACTGTGTTGCTTAATTCACTTCCATTAGACTTCTTATTTTGTTTCTGTTGTTCCTAAGTTACACAAAAATAAATTTGTTATCTTATTAATACTTTTTATTGTTTCAAAAGTTTACATTTACTTACAATTTCTTAAATTTTCCAAAATAATTTTATTTTCAACTTAATTTAAAAATATTGTTTTGTAAACACAAACACAAAACAGCTGTTTGAATAATTATTGCAAGTCAAAATTTTACTTGTAAAAACTTGCAAGAATTTTTCTGTCTCTCAATTTTTACGCGCTTTCGACGCTCTCTCATTGCAAATTTTTTGGGTTAATGAACGCTTTCTAGTAACAATTGTTACAAATTTGTACAAATTTTTAGTAAGTGAACACAGCTTATGTTTTCTATAAATAAATTATATACAAATGAATTTTTATTTTTCTTTTCGGTAATAAAAATAAATTATATTTTTGTATAGTTATGTATTGCGTTTAAAATTTTATTTTAACTGTAGTCCGGACAGTCCATGGAGGTTGTACTGTATTATGTTTTTACTAATGCAGAAGTCATTACATTAGATATGTAAGTACGCATACTGCTGAAAACAGTACGTTTGGCAAGCATAACTAAATGCGTTAATAAGAAAATAATCGTTATTGTTACATGCGGAGTAAAAAATTTATAAGCCCGGAGGGATCAGAAAAATGTTCTAAGTACCTGACTCACCACATAAGTGGACTATACTTCAGTTATTATCTTGTAAAGTTTAATAAACTTTAAGCAATTTAATTTATCCTCGTCAGTTGCCGCATCGGCACTTCAAGCTGAAACAATTAATTATCAAATAATAAATATTTGCACATGTGGGTTATCGATCGATCGATTCAACGTTTTAAAAAAAATTGTTGCAAATAAATTACATAAATATATATTTAAAAAAAAAATAATACTAATAAAAAGTTAAATAATTTGTTATCAATACTAAATAAAGTACATATTTGTTTAGGACCGAGGAAAAAAACAATAAAGTAATAAATATTTATAAACTGGTTATTTTCTTAATAAATACAACTTTTTATCTGGCGCATTATTGATAAGAATCATAAAAATTAAGTTTAATTATCGATTAAATAAATATTCGCAATAAATGAGTAAACTTTTTCTTTAAAAAAAAATAAAAAATTCTAAAAACTTTTTCATATAAATATGTAGATACTATTAATATTTCATAAGTGGAAAAAATTGGGTGGATTTTATACGCTTTGATAACTTTGGACTGAGTAGTTCTTTAATATTTGAATGTAGGGATTATTAAAGTTAGAAAATTATCACAACAAACTCTGCCTTCGCCCCAGTCTAAAGTTCAACGTGTGAAGAATATTTTAAAAACTGTTTAACGATTTTCTAGGCACATTTTTCAATGTAAATTAAATTTAATTAAATAAAGAATAAAATGCTCGAATGCGTAATTGTAGTTCTGGTTAAGCTCGATTGAGCCGAAGAGATTCTTGTCTAAAATAAAGTAAAAATTAATTTAAGATTTTAATAGGATAAGATTAAGTACGAAATGGGCTTCTGTCTATCAGAGTGTCCGCCGGCAAGGTATACTATTTTGTTTCGCCGCCATTTCCGTGAACATCAGTCTTGACAGTTCATATTTGACAGTCGCAAAGTAGACACGTGGCAAATTTATTGTGGAAAAATATTCGATAAACTAACGTCTTTTAATAGTTAAAACATTTTATCAAAATCAATCATCGATTACTGTGACGATGAGAAAGTTACGTGAAATTTTTTGGAGAAACAACATGCTAACAAAACGCACTATTTATCGTGTAGTGAATGATTTCGAAGAAATAGGGTCTATAGGTGATAGGCCCAAGCATGGACCACAACGTACTGCAAGATTGACTGAAAACATTGCCGCTGTTCAAGAAAGTGTTCAAAACAATCCATCGACCTCAATTCGACGCCGTGCTCAGGAGCTTGGCCTTCAAAGAACATCTTTGGCCACAATTTTTCACAAGGATTTGCATTTGTTTCCATTTAAGATTCAGTTGACACAAGAGCTTCTTCCACAAGACCATTTACGCCGCCGTATGTATTCCAATAGGATGTTACAGCTCGTCCATGACAAACCCGATTTTCATGAAAAAATCATAATGGGTGACGAGGTACATTTTCATTTGAATGGATGAGTCAGTAAACAGAATAGTCACAAGTCACCTTTGCATCCATAAAAAGTGACCGTCTGGTGTGCAATTTGGTCAGGAGGAATCATTGGACCTTAATTCTTTGAAAATGCAAACGGCGTAACGGTAACTGTGAATGGGGAGCGATATCGTGATATGATTGAAAACTTTTTAACGCCACAACTGCATGCTTTGGGCTTGATTAACATGTGGTATCAACAAGACGGTGCCACATCGCATAAGGAATTACTGCGAGACCTCTTTTTACAACAGTTATTTAAAAAAATGGTGATGTTGGTTGGCCTCCACAGTCGCCTGATTTGACTGCTCCGGACTTCTTTTTGTGGCGATATCTAAAAAGCAAGGTTTATGCAAACAAACCAGAAACGCTTGAGCAACTCAAACAAAATATTCGTGATGAATTTAATGAAATACCGCATGAAATGTGTGAGAATGTAATGAAAAATGTGCTCAAATGTATTCCATACATAATTGCCGACATTAAATAAAACATTTATCAATATAAGATCCATTCTCTCTCATTTAATCAAAAATTATAAACAAACAAAATAGTATACCTTCCCGGCGGACACCCAGTACAAATTATAAAAACGAAAAAGGATACGAGAGTTATTTCTATTGTGGAAGGTATTATTCGTTGTTTTTTTTAAGCAAACATCAACACGATCAATATTAAAATTTGACCATCACTAATTAACGTTAAATTAACCCATCGTTACACGTTCTTCTTCCTAATTTTTGTTTTTACTTAAGACAAACTTTTTAGGTTTGATTAATACTATTCCTCTTAATGTTGTGTCAACTAGTTAAGTTTTTGATTTATTTGATCAATTTTTTAACTTGTTATGTGACAAAGTACAGCAAACATTGCAAGGCTTTAGCCAGCAGCAAACGGTTTATAAACAATTTTAGGATTGATTTTCGATTTAAGAAATTTTGTTGCGACGTGTGAAGTGTATTTTTCCCAGTTCCTTTTACATTTTTATGTGATACTTTGTAGGCAATTAAAATGTGAATTCTTAAGAATTAGTTCCAATTTTTTTACTGGATACTTCAAACCTTGCTGAAGGGTACTTAATATTCGGCACACAGTAGCAATATCGCTTGTTGTTTTTAATACAATCAAGTTATCATTTATTACCGATAATGGTTGCTATACCTTTGCTATTAATTGCTACAAATATTGTGTGCCGTTTCTAAGTGATCGCAATTTAATTTATTTATTTTTCATTATGAACTATCAATAGACTTTACTATTAGCAGTCGTCGAGATAGTTGGATTACGATTTGCATGAGAAAAAAAAGTAAAACTAAACAAAAAAATATTGTATTTAAAATTAAAAATAAACATTTAAACTCTTAAAAAAAATATTATTTTTCATACAAGTACGTTTTGTTTGCATTCACTAAAGAAGTGTTCTCAGAAAGTGTAACAAGTTAAAAGCGTAGCACTAGATCAGAACGTGATCGCTTAAATGGCCAGTCGATCGATTGATCGTTTCTATTGATAGATCAGTGAAAAAATATAAATACGCAATGTAGCGGCTCATGGGCTTAAGTTTAAACGCCTTTTTAATGGAAAAAAAACATACAATTCGTTCACTTCAGAATTATTGAGATTATGAAATAATCTATCATGACGATTTCATATACGAATAAGAAGTGCAATTAATTTTTGTTTTGTTTTTTATTATTTTGTGATAATTCTTGTTACATGTAATAATTTATTTACAATTTGCCATTATTGTTTATTATATTATTTTTCTTTATGAAATTATTAAGTGTAAATGGAAAATTTTTAAATGTCATAGTTTTTATTTATTAAAAAATAAAAAAAAGGTGAATTATAGCCCAAGTGATCTTTGATAACTGTTCCTCTTTAAGGCTACGAAATTTTAATCAGGGACATTTTTAATTAAATGCAGGCTTTCATTGAAACGAAAAATAAACGAAAATTTAAAATTAAAATTGTTTGCTTTAGAGAAAATGTGTTTGTAAGTTTATAAGTATCCTGGCAAAAACTACTGCTTCAGCTGGTTTGTAATAATACCCGTGACAGACATATAGTTGACATACCATGGTATACATACTACATTTTTTTATACTTGTAGTATGTGTACCATAATATTGGTTTAAAAATTTTATTATTTATTTATATTATATAATAGGGAACCACGTTTTTTTAGATCCCTTTTATGGCCATAATACTGAACCGATTTTGTAAAGATTAATATGTTTTTAAAAGGGGTTTTACGTAAATGTGCACAATCTCAATTTTATTAAAATTGGCTCGATATTTAGGGAGCTATAAGCGTTTAAAGTTGCTACTAACACATGCACACTTATTACACACCCATAGGTCGACCTATGTCGTGCCAATGTCGTCGATAAATCGTCAACGACAATATGAGCAATATTTCTACCATATAACCGACATAATAAGCGATGCTGTCGCCCATATGATCGTCAACGACAATCTGAGCGATAATGTCGCTCACATTGTCGTGAACGATTTTCCGGCCCTTTGTGTGAAATAGTCGTTAACGATTTGCTTGGGCTATCGCCTACGCTTCGTCAAGGATTTTCTACGGACGTTCACTCGTCGTCGAGGATGTCTTCAAGACATGGCCAACTGGGTCAGCTTAAACTTGAAAAATAAACAATATGTGCATGTGTGTTTGTGCAATTTGCTTTTGCATAGAATTGAGACAGAGTCTTAAGTCTTTTGTTTTTGTCTTTTATCGTGTGTATTTATGTAAATGTTTAGTATTAATTTCTAGAATGCGGTTGATTGAGTCGACCGCTGGACACACTAGTATATTTAAAAAGGCATATATTTAAAAAGGTAAGACAACCAGGTGGTACCATTTCTACAACAGTACAAAATTTGTTGTAGTAAATATCTTGCTAATTATCGAAACAAATAAAATGCCTGGTGCCACTGTCGTCACAGATGAATCTTGAAGAAAATATTAAGCAGTTGACTGGGTTTGGACACTTCTTATTGAACACAGCAGAAATCTGTGTTTAATGAGATACCACATTTATATTACGCGTATTTTCGTAGTACATATATTAACCAGCTTTATGCTATTTTGCTCGATGGTTTAATTGTAGTTTAGCTTGACACGCATATAATAGCCCTATTCACGATCTTATGCATTTGAGATTGCATATTTTTGCAATTATAAAAATTTTCCAGCAATCGTGAACAGTCTTGTTGTTTTATTTTTAAATACTTTTTTGCAAAACACGAAATTTACACTGAGCAAATTTTTTTATTTATTTACACATTCAAATGCATGAATGAGCGGCGAGAGAACATTTAGGTATTCTGGTTTGCAATTAAGTGTTGCATACGTAGAGTGCAAATATTAATTACTACCTTTAGGTGTTGCTTATTTATATCTTTGTATTTTATTAGTATAGAGTAAAAATATGCTACACCACCTTGCAAATGCTACGATGCAACACCATTTGCACAAGATTGTGAATTGGGCTAATAAATCGTACTATTGTATTGAAGCGATTGTTGCGAACACGTCCAGACCTGGCGGAACTGGCAAATGTATGTAACTCTAAGGTGCCTTCTCAAATTCATAGATCACAGCAGATAGTTTCAAAATACAAGTTAGTTGAAAGGATATCGCAATTGGTATCTAATGCCGCTTTCTTTTCTTAAAGAAAATGTAACATTTCTTTTACTTTTTATAAAAAAAATGCTATTCAAAGCTTTCTGATACAAAAATTTTGCCTCGTAAGTGATGATATAATAATTTCTAACAAACTCACTATTTCAAAAAATCATTATATTGCAAATTTTCAATAAAAGGGGCAAAAAATTTTGAACTTTTTTTTAGAAAAGAAAACGCCATAAGTGTACTCTCTCAACACGGAAACTAAGTGTCGATTAAAATTCTTTATGTAGTCTAATTCTTTTACAGCTTACGTTATCACAATGTCTGGTGTTTCAGGAATCTCACCTCGTCCTGTACGCTTTCCAATAAGTCAATGAAAGATTTCAAACCTTGATGACACTCGTGTTTTAAAAATAAAAATATAATCCAATAGATAAAAAGAATATATAAGAAGCTATAAAATTTTAAATAAATTTCTAAAAAAGTGGCATTTGTTCAAAAATTGCTGAAAAACTAAATTCGATACTTTGTGGCGAACACAAAGATCACCGCATTTTTATTAATGATTTTGGAATTGATCCAAGTAATTAAGACAAAAAAACAGCATCTTTTAATTAAAATAAATATAAAAATTTGGAGTCATAAATATTTCTGCACATACATACTCGTACGTATGCAGATTATGCATACACATGTTTATGTATATCGATGTGTATGCAAGGGGTTTTCCAATAGAAGCGGGTCGATGTAGAAAAAAATTTATGAAAATCCACTTGAAAGTTTGAAAGTACTCTCCTACAGCCTCGATAAAATATGACTTTAGCACTTTTTCCTTATTGCCACAGATATTTGTATTCAACAGAAAGAAAATATTGTGTATGGATTTATTGCCTCTTTTTACAAAATGAAAACAAAATTGTGAGTGAGAATTAATATTAAAAAATTACGTATATAGTATGTATATTGAAACGAATAATTTGGCTCGAGTTCAAATCCGAGTTTACCCATTTTTTTTCTAATAAATTTTTTATTTCATTTTTATTAGAAAATTTTTATGGATAAATTTATTATTTTTTTATTAAGAGAGTACTATATATGGAACAATTTTAATTATTCATCAGACTAGCAGAACGGATCGGTACTGATTTCGCTGGATACTAGTGATCAGGAATATCAACTATTTAACCGTATTATTTAACAAATTAGAATACGAAAATTACAGACTTATTTATTTTTACATGCTAAATCAATTTCGGTTAGTACGAAATCCCTTCCCTGATGAATAACTACTCCATATATTCCAGTCTTCTATCGCTTATTCAGAGCCATTGGCTGCTGAGAATAAACTGTTTTTATCATGTTGTGAGGTTTCTGTTATTTGTAGTTGAATTTCTTTTTAGTATTTAACCAACTATGAAATATTCAAAAGAAATATTTTTTCTGACAGAATCGGGAGAAACATTTTGTTACGAGAGGAGGGAGGCTTTTCCTAAAAGTGCAAAATAGTAGAAGAATAATGTTAATAAAATGTTAAATTAAAATTTGTTATCCTTTTTTTAGCCTCTTCGGGCGATTTACCTTTTTTTCTAGAGCACCTGGCAAGACTAAAAAATCTAAATATTCAAAAATATTGATCCTTTCATTTAATTTACATATATGAAGTAATTTCAACTTCGCACAGTAACACCACATCCATATATAAACACAATTCGAAAATGCCAGTGAATTTAAAAAATCTATCGACTAATTTTAAATATAAAATACTGATAACTGATAACTCGGACGCCTGTCAACTTGTCTAAAAAACGTGCTTGAAAAGTATTACAGTTTTTAGTGGCTTTTATAGAAATTTTCTTGATGATCGTCTCGTCTGGAATGCATAAACATCACTTACATTGGTTTTTTATTTCAATTTGATTTCAATTTTCTGCTCGACCGAATGTGAACACGTTTTTTTTATACAGTACGAGCTCGATTTCCGCAACCGAAAGGAAGCCGGGGTTGTTGCTTTTAGCGAAAATTTGTGATAATCGATCACTAAAAATCTGATTTAAAAACTCACCACTGTTTTAGCTCAAATTCATGAAAGATTATTTTTTTAACATAAAAAAATCATTGACAAGGCAAAATGATAAAATTAACGTTTTATACATAAATAAAAAGCAAAACAAAAAATTATCTTCTTAAGTATTTTACACGTGAATAAATGTACATACGAGTATTTGAGTTCTGTTTATGAAAATATGTTTAAATCCTTAGTTTAAGGGGAAGAATGTTGAAATTTTTGTTTGAGTTTTAGACTTTTTAGCCTTTTGGGAAATCGCAGCTTCCTTGATTTCTTAAAGAGCGATTCATATTTCATAAGAAATGTCATTATCTGTTGCCCACTCCATACAAATCTCAAGGGACTTAATTAATGACATCATCTACTTTAACTTTGTCTACGTTCGACTTGTACAGTTTCTACAATTTCTTCGTCTGAAACGTCTATAGCTATATTTTCCTCTGAATAGATCCATTCTGCAATTTCACCATCTGTTAAGTTTATATCTGGTAAAACATCCTGCAACAAATTTAAAATGGATGGTGTAATTGAAGCCTGTTCTTCTGCTATCTGATTCCGTAACAAAATCAATGGTACATCGTCTTCGTCAGTCCATTGTTCATTTTTTGACATTAAAACGTTCCAACATTTCTTAATGGCGACGGCAGAAACTTTGTCCCATGCATTAGCTAAAAGAATAACTGCCATACGAGTATTAAAAGCTTTAAGATTTTTTCCCAAGTCTGTGCCTTTTGTGCCAATTAAATGTGTAAAGAGTAAAGAGAATAAAATATGTAAAAAGTATCAGCACTGACGTTTGGAAAACATTCTTAAGATGGGTTATTTGCTGAAACTTTAAGTACTTGTTAAAAAAACTACGTTTCTGAAGAAATAAATTCAAAGAGAAAATTCCTTTCAATTTTATAAAAACACAAAAAGTTGCACTTATCGAGGCAGGTTTTTGGAAAAAGTTGCACTTATAAAGACTCTAATGTAAAAAAAAATTACGTGTTGCGCTAATCGGAGTGATGCAGTTATCGGTAGTTGCGCAAATCGAACTCGTACTGTAGTTGAAAATTAAAATAATAATCTTTTATGCAACAATAAATAGTATGCTTTCGGTATGAGTTAATTACTTGTTGTAAATATTTGATAAATAAAAAGAATCAAGCTAAAAATTTATCATAATTTTTTCTTCAGTTTTGTTAAGTTTTTAATTAATGAAATCTTATCTGTTCGAAATTAAAAAAAATTTATATTGATAAATTAAAAAAAAAATTATGTATAGTAATAAAGTTGCCTAAATCAAAAGTTACTTAAATCTAGGGCACACTGTATTTTATTTAAAGATCGCAAAAACTATTATTAGCATAATCAGATGTCTCTCGCCAGATTTCTAATGATTCTTGCATCAGACAAATTGTGTTTGAAAATAACAGTTTTACCCACGATCGACCATAAATGTGTTTGTTTTGAAAGTCAATTTCTGGTTTCTTGCAAATTGCAATAACAAAACAGAAATTTGTACCAAAGCCAGCCAGTCAGTAGTGACGTCTTTAATGGCACTGTCGACACACTGAATCGGTTGATTTTTTTATCATTAGCTTAATTTTAAAACTATTTATTTATTTATTTATTGCTTTTATTTATTTAAGATTTTGTGAAGCAAACATAAAGTTAAAATATTCATTCGTACAAAAATATTAAAGAGCTTTATGTGCTTGCAAGTTTATTTATTCAAGGTAACCAACGAAACTACTCAGCCCGAATAAAAAAAAAATTATTTCAGCAGTAGTTGGAGCACACTTATCAAGAAAATTAATATTAATTATCGATATCGATCTGATCGAGTTTTCTTAGTTTGAGATTATGACATTCGATATCGAATAATCTGTTTCTATTGTTCGATAGCGAATGCCATAATCTCAAACTAAGAAAATTCGATCGAATCAGCTCGATATCGAAAGCGACGATTAGGCCCCAGTAATTACTCATTGTTCATGACCATTTCGTGAACGGTGCCCATCTCTACACTGTACATAATTAAAATAAATGGCGCTATTATGACCTTTTAAAATCTCTAAAACCATTAGAAAATAATTAAATATGTAGATCAACCTGCCACATGCATGCGCTGATAACATTTATGAATGTGTGTGTGTGTATATGTATGTTTAGAAGGCACTGCATAGAACATCTATTAACAATCAAACCACTTTCGTAGGCGAAGAAGCATTTGTCGCGCATAAATTCGCACCAACGTACACACATCGATATGGCTATTCATTGTACAAATATGTACATGAGTATATTATACATACATACATTCATATTTACTCGTACTTATTCGTGTGTGTGTGTGTATGTTTTTAGTGCTCAGCCATAAATAACAGTTTAGGGAATTTGTCCCAAAATCTGAATTTTTTCTTCGTGTTTGGGGATGACAATCTCGTTACGGGGAACTGTTAATTATTTGCAGATAACTTATTTTTGTTTATTCTGTTAAGAACTTTTGAACTAAAAGGAGCTGTTGGACATAAGTCGAAGCATAAACATCCATGTAAATCAAATGGGTTTGAAAATAGGTTTGATTCGAAAGTAAACATAACTAGTTCAAGCAGACCTGTTGAACACAACTCTACATTTTTTTTTAATACATCTTCTATCTTCTATTATATATAATTAATAGGAAAACAAATTTTTTAGATCCCTTTTACGGCCGTAATTCTGAAGCAATTTTGGAAAGATTTATATGTTCTTAAACGGGAGTTTACATAGATGTGCACAATCTTAATTTTATTTAAATCGGTTGGAGCTGTAAGTGTTTGAAGTTGCTACTAACACATGCACACTCATTACACACTTATGTATCAGCTTCAACTTGAAAAATAAACAAAGTGTCCATGTGTGTTTGTCCAATTTGCTTTTGCATAGAGAAGAGAAAGAGTTTTAAGTTGCTTATTCAGAAGGTTTTCTGTTTTGTATTTTATCGTATGCATTTATGTGAATGTTTAATATTTATTTCTAGAATGCGGTCGATTGAGTCGACCGCTGGATACACTAGTATATTTTTATTATACATTCGAAAAGAGTACTACCAAAGTATATTTATACGTGAACGAAGGCATTTTGTTTTTGATATTTTCATCCTTAAGCATGGTACTCTGTTCATTATTTCGTGAGAACTGCTGCCAAAAGTCCATATAAAAAAAGTTCATGCGAAATAATTGCAAAATAATATTGCTGAAGATGTACTCTATTCAATTGACAATTTCTGCGTTTTTGATGTTAATGAGGTCTGCGAGAGACAAGACGTACATCTTGAACTGGCTACCACCAGACATTTTGGCAAAAAAGTTGACTGCGAACAAGGCAGTAAGACTAAGAATGGCCTCTAGGGCATGGAGTTAAGTACCTTGACAACTATCAGTTTTTTGTTACTTCGTTTTTATTAAGCTTTTTGTATTACGTGGTGACAAAATTAAATTAAATAGAATTAAATAAAAATTACAATTAAAAGAAACTCCAGAATATCCTCGGATTCCACTGAAAATGTGTACTTTAATCAAATCAATCGGATTTAATGTCCGTCAACAAAGTACTCAATGTGTAAACCTCCTCCGCCGTACTTTAATGTCAATTGAAAAAGGCAACGTATAATGTACGATGGATTCTATATGCCTCAGCCTTTACATTTCGATAATTCTAAAGTCTGGTACTGACTTCAGCCCTGAATTTCTGGTATCATTTATGTATATCTACACGGAATAATAATCATGTTGACTTGTGTAGAAAATATTTGTTGCATTCACACAAATATATTTATTTCGTTAAGGTACAGTGCGTGAAACAATTAAAAACAAAGTACAAGAAATCGAAATATTAAAAATTCCAAGACCAAAAAATTTTCTGTATATTAATTTTTGCTTCAGCTTTCGGATAAAGTCTCCACTTAGAGTTAAAACTTCTTTGGAATAGTCAATAAATATCAAAAAATGCTTGTAACTTTTTATTCGAACTCCGGACTGGCAAATGGAAATTTCTTTAAGATTTAAGTTTTTTTTACACACAGTTCTTCTGGGATCATGAGTTTTCGCAAAAACAATTTTCATATTAATTTGTTATTATAGAGAACAACTCCATTAAGTTGATTTTTGGGGAATTAAGAATGGAAAATTGGGAATAAGATTTGAGAAAAACTGAGAACCCTCTGTGTGTACTGTCTGGTGTCTTGACTTACGTATGAATGAACAGAAAGCTTATTACTGATCACGCAGTGATCAGGTGCTCTAGGTCAGTTACGGGGCCTATTCATATTGATTGGCGCCCGTGTTTTAATTATACTTTATTAACTTAAAAAATTTATAAGAAAAATATAATATAATTTTAGATTGATAATAAAAAAAGTAACTAAGTAAATGTTATTTGAAATTTGTATGACTTTTTCTCTAAATTAATGTTATGCTTTTGGCATAAGACATTAAAAACTTTTATTTTAAATATCAGACATAGAATATTCTGAACTTCGTTCCTTAGACATGCGAAAACCAGGTCATGGAGCACTTTCTGATTTAGTAGGATCCTCTGAAATCAGTCGACGTAGCAATGTCGTGACTCCAACCGTCCCCAGTTTCAGTAGAAAATTCTGCGGAAGTTTGACAACTATCGGACATGAGACCTTAGGGGTACCGATGAATGAGGACTTTCGTGGTTGTACTTCTTATACAGTAGAGTGCATGACCATAATCTCATATAACCAAAAATAGGCTAAAAATTCCTTTAATAGGAAACGAATCAGGAACCTGTATCAGCTTTGACGGCATTATATCAGTTGATGTTCAGTGGGTTGCAGACTTAACCGTACCAAGCGTCATCCACAACTATTCGACCTGTCTAGTCTTAACACATGTTTCGGAAGTATGGAAAAACAAATATCGTAGTCTTAATCCCTAAGGGGAATCGGTCTTCATCTTATATTAAAAATCGGTACGAACCGTGTATCTGCTCTTCAAAAAGGGAAAATCAGTTAAAGCACAAATAATATGCATTGTGGTCATTTCTTGTCCCAATCTCAGAAGCCTTCAACAACGTAAAACCAAAGATCTTTATTATGGCTGGGAAGAAACTGAATAGCATTCAGTCGATAATTATTCTTTTCTGAATACTATTGATCACAATTGCTATTTTATATCTACGGTGGGACGCAGATCGCGCGGTAATGATGTAGAGAAGTCCCACCTTAGACTTAAATCAGTGTCTGGAAGATATCTGGATATCTCTTAACATTGTTTCACTCTGACCGTGCCCACGTTCTAGTGTGATCGATTATTCGACATTTTTCAGAAACCGGTTTTTGAATAGTTCGAATATATGAAATTTTGAAAACCCCGGTTTCGTTTTTTAAAATCCAGGAAAAACCGGTCAACCGGTCACACTTAAACAATTGCCGGTAAAAAAAAAAACATTTGATCGCACAATCAAAATACTTAAATTGATTTTTTCAAAATGTTTAAATAAAGATTGTCATGGAAGATCTTGAAATATACAATAAAACATAACAGAGTAAACAAATTTGTATGATACAATGGAAATTCGCTTAATGTTTAATTAAAATAAACATGTATTTATTAATTTTATACACAATTCATTGAAATAATCATTGACACCAAATAATATTTAAGCTATCAGCTGTTTGGTTTTTAATTACAAATATGCAAATGTCATGGATCTTTTTATTTCGCACGTGATTTACGCGTGATCATGAAAAAATATTAAAAAAAAAAATTAATCGAGAGTGCATGAACATATTTTAACACAAATTAAAAGCCGTATTTGATTCTGAGTAAAAGGTGAAAATGTTGTTAACTAATATATTCCTAAATATACTCAGAAGTAGTGATCTAAATTCAGATATTTTCTCCTTCAAATTGCAATTTAGATTGATAAAACAGTTTAGAAAAGAAACCCCTTTTTTTGGGGGTTATCAGAAATTCATCGCTGCATAATAAAATTGTTTCACCACTAAATTGTGGCGTTTATTGCTTATGGGGGGTTTTTTTTTGTTGCAAATATTTTGGAAATATATAGTCGATTAATATTCGATTAATCAAAAGATAACATTCGCTACAATTCCATCCCTTATTTTCCAACTTCTACTCATAAAATAGAAGTTAAATTAACATTTTATTTTATTTATGAATAGCAAATATTTCGATTGCAACGAATCCTATTGATTAACTTCAAAAAGGTTCTACTTGTTGTGGGTTGAGGTAGTCTTGATACCTGCATGCATTTTATTGATGGACCAGCTGTTTTTCGCTGGCGTTGCAAATCGTCGACCACTTTTGATTCGCGCACATAAAAGTGTTGATATTTAAATTAAATTTTTACGTATACATAAATACATCATTTAAAAGTTGTAGGGATTTTTGTAGAGACAATTTTTTGAACGCGTAGCGAAAAATAGGGATTTTATTCGGGCTGCGTACAGACTTCTCAAAAAAGTATATAACATCACTGAGTACAACCTCCATAATCTAGACAAATATAGCTTCAGCTACTGTCCGGGTTAGTGAATCACATTACGTCACACGTAATTATACGAAAGAAAGAATTCGTTCGACATAATGGGCCTGGCAGTTAAATAATTTACAAAAAACATAAAGAACCAACATAATAAAAGTGACACAAAAATATTCATTTTGAAAAATAAGGATTTATTTTTGTTTGAATACAAAAATCTTTATGTAATTTGCCAGCTTTATTTTTAAATTCTTTCCAAAATAAAATATCCTTATCTGTGGCTTTGGTTTGTTCAGCCCGTAAAATATCGATTGAAAACATTTCGCCACGCAAACTCAATTACACTAAAATCTTTTTAAATACTTATTTTGTCTAGAGTTAAAATAATGAAAAAATTTTACTGTGGAAAAAGAGCACTTGTCCAGACTGTGGAGGAAAAATTTCTAAGCTGTCCGAAAAATTTAAATGTCCGAATTAGTGGATAGTCCGAATCAGCGAGTGTCCGGATTAGTGAGGTTGTACTGTATTTAGTAAACTAATTACAAGTACAAGCATTTTGATTAACTGTAGATAAGAAACTTATTTTTCAAAACTTTGTTCTAGTTATTAGCAACAGAGTCTAGTAATGTATTCATTATTGACAAACTGCTTCAAGCCAAATAAAAACCAACTGCAAATGACGTACTTGTGGTTTTATCTTGTTCATTTAGTTTTATAGTAATATTTCGGAAAATGTTAATGCATTTAATAATTTAATGAATAATATTAAAAGTGTATTATATTTCACCGCAACTTGTTCTAATTGTCTAGCCGGAAATATTATTGGTAAATAATATCCCAGCAGAAACTTGCTATAATGTGCTGCAGTTATCAAACAGTATACTTTTTAATGACATACTACATACTTCTGCATTACTAGTAAGTAGTTAAGTAAGACTTTGTAATCGTCTGTTATATAAGTACTTATTTTTTTGGAAAAAATCCAACAGGACTAAAGGCAACTGCTCTAAAAATATTTAAAAATTTTTGCACGACAATTCCAAAAATTTCGGCCATAAAAAGTACTACGATCAAAATAAAGACCAGTTCTTGATACGTACAATATCATCTCAGTTCTAGGCAACCTGTACGCTTGGTTGTACATTCAAAGCTCATTATATCTGATACATTTTTGTTAGCCTTCATAAATTCATACGGCACAAGTATGCGTATTACACTAAATGTGAAATCGGCATTCAACGTCTTATCAAACGATATAAAAGTCCAGCCACCACGTTGGGGTGGTATTACTCTGCAACGCTCGCTAGAGTACAATCTTATTCTTCTAGCAATTTCCAGACAGAAATATTTGCAAACAAAATGGCTGCTGATCTGGCTTGTAATCCTAGAACTAGGAAATCACATATTAATTTCTTTATATATAGTCAGGCGGTAATCGAGGTGGTATCCGCTGAATATACACACTCTTTGATTGTTCAAAGGTGAAAGGACTCATTTGATAGACTTTGTACCAACAGAAAAATATATATTTACTGGGTTCGTCGACACCATGGCATAGAAGGCAACGAGGAGGCGGACGAATTAGCGAAACGGAGAGTTCAAATACCGTACATCAGGGTGATAGACATTCCAATTCGCAATATTTAGATAAATATAGACTCTTCTATACAGAGGAAATCTGAGGCGGTGCAAAGTATCCAAAGTTATTTGGAGATCCTATGATCCGAAATGGACTAAACTACTTCCATCGCTACCGAGAAATGACTGTAGGCTTTTGGTAGATTTTATAGCGGGTCCCTGCTGGACAGCAGTATACGCCAAACGCGCGGGGCAACTGACTAGTGATAACTGTAGATTCTGTGGGGTGCCAGGGGAAAGAGACGAAAGAGACGGTGGAGCACATACACTGCTACTGTCCGGCACTCATACACTCCAGAGCGAACTGTCTGGGTGATCATTATTACCAAGATCTCGGGGGGGAAATCTCTGGAATCGGACTAATGAGATTCCTAGCATTCACCAAGAGAGTGTGGAGTACTCTTGGTATTATCACATCTAACTAACTTTTTCATTTACAGGTTATCGTATATCATGGTAACGCTAAGGACGAACACGGCCTGTACCGGCCATCATAACTCTCGCAGGGATGCTCCACTAGCTGGCCTATTAGGCGGGCTATCCTCCTAACTTAGACAGTCCTTGAAAATATATAAAAAAACCATAGAATTGTTTTTTCTTGCTGTAGTGGACAAACTGTAAGGGACGCGCTTCTAATCTTTAAATATTTGGAAAAGAAACAAATACTTAAAACTTCAATTTTAAAAGCAATTCAAAGATAATTTTTCCAGAAAGCTTTCTAAAGAAACTTTCTTTAAGCCTATCCAACCAAAGTATTTAAGAAATAGGGCTCGAAGAATTATTTCGAGTTCGCAACCCCGCTGACTGAAAGGCTAGCCCACATTTCCTATTCCTACATAGAAATCGCACCACTTTCTATCAGCAAGTTTGATGTTTTACTCGTAGTGGGCATTATTTGATTTAAATCAGAAGAAAAACAACACACTATAATTTAATTAGGAACAACTAACAATGAAAACATAATTATGTTTGTGTGTACATAAATACATATATGCGAGGGTTGCCTTTTTTGTTTTTCGTTAAGGGAATACTGCGCAGCATGAGACGATTATGATTTTGAAGTCCTGAATACTTTATGATACTTCTTCGAAACATGTTTCCTGCAGTGACATCTCATCGTGACAGCATTTTTTATATTTTATACGTTGCGTGCATCGATGTGCAAATCACACAACGCCAGGGATTGGGGCATGCATTAGAGCCTTTAACAAGCATCCACTTTTATATCTTTTAATTGTACCAACACTCAGGGGATGGTCATTGTTTTGCATCAGAGATGAGCGATCCCGTGATTTTTAAAGAGTGGAGTCGTTGAGAGTAAAAGTGATTTTAAAATCGCCGCTCTTTTTCTTTCACTTCACATATTTCAATCGAAAAGTTTCTCGACGCGGGAGTTACAGAACATGGGTACTGGTTTCGAATAAAGAAATGTAAACACAGGTTAGTACAAAATTTTTTGTCAACCACGATTGCTCGTAAGTACGCCATTTTGTGTTTTCCCACATGTAAAAATCTGTTCTGGCAATACTACATGTTAATGAAATCAATAGCATACTTTTGGGGTTAACACACGCCAGACGATTCAAATACTTAAAATACAAAAGACTTAAGAAACAAACTTAGTGTTAGGTTTTATTTTCGTTATGGAATTTCTTGATTCGGTCGCCGCGGTCAAAGCCCGCGACAAAAGCTGTGCAATAGCTTAAAACCCCAACCCAATTATTTCACGCTGTTCTTGTGGAATGTAGCGCTCCATTGCTTGTCTGTTTTCCGATAGGCTGACTAACTTTACGCCACCCTGTAAGCTCATTTGCTTTTATTTAAGCAGAAGAAGGATAACTCTGTCTTGTATTTTTGCTTTAGAGAAGTCACAATTCTGTGGGGTAGTAACCCTCGTATGTAAAAAAAATAAATAAAAATATATGTACGTGTAAACATACTTATTTATGTATATTTCAACATGAGTTCGTTGCTCTCTGTTTTTTTTTGCTCACTTAATTACTCTCCGACGTTTAGTCGGCCAGACAAACAATTTGTATTATTTCCAATGAGGCGCATGTAGAGAATAATACTATATTTTTACTACTTTTAAAAAATCTATTACGCACGGTGGTTTCAAATGAGTTAGTACTTTGTTAATATAAATATGTACATATTTGTTATTTATTTGATAAGCAAATCAGTGTTAATTGTTCCATTTTATTTGTTGTAAAACTATTCTAATAAATGAAGAGTAGCAGCAGATAAAGAACAAACGAGTTCGATAAAGACTGAAACACCTTTAACATTTCGATTGAAATTTATTTAATTTAATTTTCAATATGGGCCAGACTTATTAATACGACTCGTTTATATTTTTAGAATTTTTGCTCGATTGATTTTCTATATAATTTGTTTCGATAAAAGTAATGTTTACTTTGGAAAGCTAAGAAAATAAACATACATATGTAAATATTTATGTACATAAATACATACATACATACAATCTTACATGATAAGAAAATCTAACAAAATAGCTTAATTTTTCATTTAAATCATTTCAAAATTTTTTTTTACAATTTCTGTCAAAAATAAATCGTAGCATTTTATTTCATTGTCAGTATGTCGTTTTGACCAAGTCGTATTAATTTGGGCGTAGTAATACGCCTTAAATTTGACCTTGTTTGCTGAAGGTCTTTTAAGTTTTTTATGTAAAGAGATTATTTTTGTTTTTTATAGAGTTCATTCATTCAGTATTTCTAAATATAACAATTATGAAGGCCCTTAAATAACCTTCAATGATGAAGCTTTACATTCGACGATTACAAGCTTATATTTTAAAAAAAACCAATGCTTCGAATTGAAGAAATGTTCGGAAGTTGACTTATTGAGAGATACTATCCCTACAGGAAATGTTGTACCAATTGTTCTGAACGCACCTGCCCTATGACTGGTAAAAATGAGAATGGTACAAAAAGTCCCTGGTGAAAAGGGGATGGATGATTTGCAAAAAAAGAATTGTTCGTATTTTTTTATTATTTTTTTTTTAATTATTTATGGTGATAAATTACATTAATTGAGTTTTTCAGAAACTATAACAGGTACTAAGGATACTGCCACAGGACCAGTACGTAAAGTTTAGGTCTAGAACCTGTCACCGAGTATCTTAATTATGTCAATGGACCCCCTCCAATGACAAAGTCATGTAAAAGTTACCGGTACCTTTCATATAAAATTCCGAAACTCGAACCGGTTGCTAGTTCCTGGGAACCAGTCACGTGACGTATCCTTGCGACAGGTTCTTTCCTCTCTAGGGATGTTAGTTAATGCTTCGCCAGAACCATAGCAGTCGTAATAGGAGCTATTAGTCTGCTGGAAGATCGCATAACTCTGTCCTAACCCAACCATCGATTGTCAGTGATCTTAGGTGCCCAATCTATGAATAGAAATATTGTTGGATATATGTAAACGATTTTTTTTGGGTATTTACTTATGTATTTGCCTCTGTGGAAGTGGCATCGACACTAATAATATTTTCCAATCCAAATATAAGAAATTCCTTTTCACTTCTTCCTATTAAATTTATTTTATCGTTCCAAAACTTTGCAGTAAGTTTGAGGACTATTATTTTCAATCTACTCTTGATTTATTTGTATTAAAATTTAGTAATATTTATCTTAAACTATTCTAACTTTTGTCAAGCCTCGAAACGATCAGGTGATAGAAAAAGACCACGTTTTCTGCAAAATTTGCTTTTATACCAAAATCTTACATTGCTTTAACTGCTGAATAAAAAAAATGTAGTAACGCTACCTTTATATAAATTATTGATGAAGAATACAACAGTATTATTAATTTTTTACTTAGTGGTGGGATTTATCTAAATGGCGAATAAAGTTCGGCATAGTAATTATTGAAACCGTTAAATTTGAATCGATTTTATAAACAAATGCATGGAACTCTCTGCAATTTTAAAAATTGATATAAATCAAAAACCGAAACGAAAAAAATAAATAAATTCCGAATTCTTTTCTTAACCCATTTAGACCCAAATATAAACTAGAAGGAAATTTAGAAAAATAACTTTATTTCAGAAATTATTAGATGCTAAATAAACATTTGACAAGAAAAAAATAAAAAAAAAATTCTTCAGTGTGGGAAAAAATGGGTGTCCTCAAATGGGGCCAATGGGCTCAAGTGTGAAATTTTTCAAAACACCCTTTTTCAATGCATAACGTTTTTGTGCATTTCTCACATTGCCAACGAGCTTTTTGTGGCATACGGCACATCGCAGTTGACTTGCCAGCTTATGGGGAAAATGTCCTACATTAGCTAAGTTCACGCCTGATACCCCTGATGAAGGCTTTCGCCGTCTTCCATCAGCTTTTTCACCGTCTAAATGTTTCAAATAATTTCTGCATTTACTTCGCCGAAACTGCAGCTGGTCCATATTTTCACCGGTAGTCAAGAGATGAAGCCGCCAAGCATTAGCCACAGATAAATCAAGCATATAGGTAAATATAACCCACCACCATTTTTTGCCTCGTATACCTGATCTATATGCCGAAATTGACTGATCAGCTTGATCGACTCCTCCCATGCCTTTGTTGTAGTTCTGGAAGACAAATGGGATGTTCACATCTACTTTCCTTTTTTCTATGCCGCTCCATCTTTTCACTTTACCTAGGGGACAAACAAAATCGTGGTTGGTACCCATGGTACATACGCTATTGTCAAGCCATCGCACGAACAAAATTTGATTAGCTGTATCAAAACGATAGTCAAATTGTGCACGGTCTTTTCTTTTCATGTCCTTGACAGACTCCATTGGGCATTTTTTCGTTCTATTTTCCCTCACGGTACCATTAGCAGAAGGACCAGATTCGCGTAAATCTCGCAGTAATGCATGGCTAGTAAAAAAGTTGTCGAAATATATGGTATGCTCATATGGCGGCGCTACATTTGCTTTATTCAGTAAGTTCTTAACCACCTTAGATCCTAACGGTTCATTACTCGATTCTCCGGCTGATTTTCCACAATATACGTCGAAAGCGTAACAATAACCGTCAGCGCTTGCAATCATCCAATTTTTGTACCCAAACCGTACAGGCTTTCCTCTTATGAATTGCTTGGCTGGATGACGTCCGAAATATTTGATCATTGATTCGTCTATTGAGAGATCTTTGTGAAATACGCCCCATTGTTGGTACTTCTTGATAAGCAAATCGGAAAGAGGTTGTAATTTAAACATTTTATTGAGGGATCCGGCAGCAGCTTCATTGTCACAGAAATGTAAAAACTTTGTTTATTTCCATAAACCTGTTTCTAGACATTGCTTTTGAAATAATTGTAACACTGCAGTCTTCATCTAAACTCCAGTACAGGCGCTCCCGTGGAAGTGAATGATATCCAGACAAGAGTAGAATACCAAAGAATATTTTTAGCTCATCCACACTAATGTGGAAGTCATGATAATTGTGTTGTGAAGCATATAACTTCGTATTCAGGATGATCATGTTAAAAACCTCTTCATCAAAAAACTTTTCGAAAATTTCGATTGGGGTTTGACCTGTTAGTTCATTTACAACATTTTCTTTTCTCTTTTGCACCACGTTTTCCTCTGATGACTTGTTTGTGTAGGAACCTTCACATTTTCGCCAACTTGGTTCCTGCTTATGAATTTTTCTGTATTTTTCTAAGGGCTCATCATCACTACTATCCCATTCAGTACTGTGTTGATGTTCAATAACTTCAACTGTTCCTGGGATGTCGTGAGGAAAATCAATTTGTTGGGCGTTATTTTCATCACCTTCTTCTTCATCCGTGAGAATACTCGGGTCTGGAGGAATTACCACCAAATCATAACTGGCATCACAATCGCTGTCTTCGTTAAAAATGTTTGCAATAGCTTCCTCAAGACCTCGATAATTATTTGCTTCGTTAAAATATTGCTTTGCCATTGTTAAAAAGTCCGTTGTATAGCACACATGTGTAGAAGCGAAAACTAAAAGTCAAAATGCACACTTTCATTCAAATCAAAGGGGATTCACCTGACTGAAGATAACTTGCAACAATACATGAAATATATATATAGTTGCAGTCGTTAAGCAGCTCTGGGCTGAAGAACAGCTCTCGCGTCATCGTAATTATTTCTTAAGTGCGGTCAGGCTTGCGTGTGTTGTTTAGCCTTCGAGAGTTTTTCGTCTCGCTCGCACTGGTTGACTGATTTGCCACGGATAACCGTATAGTCTTACGTTTCTTTTGTGGAATTTCGTTGACAACCACGTTGCTACTACTTCCTATGTGAAGGCATAGGTCGTGTATAGTCAGTCACAAAACTTTTTTAAGATACTGTTAATAACATCTTGGACATATGGTCTAGTTACCGGCGCCATTTTTGTGCAACTATATTCTGCAAATTTACTTTGCAGAATATATACCAATAAATAAATAAATATATATAGTTGCTGTTAAGTATATCAGTTCTCATAATATATATATAAGATGTTTGATGTGAAATTCAAACGTTTGTACTAAAAGCATATGATATTAGCAAAAAGTAAGCAAAAAAAAATGTAGCTTTCTGCCCATTGGACCCATTTGGAGACACCATACTAAAATATGCCGTATTTCGGTCAAATATTGTTATTTATTTCTAATTTCGTAATAGCTTGATGAAAAGACTGTATTTAAATAACTGATGGTTAAAAATGAGAAAAAGCACACACTCATAGTAAAATATAATAACGTAGCTTTTGTGAATAGCCAAGATGTTTAATGATATAACTTTAACGTCTAATTTTAATCAACTTAAAAATATATTCATAAAATTTAGTGTTTTATTTAGAAGTCACTATCCTTGTCAATGTAAATTTGTATCTAAACGGAATATAAAGTATCGGAACTAACTATTATGGCCATATGAAGTACCGTCCTCATATGAGTACGGCGGGCGTAAATGGGTTAATATATAGTTTTTTTATCAAGGAGAAACACGGCAATTCACGGCCAACATTATCAAAAGCTTAAGCGAAGTTTATATTTATGGAAAAAGTCATTTATTTAATGTTAAATGAGAATTCCTCGTTTTGTTAACAAGCGCAATAGCGTCCACTAAAAAACTTTTTTTTAAATTACTTACTCTCTTCACTATATTGATTAATAACTGATAAAAAAAAGTTTTAATTTATATTAAAACTAGGTTTTTTATGCTGCACTGAGCACGTTCCTTGCAAATGTCAACATCGATTGCCCATAAATCAGCTGATATTTGTTTTTTACAAAAACCAAAAAATCACTTCATTGAGAGTAAATAATTTATGTCGAACAATAAATTTCTTTTTATCAAATAAAGAAAAACATGAAAAGTGAAACTGAAAAAAATAAATTAATTATTTCGATATGTTTATGAGTGCATCCTAATTTAATTTTCTTCTTCCACAATAGTCGACACTCAATTCAGTTGATACCATGAAATTAAAACTGATATAGGGCTTACAATTTTACACGAAATAGTTAATAACTTTTTCGCGAGAAATGATGTTGATTAAAATGGTTTGCAAATTGAAATAAATCAAGTATACGAGTATATTTATTTATCATTAAGAAGAATGTATTTTCTGGGTTTATTTATCACATATTTCAAAGATTTTTACAAATTAATCCAACAAATAGAATTTTTCCAGACCTGGCTTCAATACAACCATTTATAAAACATATAAAATTCAAACGCATAATTATAAAACACTTTTGTATGAAAATTACCAACAACAAAAATACAATACTGTATAATTAGACGATTACACGACACATACGACGTTAATACGAGCTTTTGAATTGAACAAATATTATTGTTAGTGAAAGAAATGTATTTCTGGCCAAGATTTCCGATCAAATTACCTACTGTGCATCCGTTGAGAAATTAACAGTTTTATTCTACTGAAAGGGGGACATTCGCCTATTATAATAAATGTTAATGGCGATTATTGAGAAGTAATTGGTTCCTGAAAATTGTCTCCTCTGAAGTGCACTGCTTGGGACTTAATGCGTAACTCACATCTCCACGCGACTTGGAGCCATATTGAAGTTTATTCTCTGTCTACTCGATATACTTCTTCTCTGTGGCATTATTGACAGTGCTGTCAATTGACCAAGCGCTGTAGATCATATACTCGTGTGTCCAATATCCTCTGGTCCATATTAAATGACTTGAACGCTGATGAAATATATTTTATGAAGGCACTACATTCATTCTACATGAACGATTGGTGGCAGCTAGACTTCTTCTAGAGAGCGCTTCGTAGGTCGATGTACCTCTAAACTCAACATAATACATGGTATCACAAGTATTATTCGGTATTATCATTAAAAATTATAGCTACCTTATCCGTAACATCGTGCAAAGCCACCACGGACATTTGAAAAATGTCTTATTCCAGACATGGGCCTGTCAAATAACAGGGGGTGTTTCTCTAACACTTCAAACACAACTTTTTTTACTTCATTTCAAAATCAAACCGGTCTTCTTGGAAAATGATTGACGTGTAGGCGCACAGCAGCAAATTCAAAAGTGGTAACATTTATCTATTTTATAAATGAAGATGCGACAATGCCAACTATTAGAAATATGTATGTCCCAATGTTTCTATAACTAGTGGCATGGATAGAGGCAACTCCAAATGTTCCTTTCCATTAAGCAATATACGAAATTATTGTCTTATACAAGACTTTTCGTATCATTGAGTTATAAGTTAGCTCCTTCTAAAGGTTCTAAAATATTGTTTTGTATAGCGTAACACTAATGGGCACCAAAACATGTCGATAAACAAGCGTTAATTGCGTAACCAGTGGGGACTTTTTAAATTAAATACCCCCCTTAAAAAAAAAAATAAAGTTAAAATCATGACCTATTAAAATTAAAAATAAAAACTTAAAAATGCAATAAATTAAAATATTATTTTGTGATTCTGGCCGGCATTTTATTTGAGTGGGTGGCCTGATGTTGCATAAATTTTAATAGAACAACAATTTTCTTTTTTATTTGTCGTGGAACTCGTGACAAGATATAAATGCCAAGGGCTGTCATCTGCGGTAACGGCTCTAGATTTGTTCACATTTGGAAATGGTGTATTAGGCAGCCAAAATAATATGTATTGTGCCAATTTGATATGGAAAAAAGAAAAATAAATTTCTTAAGATAAATTATAGATGCAATAAAAAATACATTAAAATAACCTTATTTGAGGTCACACATGCTTTGGCTCGAAAAGTTTGCGTGAATAGAAATTTTGACTACGAACATAAACATTGAATGTATGTATATACATACAAATATTAGGGTGGTTCATTTCCAACATATTTATCTATTATGTGCGTAAGCAAATTTTAATCAAGTTAAATATTGAGAAACGAATTTTAATACCAAAGCTGTACTTACACCAATCTGAGTTCTCTTATGATTTCTTTATAATTTTCTTAAGTTAAAATTAAGACTTTATAGCAGACACGCTATTTAACTTTTAACCTATTAGACTATATAGGAACTCAGATAGTGTATGAAATATTAAATTTTTTCCAAATGAAATGATGTAAACAATTAACTTATTTAAAATTTTTAATGCTGAGGTGCCACCTCAAAGCTGCTTTTTGGGTTTCAGTAGAGGTGGACACCGTTCACGTAATCATGCGTGAGCACGCATGCTCGGGATTAAGTTTTTCTTTCAATCATGTGAGCGTGTGTGAACATGAGTATAAAAAAATTGAGCGTGAGCTTTATTGTAATATTTTTTATAAAATTTTTAATTTTTTTTTTAATATTTTAGATTTTTTTTGATAAGTATTTCGTAAGCGTGAGTTTTCGTGATCATGACTGGCTTTTCTTCCACTCACAAAACATATGTTACATCGGTTAATCGATTAATAGAGTGAAATTAACTGGTTTAATCGTTAATCGAAAATAGAGAATTTTAAATTAAACGATCAGTTAATCGGGTAGTAAGTAATCGGTTAACCGAATGAATACCCTAGTATCTTGGGAGTTACGTATACGCGATCAAGAGGAGCATCACGTAGCCACCACACATGCAGACATTAGCAATTCGCACAGAGTATGTACGGCCCCCTAATAAAAAATATTAAATATTTACATTATTCATAGCAGAATTTGTGGGCGCTCCTATTAAAACAAGTACGGAACCCCACACCGCTCAAGTCAGACTGATTGATTTTATTTCATATGTCTAGTACGATATTTTAAATGTTATGTTTTATAAATTGTACTCAAAAACTTTCGGCATAAGAACATTGACTCTCATTTTACGTTGTTTAAAAACATTAAACTTTCTATAAAGCGTATATTCTTTCTTTAGAAATAATTTTCTTCGCAAAAGCCCTTTAAGAGCTCTTACTGGTGAGCAGGGGAAGCTAAATCAGAAAGACCAAGGCAATCAGTTCAATATTATCGCTACTGGCAGCTTCAATCTCTAGAATATCGATAGAGATAAATGTTTTGCGCACATTTTGTATGGAAAAAAGGAAAACTGAAGTGAAAATTATGAGCTGACTTTTGGTGTAGTTAATTATACCTTAATTGAAAATTAATTTGTGCACCTGAAAAAACATCTTTTGTGTGAAACGAACCACTCTAATGGATATACATATGTATGAATTTACATACCCTCGGAAAAATTTTAATATTTTTATTACCAGTAGTGCTAAAAAAATTGTATTATTGTTTGTTAAAAATATCTTTAAATAAGTACACACATCTCTATATTTAGGAAAGGAAAAGAAACATTTAACGGTTTCGTTATTTTGTGTTTTGATCATCTTTACGAGTATTTAGGTCAAATCAACAAGAAAAAAATTTTTAATTTAGACACTTTAAATTTCTTTCCAAAATATCTGACAATAAGACAAAATTTATAGCTAACACAAGTAATCAATCAGAGTATATGTACATATGCCCTTTCATAGTGCTGCATGGAAATTTATACTACTTTTTGTTGCTAAATAACACTAAATACATTTCTTTTGCTTACATGATATTTTAAACTGTCACTTTTAACAGTGAAGTGAATAAGTGCTTAAGTCGACATAAGCTAAATTCTAGTTATTAGTGCTTTTGTAATCTTCATATTTATAAGTAACCGTGGACAAAGCTTCAATTATTTGGTACAACTAGACGTCAAACGTCATCATAAGGATTTTTTCGGGCTTGTGATTATTTTTCTGAAGTAAAATATTTTCAGTTTGTATACTTAAAATAAAAAAAAACTCATACAAATTAAAAAATAAAATCAAATTCACAAAAAAAAATTATGTATAATATAAATAAAGAAAAAAAAAAGCAAACAAAACACACCTCCATGACTAAAATACAATACCATCTAACTATCAAAATAAAACATTTGATCTTTGAGCGTAACTGATAACGCTCTGTGGCAAAATAAAATAAATTAAAAATTTTTGTAGGTCTAGTTGAAAAGATCAAAACTATCTTCTTTTTTTATTTATAAAAAAAAACAATTATTATTGAAAAACCCCCACTCCAAAACAGACAATGTGTCTAAGATATGTGTGAGTGCCTACCAATATGGTCCTACTACACAGTGCTCTTAACACCGGGTGAATACAATGCGTCCACCAGTGCCCCCATGTGCAACAGGCAGCTACACATGAGTACCAATTCGTAGACTCGTATTTAGACAGTCCTTCTCCCTTGGTTATGAGCGGAGCCTATCTAAAACTTCTACCGTTCTACTCCAAAACAGACAGACAGATAAACAGCGAATTAATATGATAAAATAGGAATTTTTTTCAACATCGAATCCAAAAAACATTAAACAATCAAGTCCTTTCAAATAAAATATTCCAAATCGGTTTATAAAAGGCGAACTTCTGTCCGTAAGAACTCGTCGTGTGTGAACTTATGGCGTTTTCTTTTCCAAAAAAAAGTGCAGCATGTCTTGCCTTTTTATTGAAAATTTGCAGTACAATGATTTTTTGAAATAATGGAAATAATAATAACGAGGCAAAATGTTTGCGTGAAAGAAACTTTGAATAGCAATTTTCTTGATAAAAAGAAAAGTAAATTTTAATTTTTTTAGAAAAAAAAAACGGCATTAGACTGGTCAAATATTCGACATATTAAAATAATAATTTTCGAAAACCAGTTTTCCGCTTTTCTAATAAAAACCGGTTGCTAGTCTTCTATGTTAATTAATTAATTAAATTAAGGAAAATTTTTTTTTGAATATTTTTCTTTTATATTGAAATGAAAATTTTTGGCTTCAGCTCAAATGAAATGAAAATTTTTGGCTTGAGTTCAAATCTGAGTTTAACCATTTCTTCTTAATTTTTAAGAAATTATTTTAGGATAAATTCATTATTTTATTAAGAGAGTACTATTTATTTGAAACAATTTATTCATCAGACTAGCGGAACGGATCAGTACTGATTTCGAGGTCGCTGCACCATCTCATCAGCGTTCTTTTGTTCGATTTTACCACTTTTGACGGTGGATACTAGTGACTAGGAGTATCAACTATTTAACCGTATTATTTAACGAATTGGAATACGAAAAGTGCAACTTATTCATTTCTTACAAGTTAAATCAATTTCGGTTAGTACGAAATTCCATCTCTGTTAATTAATTATTCCAAATATTCCATACTCTCCCGCTTTTTCCAGAGTCATTGGCTCTGAGATCAAGTAATTTTCTATTTTTGTTTACTTTATTTTTGTTTTGTTGTAGTAGACTACTTTCTTAGTAATTCAACCACCTGTGACAATGTAAACATGGAGGTTTATTACGGGTGGCTTCGTTTTAATTTGAATTTTAAACGTAAATATAAACGTATCAATATTAATTATATTTCTTTTATTAAAACATAAAAAATCTAAAAAGGTACTCTTGAGTCTATGAAAAATTAATTTAATTTAAATTTACATATTCAATATTTTATTTTACATGAAAAGCACTCAGAATTTCAAATCAAAGGAACGGATATGTATTAATGTATCTATCTACCTATCTATATTATTAATAGGCAAACATGTTTTTTAGATCCCATTTACGGCCGTAATATTGAACCGATTTTGGAAAGATTTCTATGTTTTTAAATGGGGCTTTACATAGATGTGCACTATCTTAATTTTATTTAAATCGGTTCGATATTTCGGGAGCTGAAAGCATTTAAAGTTGCTACTAACACATGCACACTTATTACACATGCATGTATCAGCTTCAACTTGAAAAATAAACAAAGTGTGCAAGTGTGTGTTTGTTCAATTTGCTTTTGCATAGAAATGAGACAGTTTTGAATTGTTTATTCAGAAGATTTTTTGTTTTTGTATTTTATCGTATGTATTTATGTAAATATTTAATATTCTTTTCTAGAATGCGGTCGATTAAGCCGACCGCTGGATGTATTACAACTACATGCAGGAGCTGATCAAATTCGTTATGTTCTCTGATATGCAAAAAATAGACAATAGTTTTTTATAAACTGAGGAATTTTAGCCTCAACCTCATTCATTTGGGTTTTGTGAAACGCTTTTTCCTATCTAAAAGTGTTCTAAAATTTCCCTGTTGTATGTAACACATTAATTTTAATAACGGCTACGCTGCCAGCCAGCTGACTAGTTGGCAGCATTGGAGGTCGCCAACTGAATTTTAGAATTTTGCATTGTGTTTGAATTATACGAACGCGTAGACAAGTCTAATGAATCAGTCAGTGCCTTTTATTCCACTATAAGATAAAATGGGAAGGTAGTTTTTGTTTCATTTAATTGCATGCATTGTTCAGAGATCATTGAACGCAGACAAGAATTTTTAAAACACCCAGTTGTTCAATTGTAAATCCCGTTAAACCGGAAACAAAACATTGTAATAGTAATAGTGCCATTTATTTTTATTCTTTTAATATTTATTAAATTTTTCTTAACTTTCAAAAAGCTTCATAAAACAAATATTTTATTAAAAAATTTTTAATTAATTAAATATATATTTTTGGCAACGAATTTTCTCAAAACCAAATACGCAAAATATGTAGCTTTTTGCTGGCCGTTTAAAAATAAAATACATGTACAAATAAATGTACGTATATAAATCAAATCAAATGATGGAATAGATTATGCGACATACGAATTTGTGAACGCTTCAAAACGGTTTATTTTTAATTCAAACAATAATTTTACTAAAATAAGTCGCAGCAAAAAGCTAAATATTTAAAAAAAAAATGTTTTTGTTTATTAAATAAATCACTATGTACTTATGTATGTGCATTGTAATTTGTATTTTAAAAAGTAGGTTGAAATAAGATTTAATCCCAAAGGTTATCAACAACTTGTCAATTAAATTCATTTACAGCAATTAGATACTGTAGAGAAAGAGCAATTAATGTCTTAATAACTTTAACTAATTAATTAAATGAAAAGTATTTAATATATTTAACGCCTACGCACTCGTCTTTGCTTACAACTTTGTTTCTGGAATATTGCATTAGTTTTCTTTCAGCTGATTACAAAATATGTAGGAAAATTAAATCGAATGTTAACGAACTTTTTGTAAAACATATTTATTTTAATTTCAATGTTTCCAAAATAGCATATACAAAATTTTTTTACTAAACTTGAAGTGAATTCAGTAAGTAAAAATATGGCTTTCGATGAGGACATCTTCATTAACACTAAAGTAATAATATATGAATACCTAAATATTGTTAATTTCTTGTATAAAATTAGAAGATCTGAGGTAGGGTATTATTTGGTAATAACTTGTGCACTAATGATAATTGAAATACATATATTTTATTTATAAAACTATATATCTTGTCTAATAATCCGTAAAAAAAAAATAAAATAAAATAAAAAAAAATAAGTTGGATAAATTTCAAAAAATTTTGATTGGTGAATTGTTACTACGGTCACACAGAGGAGTATTTGAGCCAAAAAGCTGGCCAAAATTATTAAACGTGTTTTTTGAATTGAAAGATTGAGTTTTTTTGATAGTTCTAGGTGTAATTCGATATAAAAAATCGAATGGCACTTTTTTTTGCTGTTTTGCATTTTACGAATTCATATTTATAGGCAGGTAATCACATTGTGAAGTGTTAAAAGTGACATTAATAATATTTAAAATCAATATTTCAACAGACACAAATGATTATGATGTCAAAAAAGTATTTGTAGAAGTACCTGATGAGTAAAAAAAAATTAAATTTGAAAAATTAAAAAAAAAATCGTTAAAAAGAATGGCGCAAACTTGCGCAAACTTTTTTTGTGTCTAAAATTAGAGATTCTAAATTTTATTGTGGTATAAAATATAATTTCTACATTTGCTAGCTTCACTTTTAAAAACGTTATTGTTTTTTTTTTGGCAAAAAATGTGTATAAAATTAAATTTTTTTTAAATTTTAAAATTTTTAATTCATAAATAGCTTTTGATCAAATCTTTCAGTGAAAACAAAAATCAATGCAATACCTAATACCTTTATTCCCTTAGCGCCACCAAAAATATCATCATATAAACATCTTGAAACTGAAAAAAAAAGTTAAAAACGCGTGTAATTTTCTTCACTTTCCTGACTTCAGCAGTGTCTCAGAGCTACAAACCGCAACAAAAAGTCTTAAAAATTTACAATGGCGGTATTCAGTGTTTGGTGCAAATGCTCTTGCGAAAAGGCAAATGCAAAATATCGTAGCTTTTTTGTAAAATCCAACAACAAAATACACAGAGTTGCCGTTAAATTTCACAAAAAAGCTACGATATTTTGCATTTGCACTTTCGCAAGAGCATTTGCACCAAACACTGAATACTGCCATTATGATATTTTGTTGTGTATCGATCTGCGTACTCAGTTTTTAAGATTTCTTTAAATTCATTTTTGCCTTTTTGGCCCAAACACTCCTCCGTGGGTCAGCTAAAGAGGCCTTTAGTTTGTATGGGCGTGACGCTGCCAACTTTACAACGGGACCAATACATCCTTTCGTATAAAGAACAAAATTTGCGGTCGGTTTAGAGTTTACAAACTGTTTTTTTTTAATTATTATTTCGAAGCTAAAGGAGACTATGGTGCAATATGAATACATTAAAATCAAAAAGAATGTGTTCTTTGTTTTTGTAAGAAGTCACTTACATTTTATATTAAAATAACTGCCTGTTCGTCGATATCGAAAGAAATTTTTTTTTCGAATTATTACATTTGAAATAAAAACAACTTTTAAAATTTGGTTTTTGTTTTAAATGTAATTATACGAAAGAAAATTTTATTTCGATATCGACGAACAGGCAGTAAATCATTTAGAAATTTTGTAGAAAATTTATCAAGGGGCAAATGTTACCGAATATTTCTTCAGTGTCAAGAATTGCAAGAATTTACGTTTTTAAATTTTTGTAGCTTCTCTTGCTTGTCAGTTTTCCTGTTCTTCATCCTATCGCCACTTAAAAGACAATGCTGTCTATTGTGAAATATTTGGTTGCCAAAAATAAAAAAAAAAATCAGCGAAAATTTTTTCATGATTTACCATTTGTGAGTGCAATTTTCATCACTGCCAAAATAAGCTGTCACCATCATTCGCATTGCATTCTCCTGGATGTTTCTTTATTTAATTCAATGATGCTTATGTTTTCTTCAGACGACTTGTGCTTTTTTTATTTTTAAAATTATCTACAAATTTGCAAAGTTATTTTTATAAATACATATTTAATAAAACGTAAAGTGAAATAAATTGTGTATATTATTTGACCTATAAATTTTGTGTTACTGAAAAAAATGGATTTCATTGATTTCAGAACATGGCATTGCAAAATAACGCTGTCCATCCGAGAAAATGAAAATTAATGTTTGTTTTATTAAAACTAAAAGAAAAGAACGCACGGAAGCTAGAGATGGGATCGTGAGTGACTTTTCACTCACGCTCATGCACAACTTTATATTTTTGGCTAAAATTAATGCACGCTCACTTGAGTGAAAAAAAGTTAGTCACAATCGCGAAAACTCACGTTCAATGTTTAAGTGTTAGTTATTATTTTCACATTTAAGACCTTACCAATAATAAACTAAACGAGTCTATTATGAATGAGGGGGCACAATGGGAAGGATCGCTTGGGAATGATCACGGAGGATTTCTTCTGATTCTAATGGATCAATTAAGGGCAGGAGGAGTTACCAGGATCTTCACGGAGTTGAAAATAAAAATCACCTTTTTCACTTCAATATATTACTTACATTTGTATATGAATATTTATTACAAAAATATAAAGTTTGTCAAGTACAATTAGTGATGAAAGGTTGAAGAGGCCGAGCCGTAGGACGTTCGGTAGATATCGATGTTGACTCGATGAAGGTGAGAGAGAAAAAAGAACAAAAAGCAAACACGTTAAGTGCAATTGGGTCTGACCAATTGTGGCCAAAAAGCAAATTTAGTTCTAAATCACGGTTGTTAAATGCAGGGCTGGAAGCTCCATAAACTACAAAAGTAATTTACTTATAAAATATAATTCAGTGCAATTATTTGTGGCGTATAAACAAACATAAATATAATTTGTAATTTTCTCTTTATTAGGCCCAATAAAGAGAAAATTACAAAATAAAAACAAAGAAAGGTCAACAATATTAAAAAACAAATAATAAATAGAATTTGTTTCAAATAAATCTTACATTCGCCAAGTTGTTTGAACACTTACAAAAATACAAACTGTAACAAAATTAAAAAAATTTTAAAAATCTGACTTTAACCATTTCTTTTCTAATTAAGAATTTTTTTTTATGAATTTAAATTGTATTTATTAGGAAAGTATTAGTGGAACAAATTATTTATGAATGCTAGTCTAATGAATAAATTGTTCCAATAATACTTTCCTAATAAAAATAATTAAAATTAATCAAAGAAAATTTCTTAATTAGAAAAAAGAAATGGTTAAAGTCAGATTTGAACTTGAGCCAAACAATTTCTTTCAATATAAACCAGAAACAGTTCAAGTAATTACGTACAAACATTAATTAAAAAGTTATTAGACAAATTTACAATAAAACAAAAATAAAAAATTATGAAATAATCGCGCCCAAAATCTACTCATGCACGCTGAGTTTTATTACACTCACGCGTTATCACGTATCATTCACGCTAATCACGTAACCTTTGTGCTTATCTCTAAAAGAAAACAAAAGTTTGTCAAGAAAAATTTATATATGATAGTGTTTATTTAAAATCGATTAATAAAAAAATTTTAATATTAAAAAGTACCCAAAAAATGCTTATAAAGACGTTGCGACGGCATGGGGAGTGAAAGCGGCACGGCCTATACTGCGAATGATGAATTTGATTTATGGGATCACAAAACTGTACAAAATTAAGATGAGCGTCTTTTTTAACGCTCGTATTCGCGAATTAAAAGACAATGTGGTTAACGTCGGCAAAGCAATAAAAACAATGCAATTGCATTTTTGCAACGGAAAAACAGGAACAGGGCACAGCGCCTATTTAAAGTCTTAATTTAACTATTTATATGATTATTTAAATTAAACTTGAGGTCACTTTTTTTTTATAAAAATTTTCTTAACAAAATTGTGCTGAAATTACAAGAACAGCAATTGAAGCGGCCCATATATTATACAATAATACTGCGCTAAGTGACACAATACTTTAGAATAAAATATAGCGTAGCTCCGATTTATTTCAATATATTCTGCCGCCTTCTAATGAGACATACATATGTATCTAAATACACATTAAACATATTATTGTGCAATATGAAAAATAGCTCAGTTATATTCAGGCTTGCCATTTTAGCACTTTTAGTGCTAGATTTAGCATTATTTTTTTTGAGTTTGCACTAAGAGTTTAAAAATATGCTAAATGCTAGTTTAGCATATGTTTATAATTATTTAGCATTTTTAGCTCTTTTTAGATGGCAGAATTATTAAAAAAAAAATCATATACATAATATCAAGTTAGAATAAATTCTCTCACTGCGTAAAAACGTACAAATGTACATATATTCTACCTTTTCTACAACTTTGTCGTACGCTTTTTACATCTTTGCAATGTACGAAAAATAAAACAAAGAGTTTTTATTTCCGGCTATACGAATAAGAGAAGATGTGAAATTAGACAATGTATGCTGGTGTACTTTAGACCATGGTGGAATAATATAGGTGTTGTCGAAGCTGCAACAACACTGCTTTTAGGTTCGAAGCTGTCAAAAAGTACAAAAGAATAATGACAAAATGGTTGCATTTTCTGTTCTATAAAGAATTTTGTTTCTTTTCCTTTTCTGATTTGCATTTGAAACAAGTGATAAAGTGTGCTTTTTTAGCAGTGTGAGTGTGTGTGTTAGTAATACATAATAAAATTTTGACAGACTCGAACCCAAAAAAAAAGCCCATTAACGCTTCGACACTACCTGTATTATTCTACCATGCTTTGGACTAGGGACCCAAAATAATTGCTGTTATTTTTTAAATATTCAATTGGTCAAAGAAGAAATAGCTGGAAAAAGTTTGTTCCTGAAGTAACAATTAGAAAAACCTAAAAATCTTTTAATCCTCTCATAATTGTTATGAAAGATTTTTATTTGTGTTGATCTTCTCTTACCAATTTTTTTAGTTCTTTTTTCGGTCTTTGCATAGCTATTATTTAATAAGGACTTCTTAGAGTTTGCACAAACTAAGTATGTGTTGATATAGATGACCAATAAAAATAAAGGTCGCGAGAAGACCTAGAAAAATAAAAATCTTCTCTAATGGTTATGAGAAGGCTGAAAAAATAAAGGACTTTTATCAGTGTTATGAAAGACCCAAATAAATTAAGATCTTTTATAATAATTATAGGAAGACCAAAAACATATTCCTTATTTTTAACTGTTATTAAGAGATTTTTATTTTAGAAAGCCTTGAATAAAAATTCTTTGAAGATTCTTGTAAATAAATTCTGGGCATACAAGTTATGTCCCTGCCTTAAATATATCAGGAGGATATTCTAAAAAAATCGGTTCATCCGAAATATACAAAAATGAGTTAGTCTGTGAGGGAGATGCAAATAATATGGTTGATATTTTTAATACTCTTAAATTGATTTAAAATATATTAAAGCTTTTTGACTACAAAAATTTGATCTCATATGTGCATCATTAAAAGTTTTTATATTAAATGAAATTAGTTTTGTATGTTAATATATTTACATAACTAAAATATCAAATAAAATTAAAGACATTTAATATCAGTGACTTATACAGATGATAAAAATTTGTTAAAAATATACAGGGGGCAAATCACGAAACCATTCGAGCTGTTTTTACCCCCTCATAACTTTGCTCCATTATAAAATAATGAAACTTGAAACATCAGGTCTCCCTACAGAGGTAACCTCATAGGTGAAACTTGAAAGTTCTACCGTAAAAGCTTCCCGAGATATTAAGGTGTAAAAAGTGCATATTTTAGTACATATTCACTGACTCACTGACACATCAATATTATTGGACACTTCCACTATAGCTAGAGATCTGAAATTTGGTATACAGGGTGAAAGGGCGTACTTTTCACCCGGGAGGAACTATGGTGACCGCCTTTTGTATGGGGGGCACTTCCAGTATATCTAGAAAGCTGAAATGTGGCGTACAGGTAGGTCCTGGTGAGTAATAAGACTTTAAATTAAAAATAAATTATATATAAATATAAATATTTATACAAAAATAACTTAGAAAAAAGAAATGAGATCCACACAAAAACATAAATGTGAAAATAAGGCCAAGTTCCTACCCAAAAATTTCGGCCGTAAAAAGTACTGAGATCAAAATAAAGACCAATACCATCTCATTTCTAGGCAACCTGTAAGCTTGGCAACATTTTTCCCATAATTCTTTCCCGTATTAAAAAGGAAAAAAACGTGAGTATAAAAGAAAAGCGTGAGTGAACGTGCATAAGCAGAATTTTAGCGCGATTGTTTCTTCATATTTTTTTGTGCTTTATTATAATTTTTGTAATTTATTTTTTAATTATTTTATAGTTTTTTTTTCGTACTTATTTCGTGAGCGTGAGATTTCATGATTATGACAAAAATTTTTCAACATTTAGGTGAGCGTTCATGAATGTGAGCAAAAAATATAAGGTCATGCATGAGTAAAATTTTTTTTATCGTGAGCATGCATACATCCTTTGAAGTGACCAAATAACCTACAAGGAAATTTGACCTATGATATCCAAGAGCAGGGTCCTAATCGTCGTTTTCGATATCGAGCTGATTCGATCGAATTTTCATAGTTTGAGATTATGGCACTCGCTATCGAACAATATAAACAAACACCTTATTCGATATCGAATGTCATAATCTCAAACTAAGAAAACTCGATCGAATCAGCTCGATATCGAAAGCGACGATTAAACGCCAGGTCATATATAAATTACATGATCTGGAGGATCACTTTTTTGATCTCAACAATTCTAGTTGCAAATTGATGTGGTATGTGTGACCACGGTGCCCGAAAAGCCAGCCAGTAATTAATCTTAAGTCTGCCCTATTGATTGGCAGCACCACTTTTAGGACGCACTCCAAGATAGCATAGTAAAACGCGTTGACTTCCTCATTCCCAACAGTGGGAAAACTTCTGCCATGAAATGTAACATCTATTTTGACATTGAAAAGAATGTTATTTAATCTAACAAAATTAATTCCATATAAGATTTCCTTATTCAATAATTAATTATATTATGTATGTTGTTGTTTTGCAATAATTTTGATATTTGAACTTTTCTTTTGTAAACACATGATATAAATATTTGCACTAATATACAGAGAATAAGGTTCATTTCTAATCATTATTAGATCATAAAAAAAAATTTGTACTTATAAATATTTTTTAGTTATTTAACCCCGCCACCCCCAATTTATTGAAAAACAACACGATGAGGGCGATAAAGGAATTCAAATCTTATAAAAAATAAAATAATAGTTGGCGCCCATATTCTGTTTATTTATTTATATATGTATATATTTTTTTTGTAATACAACAGAACATTACTTGGAAACGTGTTAGTTAATTCCAAAGGAAAATTGTGATTTTTTTTTTACATCTAATGCAAAGTCATCATTACAATCGTTGTCATATTTGTACACACAAAGAAACGAAATTTATTAGAATACACAAAAATGTCGCTAAATTTTTTTTAAAGAGCAATCAGGAAATAAAATAGTCAGGATTTAATAGTGCACAGCGATTACTGATAACACAACAGGATGTTCATGTGAGCAGTGCAGTCATTCGAAATATCAAGTCATATATTTTAGTTATTTAATTTTTTTTTAATTTATTTATTTTGTCTATAGATATAATCCTTATCCTTACAGACAGTTAAACAATATAATGGCATATAGTAAATTCAAATAAAAATACAAAATTATTGATTATTTAACAGAACGATAATTTTAAGTTTAATAACATTTACATTTAAAGAAAAATCTATAATTTTATAAAATTTATTAAATTGACTGCACATTTTTCTAAATGGATCAGCATTTGCGTAATTTGATCTGAAGAATTTAATTGCTAGCAATTCAAAGTTTTCTATTTTATTTGGAGTTGAAATATTTAGAATGCATGAGCTTATTTTGTGGTATAATATTTGTAATTTTTTTCAAAAAGAAAATACAGCTTAACTAAAGGATTTTCCAATAATAGGTTTCATTTTGATATTTTCAAGCGAAATAATCCGATTTGTATTTAATTGTAAAAAGCAGGATACATCATTATTATTGGAAAACACTATCAGCTAAATAGGCACCACGGCTACGCTTTGCTGGAAATTTTCATAAAATTTTCCATCACCAATTCGTACACATGCGACTGTATGTCCTCGATAACTTCACGAATTCCATCTTTGAGGTCTTGAATCGATTGCATAGATCATAATTTTCACGAATCCTCAAAGAAAAAAGTGTAAAGGTGTTAAATCACAAGATCTGGGTAGTCAGTTGTGATCGCCGTTCGAGAAATCACACGATCAGGAAGCTGTTCATGCAAAAGAGCACAGTCTTAATGGCGTCATACATCAATATCTTCCAATTTCGGCCATACAAAATCAATAATCATCGTTCGATAGCGCAATTCATGCGCCATAACAGTTGCCACAGCTTCATTTTCGAAAAAAAATAATATCTAAAGACCCCGCCAGACCAAAATTCTCAGCAAACAGTCACACGTTAAAGATGAAAAGGCTTTCCAGCAATAATTCTTGGGTTTTCCGAGCTCCTGTCAATTCTGCTTGTTAAGGCAGCCGAGACGCTTGACGCACTGGAAGCCAATATTGAAGAATTTATTTGTGAGATACTGGCCGATCATGGTTGGAGAGAGTATGCCAAAATTGGACCCAGCGTATGAACCATTTGAGGCGTAGCCGCGGTCAACATTTACATGAAATCATTTATATATATTGAATTATATAGATCGTTCTATCGACTCGAATAAATATTTCATTCGTTTCTCTAAATTCGATGTGTTTTTTTTTTATTCTTTTGAATCAAATCCGAAAGCTCTTAAAAAATCACCCCTTATTTGTGTTGTCAGCATTGCCTCCTATGACAATTCGCTTTGAAAGAAACCTTTGAAGTTCACAAACTAAAAATATTGCAGCCAAAATTTGGAAAATTATCAATAAAATCGAAGTAAAAACAGACGAAAGTAAAAAAAGTCCTTTAAATCGGAAAGAAAATTCAAGATTGCAAAATTAGCCTAGTAATGTCTGTGCTTCTCGTGAAACGTAATAGATAGAGACTTGAAACTCTCACAAGATATGTACATATATATATATATATATATATGTATGTATGTATGTATCCCTTTTGATCCTGGCGCTAAACTACTGGGATTTTTTTTATAATTCTTGGTCTCATAATATATGGTCTCTATTTATCTCTATATGAAAATATAATCGATGTCTATGTTTCGTCATTTTTATATCCTTCAATGACTTTCAGGACACGCATAATTGATGCATCTCGGTAAATTTTTTTTTTATCTAAAACGCATTTTTATTGCTTCAAATGACATCATTTGTTTTGAAACATTAAAATTTATAATTTTTTTAATTAAAATTTTTTTTTTAATCTTGGACCAGCACTCAGGGGATGACCCCTACACATGCAATGCATTGTGCTGGAACTAATGGAAAGGGATAGTGATAGGTATGACAGGAGGTGAAGCTTCATTCTTCTTTTACAACTCTACTTTTTTTTTGCATGTTTTTTTTTTATTCATAGAACAGTGTTGCAGCGCCTCTGGTGTCTAGGAGGAGCATTACGAATTTTTGAAGCTGTGTTTAGTAGCCACTTCTTTATTAATTCTTTTACTTCGCCTTTGATTGTGCTACTCAGTACCAACGAAGGAGGGCGCTCTGATGTTGCATTGGAATTTGTATCAGCTGAAGTTGGTACTGTTCAGTGAACAGTGACCATGCCTTCGCCACTGAAACCTTCCGCCAACAACTGACACACTAATGCACATCAGAGAAATGCGTGGTGTTTTTATTTCATGACTTTGTCTGACAGTGGGTTTGAACCCAGGTACTTCGGTTTGTAGTCAACGTGCTTACTACTTGAGCCAATGCCACCATCTTTTGTAATTGAAAGTGGTATTGCCGGGGGAATGCGGATAAAAGGGATATTTCCCTTTCCAAAATGAATAAAATATCGCTCATTTCGATAGAAAAAAAATGGAAAAAAATTCTTTGGTTCACTTAAGCACGATCAGCGCCTTGTAAAGCTGAAACTTTTAATAAGTAAACACTTGAAACTCCCATTAGGTGAGTGAGTATTAGTATTTTAAATCCGTTAAAAATTAAAAATTAAATTAAAGGGTGTAAAAACAAAAAATGTTATTTTTATCAGCGATGTTCACAGACATTGGAAACTCCTACAAGGTGTGTATTGTCGCTTTAACGGTATAAAATATAAAAATTTAATTTAGCATATAAATATTCCTTTTCATATAAGAACAGATCTATTACAGATCTTCGTAGCTGATCTATTTATGTATCGAATTTGTACCGGCAGGTGCAACGATAAGAACGCCTGGTTCTTAATTTGCCTTGAATTGTAATTTACAAATATTTTTCATGTTAGGACACAAACAAAAATCTATTAACTGTTGCTTTTTATGGAAATTGCTACAATTTGAGTATGTAAAATTTTTAATCGCACTGAATTAATTAATTTTAAAAAAACCATTAAACTTTTCCGTGTAATTTCAAAAAATAAAAATTTATAATTTTTAATAACAACTTGGTCCCAAAATTACAACCTTTAGTTAACTTATGATGGCCGTTTAACCAATGACATTTATATGAAAAGTCGTTAGTTAAACCACTGTCATTAGTTAACTAAAGACTGAGAATGTGGGCCTTAGAGACACGCGCCGCTCCACCTAGTAAATAGTTATTATTTGTTTTGTCTTTTTAACAAAAAATTCTGATCACTTCCTTATAATTTTAATATTTAAGTTGTATAATAAGATTCTATTTTAATTGAACTGTTACTAATCGCATCTTATCAATATTTTCGTTTGAATTTAATTAATTTATTTTTTTAACGTTTTATTTATTTAAAACGTTTTATCACATTCTTCAAACCGGAAAATTTTAAGCCGGGTTACTCGCCGTGTGCTTATAAAATATAAATTGATATTAAAATGAAATTAGGATTTGAAAAAACCGGCATTTCCAAAACAAATAAAAAGCTTTTGATATTCGATCATCACAGCTCTGACTGAACGGGTTATATGAGAGAAAGTAAAGGAATTAGCTTATTTCTAGATGAAGGGGTGGTCAGAAAGTCACTGATGTTTTGGAACTTAGCGGTAAACGAAATCGTATTAGGGACTCAACGAATTGGCATAAAAGCAGGGGACGTGCACACTGCTGACGAAGTGCTGCTGGGCCAAGAAAAACTTTTATGATCTCTTGTGAATAGTATTATCGTGGAAATAATTTGTCCGAATAGACATCAGATTAACCCATAAGTATCAACCCGAGGGAAGACAGAGTTGACTTTGTTTAGTAGATTTTTGAGACCTCCAAGCTGAATGGAAATAGTCAGCATCTATCAAGCTAGGCAAAATACTTTAGTGTAGTCCTCGGCTCTAAGCTTTTCCGAAAGTATTCTAAAGCTGCTGCAAGACGATCCGGAAGAAATGGAGTACTTAAGCAATTTTGATATAGTAAAGGGGTACACTAGGCCTCCGAGTGAACTCCGCTTAAGGTGGGAAAGAATGAAAAAAATGTATATTATTGACATGATTTCAACTTTATTGGCGAGAGAAACGAGGGGAAAAGAAACGAGTACTCAGATGCATGTACTGTCATTACGTTTTGTTTTCTCATTCGTAATTTTATGCCCGAAGGTATTTGCAAGTAAATGTCGTCAACATGACATGAATTGTGTGAACAACAATGAAGAAAGTTCAAAGAAGAAAACGTAAAAATTATATAAATCAGACATGACCTGTCTAAACGCAGACTAAACACAAAGTAACTGTCGGTTGTGAAACGAAGCAGTGTTGCCAATTCAAAGTTCTAGCGGATTTAAAAAACCACCCTTTATATGTATATGTAAGTAGTTTTAATAATTGCAAGTGCCAGCTGTGAAAAATTGTTTCCACAGATTTTTTGTTTTATCACAATGCAAATTTCAGGTGTAGGTCATGTGTATACAAAACCTTGAATTGTTTTATTTAAAAATTGCATTTAAATAAATTATGAAATTTATATTAATCGAGATTGCCTCGATATCTTTTTTCAAAGATTTAAAAACTTTTGTTTGTTGAGGGTTTTTAGCTAGTCTATATACATGCATTTCATTGGTGCTTAAGCCAAATCATCAGTAGACCTTAAACCTAATTTTTAAATGTTTCAAACCTCTTTACTTATACAAAAACTTTTAAAAACTCAATAAGAGTTATAAAAATTACAATAGTATAAGCATAGTATGCTTTGAAACTTATTCAAAAATCCCAACAAACAAAAAAGGTAAAAAAAGGTTGTAAAGAAAATAAAATAGATTCATATCGAATATAATAATTTGTTTGTTGGGATTTTTGAATAAGTTTCAAAGCATACTATGCTTATACTATTGTAATTTTTATAACTCTTATTGAGTTTTTAAAAGTTTTTGTATAAGTAAAGAGGTTTGAAACATTTAAAAATTAGGTTTAAGGTCTACTGATGATTTGGCTTAAGCACCAATGAAATGCATGTATATAGACTAGCTAAAAACCCTCAACAAACAAAAGTTTTTAAATAAATTATTCACAAAAGCGATTGTAGTCGAAAGAAATAATTAATTTAAAGCAAAGAAATTTAAAACATTTCGTTTGTGCGATAACACGATAGACCAGTTCAGCTTTTAAAAAACAAAAAAAAATTAGGCAAAGTGCATCAAGTCGTTGAATGTCGAGTAAAGAAATTTAGCTGAAATTCAATTAGAAATTTTTAAATTTCTATTGAAAGAAAAAAATTTTTTTTAAATTTTCGGTTCTCTGACGCTTAATGAAAATTTTATTGCTCCTGAAATCCCCAACACTATCCACACATCTGGGAATGCGGTTATGGACCATTGGTGTAAATAGATCTGCGTAAAAGGGCCCCTCGAGATTTATCCAGAGAATTGACGAAATCTTTATATTAATTAAATGTTTTTTATGCTTTTATTTAATGATTTTCTTTTTATTGTATTTGGTTTGTGACTTTAATAAATTTTAAGTTGTGCAGTTCAAATTTTAAGCAACTACATACATATGTACATATAAATGAACCTGTAGAACTCATTCTAGAATCTAGATGTAAGTAAGTCTCTGCACATCTCCCGCCCGCACATTCCCAAAGGTCTACCTATGCGAATGTCATGCATCGCAGACATGCCTTTGGAGAGCAGGTTTTTTTTGCGAAAAACTCGCAAAAAAACTGCAAAAATTACGAAAATTCGCAATAACTTCTAATCATTGGGGAAACAAAAATGTTTAATGCAATTTCAAAGTCGATGAAACAATAAAAAATAGAAAAGTCACCCACATTGCAAAAAATGAAAAATCTGAGAACAGTTGCAAAGTTTTGAAAAAGCCGTAAAATCTTCTAAAAAAAGACCTAAAAATGTAAGGAATGTGAATGCATATCACATTCCTTAAGTTCTTATCTCCATTTAAGAAGCTTTACGCCTGTTTCAAAATGTTTCAACTGCTTGCGCTTTTTATCTATTTTTGCGACATACATAAGTGATTCTTTGTCATTTTATTGCTGCTTTGAATTGTACTTTTTGAAAAAAACGTAACTTTAAAAAAGCAACGAAAACTAAAATGACACCTCTGAAATATAAATGAATCAGTTCCTTAGTCCCCTTTCACATATCGGCAATTAAAAGACAGACAGACGAAGTTTGTAGAAGAAGGGGCGAAGATGCAGAGTGTGTAGTACACGACCCTCTGTACCGGACATTGTTTTTGTTTCTCTCGTCTTCTTCGGGAGAATCTTCTGATGCCAATTTTGTGCAATAAACTAGTTTTTCCTTTTTTTAATTAAATTTAATTTTTATAAAAAATTGTTTCATATGTTTTTGGTAATTCAAGTAAACCACAAAATAAAATAAACATGTAATAATAAGCAAACAAACTGCGAAAATGGATGAAAAAATTTCTGTCTGTCTATTAATTTCCAATATGTAAAAGCTTCAGGCAAGAAAAAAAGAGAATTTATGCGACAAGAAATAACGCATATGTGAAAGGGGACTTACTGTATATCTGTCGTTTTCAAAATAATTAAGTAGCGCGCAACAAGGCGACATTTGTAGTCATTTGGCCGTGTAGCCTGCAGCCGCGAATGTGTTTAATGCTTTATGTATTAAAATATGTTTTTGAAATCGTTATATCTGGCATCTCTACGAGAAAATGTTTCGTTATTAAATCAGCCGCTGTATTGTTTTCTTGCGAAAGTTTGACAGTCAGCTGCCAGAAATTGTTTTCTTGCAAAAAAATTTGTAAACATTTATCAGATTTATTATCTTAATTAAAATATGGTAAGGTTTCTTTAGTAAAAACCCGATAAATAAAACAACAACATTTACTTTATTGTAATTGCTAAGCAATAATTTATTAAATAACTCGTTTAAGGATTAATTATTTACACGTTTATGTTGCCTTTGTACAAAAATTTAAGAGATCAATACGATGTTTAAAATGTGATTTGTTTTTACAAAGTTTTTACAATTTTCCCAGCCCCATGGAATTGTTACGTATGTATATATTTTTTGTTCCTGAAATATCGTTGCTAAAATTAAAATCCTAAAGTGACATCATCATTGTGTTCCTGTTCCAAGTCATTGCCACTGCGCTTACCGCCCCACGAATGAAAACGCTGCTTCTTGCCCAGTACCACTGAATTACGTTTCTCATCTCTTTGCTGCTGCTGTTGTATTTGCAATTTCATGCGGCACCTTTCGATAACAGCATCATGTATAACATTTGAAAATTCCATATCATTAAATTGTGCCATTAACATTTTAAAGAACTGCCAAACTTCGGCCTTTTGGTCCGTAGGCTGATAGCGACTAAAAAATGTTATTTGCGGAGGAAAACTAGTGTCCGCCAGTGGTGTACCTCTTGAGTTGTAAGCATCACAGACATCTTCAAAACTTAGAATCGCTTGCAATAAAAATTTTCGATATTTATTTAAGAGTGTTTCACAGTTTTGCAAGTCTCTGGTTTCCGCTTTGGTGTAACTATAGCAAAAGCACATGAATACCACAAAAAGTATAGAACGAATGTTCAACATGTTGGCGGATTTGCTTGAAGAAAGACAATGTTATTAATTAATACAAAATAACAAAAATTTGTTTATGGAGGCATTTCTTTATTTTAATTAAAAAAAATAAACATCGAGAGCAGATATTCAAATTAGACCATCTGCCAAAAAAAAACTATTTTTAGGAGGGAAAAGGCACTTAGTTTTCTCATTAGTATTTATTTTTTAAAAAGTAGATTTTTTGCAACATCGAATTCTTATGAGCACATTAGGAAATTAGATTCACCAAAACTTAAATAATGCGTTAACGAAACGGGGGTTTTTTGTCCTCCTAAAAATTTTATATTTGCAGATAGCAAAATTTTAATATAATACCTCGATATTTTTTATAACAAAAGGAAAAACAACAAATGTAGTTATATGTATATAAATGAATTTAATTTATAATTAAGACAAATTATTTACGTATCGGCTTGACAATATTAAAGTCCTGTTGGGTAACTAAATCCTTTTTTTATTATAGCTACACGCTTGTGGTATTGGTTATGATGTGTATAAATTAGCCTTGAAAATTTGGGCTAACAAGAATCGCTGCCAATCTACAGGTTTCCGTATACAAATTCTTTCCACTAGCAGTTTAGTAACTGCTATTTTTTGCTATCAAAATTATTCCTGGGGTGTTTTACAAACTTTATTTCTATTATCTACTTTATACAATTTTTTGAAATGGTAAATTAACTTGAACCTCTTGGAACACTTTTAATGTGCAAAATTTTTATAAACAGTACTACGAAAATTTCTTATATTTAAATTCGTTTTAAAGTTAAATTTTTAAAAAAGAAAAAATAGTTAATTAATAATTTCGTGAAAAACAACGATTCTAAACTTTCCAAATTTGTATGCAAAGTGCTAGAAAATCGTTTGAAACTTGATTTTTCCATACAAATTTCATAACTTTAGAAACATTGGCGCATATTCATACTCACTATTAGTTACAACTTAAATTCGATCTATTTATAGCAAAAGTTAAAGTTAAGTTAATAGTCTCTTAGACTTATCTGCTTAGTTGCAACTAAAAAATCTGTTTCAGCTGAAACTAAAAATAAGTTGGAATTAAAGTCACTTAAAAAACAATATTAACAGAAAAAATATAAAGATATTCAAGTAATAAAAACGGTCTTAGATTTGCAAGTGCAAAGTTGACACATTTAAAATGGTTGACGATAAATGTTCGATGCAGATTTGATAAACATTTAGAATAATTCATAATTGATACAATTGTACACAAAAACAAACTAGAGATTTAATTATTTTTATGATAATCAGTTCTAATTCTGCAGTAAATATTGAAAAACAGAAGTTTCTTTTGCTTAATACATTTCAAACACCAAAAAAGATATTAACTGACAATAAAATTTAATCTTGGTATGGAAAACTGTATCTTTTATCTATCAACTAAAAGAGGCGCCAATATTTATACGCAAAAGTTCATTTTTTCCAAGTCTAAACTATTAAACAACTGTCTTAAGAAATCTACTATGAAGAGAAGTGAATTAGAAGTTGGTAGCAAAATTTAAGTTGCATATTAACAAGTTTCAAATTAAAAGTCTGACCATGAATATAATTATGTTTTAAAGAATCCAGCTCATTAAATTAAAGACTAACAATTATGTATACGAAATACGAAAAAAAACAAGGTTGAGCTTCACAAACTTAGATCCTATATTTTTATTTCATTGTTTTCTTTACCAAGTTTAGTGTTTAATTTAAAGAAAAAAATATAATTGGTTTATGAAAAACAAATAAATTAAAAAAAAAATAACTAAAAATAAAATAATAAATAACTATTTTTTGGATTTTCTAATTCCCTGATTCTGTAAATTACGACTTTTGTAAACGTTTCAATTTACTATGGAAAATAATGTGATTTCCTTTGAAATTCGTTATTCGCACACAAACTCGAAACTTTCACAAACGTTTTGTTTTGCAAAATAAGTAAAACAAACGCAAATTTGTTTATTCTGAGTCCTTCTGCCTTTTCACTTTTTAAATCTTTAATTCTTATTCATTTATTGTTTTCGATTTTTATTGTTTTACCTTTACCACGGAACCGTTGAAATTGAATAACGTTGAATTAAAAACTTTAAATCAACTTTTAAAATGTAAAGATATCTGTTTATTGTTTTTGAAATAAAGTTTTTATTAATTTAATGTTGAGAACACTTGTCACTGATAATTCAACAACTATCAAATGAATACTGTGTCTTTCTTGTTGATTTACATTCACTTTTATACAATTTGAAGTCTTACAAACTCTAATACCGCTGCCACCGCCAACGTTTAAAAGGATAACATGTTTCTTTTTGCGACACTTAACAATTCTATTGGAATCTTAAAAATTATAATTTGAACAGTTAATAAAATAATTACCAGCTACTGCAAAAAAAAGTTGTAACGGATTCTATATTTATTTATACCCTACACACCGTATCTTTGTGTTAGAATTTTTTGTTGCGTTTGTAACTAATCATGGAATATTATGTTGTCTTGCGTATGTCAAATTTAAATAGAATATACAAAACAATCTCAAAATGTAAAAGCAAATTCATATACATAGTACAAATAGCAATTTTTTGCTTTCTAACCCACCATCAATCAATCACCCTCCTTCGTAAAACATCTTAAAAAGATTTCAGTATAAAATTATAAATCCTTAAAAAATTTTCAATTAAGCATAATTGTAATAATACTGCATAATAGACTGCTTTTCCACGGTCCAAGTTTATTTTGCAAAGTCTTGTGTTTGATGGTGAAGTTCATATGTTCTAGAAAGTTGTTTATTGAGGTCTTAGGAACATTTTTGTAATATATAGCATAGTATGTATCTCAATGTTGAAGTAAAGAAAAATCAAATGAAATTAAAAAAATTTCGGAAAATTTTTCAATTTTGCGGCTACCTAAGCGCCACCTAAACGGTATTAAGAATCATTCCTAGGAAGTTCATATATTCTAAAAAGTTGTTCATTAGGATCTTAAGTACATTTTTGTAGTTGATTATTTTCTTGAATTTTTAACGGTTTGCTACCTATGGACCTGAACAGTGGAAAAAAGGTAAAAAAAAAATCTAATTTTTTTTTAATTTTTTGCAATTTTCATCTTGAAGATGAAGATTTTTTGATTTTATATGTTCAAAATTTTTGTTCTTTATAATAAGGTTTATAACTTTGCATCAGAGAGTAAATTAAAATTCTGAACGATTTGCAAGATATGAGCCTGAGAAAATGATCAGTATTTTGCAAAAATGACACCGAGGAGGACCCAAACCTTTTGGGGGCCCATAAAAAAAACGCATGACTTTGGGCAAAGTTGGGAGACACGGGTCTTCTTTTTGTTGGTCTTTTATCATGTAGTGGTGTCCGTATATGGTTATTTTTTTTCGTGTTGCACTGTGTTATCGTAAAGAAACACATTTTCATTATAAAAAATGTATCTATTTTGGAAAACTCTGTACTACGAGTGTATGGATTAGATTAGGTAAATGTGGTAGTCGAAATCGTATTGTAGAGGCCCCACTATAGAACCAACCAACTAAACCTCTTCAAGTTTCATTGCTTAGAAACTGCTGATGCATTTCCATTTATTTCAAATCTCCCACAGTGCGTACCGCTTCGTTAAGTTATAATTGCTTGTTTGTTTGTTTTTTTTTCTGCTTGCCAAACCATTGCTCGAACAAACGGCTTGATAAATTACATAAAGTTAAATAAATGTTAAAATACCGGAAAATATGTGTATGTATGCTTTTGAGGGGTGGGCATAGAATAGACGCGTAGTTTATTTGTTTGTTTGATTCTTTCTCTCTAGTTAACAAACATCCTTTATCTTTTCATATCCTCTCCTTTTGCAACAAGTGTCATAAATTTTTACTTGTTAGAAAAAGAGTGTTTTATTCCCTTTAATTATATGATAAATACGAGTTCTAGCATTTAAATAAAACAAACAATTTATTAAAAATATAAACCATATTTAGCTTTTTTTCAAAGTAAAATATTTTATTTGTCCCTTGGGAACTTCTTTTACTTTTTATAAATGTGAATAATTAGCACTTGTAATTGTGCATTCTACACTAGTATTTTTTATAAGAATTTCTTTTACGTGACGAGCTTCTTTCTGTTTTATGTAAATATTTGTCATTTTTCTCTAAAAAAAAAGAGAACATCAAGTTTGTTTTGTTTTTCCAGCAATTATGGATTTTATTTTCTTAGACGATAAATTAAACAAAAGTTTTTAAAAAAAAGTTTTAATGCAAATAATGCTCTTTTTTATAATCTTCACTTTAAGAATACGGCCATGATTCTTTTCATTTATTTAAGGCCTTAATTTTGTTTTTTTGTTTTTTTTTTGTAAATACTTGTTATATCTTTTAACATTATTGTTGTAATTTTTCATTAAATTGTGATATATTTTGACATTCTTCTTTAAATAGAAACAGACGCGGATCGAGCTTAAACTTTTCAAAGGGAAAATTGTTTTTATAAGTTTTTATATTTGCGAAGCAATGGAGAGAGATTTGCCTTTTCCAATCCACTAGAACCGCTAGTGAGCAGGGCTAGCAATTTTTTGTGAAAGTCCGTCATTCAGTCAGTTTAACAATCGATTACTTGAGAAAATTTTACAAATTTTGGAAAAATACCAAAAATCAATAAACTGTCATCGAACACAATTACTTTAAGCTAGAGATGGGCATAGAGTTTTTTTCCCCGCAATTTTTCATTTCCCGGGAAACCGGGAATTTTTTTTAAATTTCCCGGGATCCCGGAATCTCGCTCCACGAAATAATAAATATTAAATTTGCTAGGCATTAACAAAAATTGTATTAGAAAGTTTGAAATACACTATCATACACAGTTGTACGATTCATTCACTGGAAAATCTGACAGAACTCTGTCCCACTTTTAAAAATCGCATTGAATTTGCCACACTATCACACATACATGTATATTTTTCACTCAAGTAATTAGTTGCAGATTTATAAAATAAATAGTTTTAATGTAATTTTGCTTTCATTGCAACTTAATTTCTTAAAAAGATGCATCTCTGATCGCATGACATTTTATGGAAATTTTCATAATTATATGCAAGTCGGACAGATTAGTCAAAAAACCTGCCTCACAAATGCATTTTATGGCCACACTATCATACTTTTTGAACACTCACGGCCTTTACTAACAAATTTCCCTGCTACCGAAAACGACCGCTCCCATTTTTCCGTTCAGTTGCCAATTATTTTTTTTATTATTTCCCGGGATCCCGCATGATAAATCCCGGGAAAGCGGGAAATTTTTAGATTGAAATTCCCGGGAATTCCCTAGATGGGCACCACTGAATGACAAAGGTATACAATTTTCAATACATTAGCACATATCGATATTCAAAAGTGTAGAATAATTATAATGTAGAGCTACAACGAAATACGTTCACAGACAGCTATGACTACCAAACGGGTTCCATTATAAATAAGTGCACATATCGATAGGTGTAGCATAAATAAATAGAAAATGTTTTCTGTATTGCTAGGAATACGTACAAATATAAATAGGTATCGACGAGCATCCATAAATATGACCACAAGAGACATTATTGTAGCGTTTGAAAAAAATTGTTTGCAGAACTAAAACGAAGAAAAACAATTTCTTTTCAACTTATATTCGTTTTAGGCAAAAATTGCTCTTCTTTATTTGGTATTAACTTTTTGAGTTAAAATTAATTTTTGCATAAAAATAAGGTCAATGAAATTCATGCGCTTTTTATGGGAATCGCTAAAATTTTAGTATTTTAAATTTTTATTCGCACTTTTTCCCAATATTAATATTTTACTTATTCAGTAAAACATTAACAATTTTGTTAAAAACAAATTGCAATTGATTATTGAGGGGTATAGCATGCATATCAGATCAATATTCTGTGTTCATATTTTTGTAAAATCTTAAAAATTCAATGAAGCATTAAATCATATCGCGATAATCGCGAAAGTTTGCCAAATTTTCCAGAACTTTTAAAAGCCGTAAAATCTTCTAAAACGGGCTATACAAATGCAAGGAATGTGAAAAACTCGCGAAAAAAAATGCAAAAATTCGCAATAACTTCTAATCAGTGGGAAAATTAAAATGTTGCATATCATTTAAAAGAGTCGATGATGAAGCAATAAAAAAAGGTTTTGAAAAAGCCGTAAAATTTTCTGAAAAGACTTAAAAATGTAAGGAATGTGAAAAATTTGCAAATTATGCAATTTTTTGCGGATTTTCGAAATTTTTGCAAGCCGCATACCTTTTTTCGTTCCCTTCGCTTTTTGTTTAAGGATCTTCCACCCATTTTTAAGCTTTTCTTATTCTCAAAAATGTTTGCAAAAATTAGCTTCAAAGTAAAATTGTATACTTTTCAAGTTAACGCGAATTTTTAATACAACTTTATTGCATTTTCCTTAAAAATGGTTCCTAATAATTACGAAACGAAATCCATAATACAACTTTTTGACAAAATTTCTGACACCGCTCACGTAATTAGCGTGAATCATGCACGATTAGGCCTGATCGTGATTCGTTTTTGTTCCAATCAAGTGAGCGTGCATGAACATGAGTATACTTTTAGCGTGATTGTGTCGTGATTTTTTTCATTTAAGTTTTTAATTTTTTGTTAAGTATTTCGTGAACGTGAGTTTTCGTAATTATGACTAAATTTTTTTCTCTACTAACGTGAGCTTACTTGAACGTGAACGAAATGTAAAAAAAGCGGGCATGAGTAAAAGTTTTTATTGTGAACGTACACGAGCGTGAGTGAAAAGTTACTCAAAGATAAAATAGAGAAAGATAACAAGACACCTGCAACAGCGTTTAGGACCAACTAAAACTTATTAGCGCTTGTTACCATCTCTGTTTTCTATGAGATAATTATAATTTTTTTTTGAGGGTATGTTCTTCCATTTTTCCACTGAGGACTATTTAAAGTCTCCCTGAAATGTTTTTCTATGTGTCAATTAATTTTAAACGTTATCTTCTAGTGTTAATTTCGCACTCAATTAAATCTTAAACTATTATTATTATTTCAATTTCAATTTCTTTGCAGAAATTTCGTTTTTGTGGGGATGGCGATTGTCCTGACTGGGTGCTGGGTGAAATTATATCTACCCTTTCCGTTTTGGAAGCCAACAAACTTAAAGTGTTGGCTGATTTAGTGGCGAAAAAGATTTTGGGACAAGATTTTGATGTAAGTTGAAAAACACATATTGTTTCTATTTTGAAGATTTGCCTAAACTTTTGATATTTTTTTCAATGTCATGCAGGAAACGGAAGTAAAATCCTTAACGTCGACAATTTCAGCAGATGGCAAAACGGCAGTATCTTGTATACACTTCTTGCTCAGCAATGCTGCTAGACACAACGCCAGTGAAGTGGTTTTCAATGAAGAAATACAACAATTAGGTTTACCTAAAGATCATGCCGAAGCCATGTGCAGTGTTTTGGAATTACATGCTCTCGCCATACGCCAACGTTTGATAGATAAAGCTTTTAAAAGTGTGTACACGGCTCTTTTGCTGATAAAATTCTATTATTAAGTAATTACTCGTAATTATATTTTTCTGTTTTTTTTTATAGTAAATGAACTATCGTCCATACAACATTTACCTTCCACGGCCGACAGTATTAATTGCAGTCGTTTTGAACTAAAAATTTCTCAAGAACTTGTCGACGGTTTGCCTCAAAATACCACGCATATGTTAAATATTGATAATACACAGTTAAAAGTATTATTAGATGAATTAAGATATGCTCGTAGTGTAATGGAAAAATATAATAAAAATGTTAATAAAGTTTAGTTGTAGGAAAGTAATTGTACGCATATTTAGATGAATTATTAATAAGAAATAATTTATAACAGTTTTTGTGCAACTTCTGAAATTTTGTGTGTCGAAAAAAAAAAATAAAAATTCAAATGAATTTTCTTTCAGTATTTTTCATAAAAATTTAAAATTTTAAGAAAAGTTGTGTTTTGTGTTTCGCAAAATCAGATTATTAGGAAGGAATTTCCAAGGGCTTTATTTTATAAAATGAAGCGTAGAACGTTAAGAACATTTCGTTTTAAAAAATTGTAAAAAATAAACTGCCAATATTTTTTATACAAATAAATATAAAGGGATTTCAAATTACAGTGCGTCCTCTGTTTACCATACCATGGAGTTTATGACAAATCTTTACTCAGCGATGCCCAGCAACGCCAAAAGTCGAGCGGACAAATTTTTTTAGTGTTTGCCAAAATGTAAGAATATTTTCTCAAATTGTATTTTTTGAAAATAAATGCAGAAATTGTATTCTTAAATATAAAAAATTCATAAATTTTTTTTATCGCTCAAATTAACAAATCGTCCCTCTCGATAACGAGCTGATTCGATCACATATTTTTGGTTCGATATTCGCTATCGAACAATGTTTATATTGTAATCACGCGATCGAATCGTAAAATACGCGATCGAAATCAATGATCACGTTCACATTTGTCGTGTTAATCAACTCAAAAGCGATTAAACATTTCCTAAACATTTGAGTGATTTGTTAATCACTTCAAATTGACATGATAAAAATTTCATCATTTCCTTAATCTCGTAGAATCGCGTGAACATACATACATCGAACAGCTCATGGCTTAAAATCTATCAACAAATTCAATACTCCCGGTATTCAATACTTCCCAGTACTCAATATCGAAAACTACTCAATACTTTCCGAGATGCATTTTCTAATGTGAATACGAAAATTTCACTTCAAAATGTTTTAATAAATAAAAGTTCAAAAGAGAATTAGAGAAAATTTCAGAAAGAAAACTTTCATAGTCTGAACCGGGACATCATTCTATATTTTTTTCACCGTAATATGCACTTATGCACAATTACACAAAGTGTGCAGCTAACGTTGCTGTTGTATATGAAAATAATTTAAAGCTGATAAAAATATAAGTTAAATATAAAAAGTACCCTTGAAATAGCTGCAACATATAAAAATTATGTAGTTTTAATTTTATTTGTGGTAAATAAATTTAATACAGAATAGAAGAACGGGATATGGATTTTCTTAATTAATTAATTGATTTTATTTGCTTAGTATTTCTTTTATTAAAGATTTTCAAAAAAAATTGTTAAGGGTTTTGGAAAATCTTTGAAAAAAAGTTATCGAGGCAACCTCGATTAATAAATTTCAAAAAAGTACCTATTTCTTTTATTTTACTTAGTATTCATTTCGTTCATTATTCATTTTTCAAAACGATAATTGTTTAATGGCATGTCTGATTATAAAGTTTTTATACGCTTACGAACCTACATATAAACAAAGTACTCACCTTATAATTAGCTACTTAGTCCAAATTGTAAGTTCTGGGTGAATTTCACTTGACATCATATCGAACATTTCGCAACATAAAGGAGCGATACGTATTTTGTGATGAATTAACAACCATATTTTTATTAAAAATATATTTTCTCTTTTTTTCTTTTTCTTTTTCTCTTTTAAATGCACATATAATATTTTGAACTTCTACTCACATTATTTAAGCTTAAATTTAGGCATTTTCTTTAATTTATGCTTTCATTTTATTACCTTCTCTTTCACAATACACAAAAAACACGGCGGCAGCAACTCTTAATAAAAACGAAAAAAACCGACAGAGATTTCGCTGTCAACAGGTCTGTTTAATCATTAATGTGAACAAATTTAAACACTTATAACTGCGAAACTATTTCAATTTGCTAATAAACCATTAATTGAACGATTATTTATATGAATATGAAAATCTTTTACACTTTTAATTGCGAAATTACTTAATTACTTACGAGACTTTACTAAAGACGTCCGCGCACCACGAAAATTTAAAGAAACTGAAAAGAAGAGGAAATGGAAATAATAATAATAAGAATAGTGATGCCACTAGAAATTTTTAGAAATCCCTACATTTCTCAAAAACTTATTAATTTTTCCCCCACACAAAAATATTCAATACATTTTTCCCTACTCTAAAAATACATTGATTTTCATTAAATTAAAATTTTTAATATTGCACATTTATATCGTGAGGTACAAAAATTATCATATTCCGAATAAAAAGCGAACATTTTGCTGACGTAAACTATTTTCCATGAACAAAGAATGGTGGAAAAAAACAAAGAAAATAGTACACAATGGCGATTAAAATTAAAGGGAAAGGGAACATATTTCACGTTAACCTTTGTTGTCGATAAGGACGATTAAAAATGTAATTTAAAAAAGTTTTGGCGTCATCGTACCTCGTGGCTGTTTGTTGCCTTCTTTAGTTCTAAATAATTTTAACACATTTTTGGCTGCAAAAAAAACCAATTATTTACGAAATGTGAATAAATTAACTTATATTTATTGAAATAGAAACTATTCAAACACTTTTCTCCGTGAATTTAGTTTAATTTTATAAGAATATGTAAAAGACGTAGGCGCATCATGTTAACGATAAGAGTTAGTCTCTCAATCTAAGTGGAAAAGGAAGTAGTAATAAAGTCAGCTAAAATTGAATCTTTATACAAAAAAGTGTGTAAAAGTGGAAAAACACAAATCAAAATTTTTAAAGAATCGAAAATTGGCCACAAAGTCTAAACTTTATTCAAAACTTGCAGCTTCACAATGAAACGAAGTTTTACAAAATATAATACGTAAATACTTCTAATTCGAAAAAAAATCAACTGCGAAATTGCGGGAGTGACAGACAGAGGGACGCACACTAAGCCCAATTAAAGCAACGGGACCCATCTGGAAATAAAGCATAAGCTTTCCAAACCGGTTCATAAATGGCTGAGTTTTGAGAGGTAAAAAAGGGAACATATCCCTTTCCATATAATTTTCATCGCCAATTTTGCGTCGTTTGTGTACTATTATCTTTGTTTTTTCCACCATTCTTTGTTCATGGAAAATAGTTTACGTCAGCAAAATGTTCGCCTTTTATTCAGAATATGATAATTTTTGTACCTCACGATATAAATGTGCAATATTAAAAATTTGAATTTAATGAAAATCAATGTATTTTTAGAGTAGGGGAAAATGTATTGAATTTTTTTGGGTAGGGGAAAAATTAATAATTTTTTGAGAAATGTAGGGATTTCTAAAAATTTCTAGTGGCATCACTATTCTTATTATTATTATTTCCTTATCCTCTTCTTTTCAGTTTCTTTAAATTTTCGTGATGCGTGGACGTCTTTAGTAAAGTCTCGTAAAAATTAAGTAATTTCGCAATTAAAAGTGTAAAAGATTTAGATATTCATATAAATAATCGTTCAATTAATGGTTTATTAGCAAAATGAAATAGTTTCGCAGTTATAAGTGTTTAAATTTGTTCACATTAATGATTAAACAGACCTGTTGACAGCGAAATCTGTGTCGGTTGTTTTCGTTTTTGTTAAGAGTTGCTGCCGCCGTGTTTTTTGTGTATTGTGAAAGAGAAGGTAATAAAATGAAAGCTAAAATTAAAGAAAATGCCTAAATTTAAGCTTAAATAATGTGAGTAAAAGTTCAAAATATTATGTCAGGGGCATTTAAAAGAGGAAAAGAAAAAGAAAGAAAGAGAAAATCTATTTTTAATAAAAATATGGTTGTTGTCTTTACTAAAGGCTTGTAAAAATTAAGTAATTTCGCAATTAAAAGTGTAAAAGATTTTCATATTCATATAAATAATCGTTCAATTAATGGTTTATTAGCAAATTGAAATAGTTTCGCAGTTATAAGTGTTTAAATTTGTTCACATTAATGATTAAACAGACCTGTTGACAGCGAAATCTGTGTCGGTTTTTTTCGTTTTTGTTAAGAGTTGCTGCCGCCGTGTTTTTTGTGTATTGTGAAAGAGAAGGTAATAAAATGAAAGCATAAATTAAAGAAAATGCCTAAATTTAAGCTTAAATAATGTGAGTAAAAGTTCAAAATATTAAGTTATGTGCATAAAAGAGAAAAAGAAAGAAAGAGAAAATATATTTTTAATAAAAATATGGTTGTTAATTCATCACAAAATACGTATCTCCTTTATGTTGCGAAATGTTCGTTACGACGTTAAGTGAAATTCTCCCAAAACTTACAATTTGGACTAAGTAGGTGAGTTCTTTCTTTAGTGTGAACCGTGACAAAGCTTAGGCAATTTTCAAAGGTGCAGATTTATTACCATCATTTTTGCAATAGAAACCACTGTGTGCTAATTTAGGAAATTTTCAGTTCTTCTAGCTTAAAGAAGAAATGTATTGAGAAATATAAAATCACAATATTTCATAATAAATATATTCAAATTTGTTTCCCAAAATATCTTGTTTGAAAATACACTGATAACTTGGCGAACGCTACACGAACCTTTCCATAGACTTTACACTATATTGCAGTTCTTACTGAAAATTTATTTTCTAATTATCTTAATTGTTACGATTTATAACGAAAATCAAATGTCAGCTGGCCCACAATTAATTTCTTTAAATATTGTAAGTAATTAAATAAGAAGCTTCTGTGTGTAAAATAAGAGTATTTACTTCACATTTGTAGTGTGAAAAATTTATAAATTATACCACGTTCACATTTGTCGTGTTAATCACCTCAAACGTGATTAAACGCTTTTCCAATACTATTGAGTGATTTTTGTTAATCACTTCAAATGGACGTGATAAAAATTTCATCAATTCGTTAATCTCGTAGAACCGTATGAACATACATCGAACAGCTCATGGCTTTAAATCGATCAATACTCCCGGTATTCAATATTTCCCAGTACTCAATACCTAAAACTACTCAATACTTTCCGAGATGCATTTTCTAATGTAAATACGAAAAATTCACTTCAAAATGGTATAAAATAATACAACTTAAACGCATTTAAAATCTAATATACATATGTATGTATGTATGAACATCAGACCTCTGATTTTTGTACTTTACACAAGTAAACGACACTATTTTTTTCTTCTAACTAGGCTGCAAGTTCGACAATTTTATGATGAAATTTCCAACAAAAATTAATAAGTAATAAAAATAAAAAGTGAAAAAAGAATAACTCCAAATGAAATTAAATTAGTTCCAACCAACAACGAAATAATTGTAAATATCTTTGGAAATTGGGCGTTATAAAAATTTTCGTTGGGTGTTATTGCATTTGGGAGTTATTTCGTAGTACCGCTTTATTTATTTATTTTAACTTCAATTTAAGTTCACTAAGAGTATCGGTATTTTATTAGGATTTACCGAGTAGAGTAGTTTTCCGATTCAACGAACATCGCATTTAACGAACACCAAACATTTATTTGAACTAAGTAAGTACCTTATATGTATGTATTACGAATAAAAATTTTCAACTCGGTTTAACGAACAAATGTAAAACAAAATGATGAAAAAAATAACGAAAATAATGAAGAGCTTGATGAAACTGAAACTCTAGAGCCCAAAATAAAACACGAATATGTCATTAAGCACTTCAATATTTGTATTAAATGGACTCAGAAAAACAATGGCGGTATTCAGTGTTTGGTGCAAATGCTCTTGCGAAAGTGCAAATGCAAAATATCGTAGCTTTTTTATGAAATTTAACGGCAACTCTGTGTATTTTGTTGTTGGATTTTACAAAAAAGCTACGATATTTTGCATTTGCTTTTTCGCAAGAGCATTTGCACCAAACACTGAATACCGCCAGTGTTAATAGCACAAATTTATTGCTTTTGAGAGAGCTTCAAGAAGATGCCATTAAAAAAGATATTCATTTATGTGTTTAATAAATTTTTTAAATAAATTGTTTTTATGAATTTTTCCTTTCGTTATACATATTTTAAAAGAAATATTTATTTAAATTACTATAATTTTAATAAAATATTAAAAAAAAAACACTATACATATTTATAGTTATGAATAAAATAGGCGACGCTATTAATTTTTAATTTATTACTGGATATAAACAACAATTCGCTTTCACGAACGGCCTGACAACAATTAGGTTCGTTAAATCGGAAAACTACAGTATTATAAAAATTATAAACGCTTTTATCAGTTTCTGTATTTATGAATAAGACGACTCACCTGTATAACTATCCACGTAATTAATATTTGAAATTCTTAATGCACTTTATATTATAATAAAAGTTATCACTTTCTTTAATTGGATGAATAAAATGATCAATATATATATATACATAACAACATAGAAAATTTTACACTATTCCATTTTTAAAAAGGCCATATTTTGTGGTTAATTAATTGCCATCTTTTTAATGCATTTATTTAAATTTTTATAGAAAAAATTTCATTAATTCTCACGGATTATTTCGCCAATTATAAAATAACGATTTTTACACAAAACTTGCAGATTCAAAACCGGTTCATAAATGGCGGAGCTTTGAGGGATAATCATAAAAAATACAAATCATGTAAAGAAAAATTCAACTATAACTTTCACTAGCGCTGCAGAAGAAATAATTTAAAATTGCAACAACTTCAATAAAACACAACATCGCGCCTGCACACCCGAATTCACAAACAAATTCTTATGCTAACAATCATCCATTTCCTAACAACAACAACAACCACCACTTGTACATATAGACAAAACTTATTGATGACGTGTCATCTTGTTATACACACCGGACGATTGCATTTTTTGTTTTCTTATAAGAATGTTTCTACCGTTATAACTTTTCCCACACACAATTTATCACATTAATTTCTTCACACTTTTACTAATTGCATGTATGGCGTGATTGACATTCTTTAATAACTCCCCACCGCATACTCATGTATTTTACAACAACAACATACAGCAGCCCACTTAAACTACAATAGCAATAGTTGAATAAACCACTCTGCAGACTGCAGCAGTGCTGCCAGAAATATTTTTCGAAAATACGTCACATTTTGGAAATAAAATCGACAATATTTAAAAAAAAATCGTCACACAAAAATCTTCTGTTTTAATAGTATCTTATATAAATAAACCAATCTTTCTTTTGAAAATTAACAATTCAACGGATTTATTAAAAACTTCAAATATTTGATTGACATTTTGTCACACGTCATCAATAAGTTTTGTCTATACAAGTTGGTGGTTGTTATTGTTGTTAGGAAATGGATGATTATTAGCATAAGAATTTGTTTGTGAATTCGGGTGTGCAGGCGATGTTTTATTGTAGTTGTTGCAATTTTAGTTTATTTGTTCTGCAGCGCTAGTGAAATGAATTGAGAAAATTATCATTAGTGACTTTTAAGATATTGTGATAGTTGAATTTTTCTTTGCATTGATTTTTTGTTTTTAGGTTGTTTTCGTGTTTTGCTTTCTTTATTTAATTAAGTAAATTCTAATACAATTTTACATGATTTGCATATTTTATGATTATCCCTCAAAACTCCGCCATTTATGAACCGGTTTGGAAAATTTTTTGCTTTATTTCCAGTTGGATCCCGTTGCTTTTATCGGGTTTAGTGTGCGTCCGTCTGTCTGTCACTCCCTGAATTTCGCAGTTGATTGTTTTTTCGAATTAGAAGTATTTACGTATTATATTTTGTAAAACTTCGTTTCATTGTGAAGCTGCAAGTTTTGAATAAAGTTTAGACTTTGTGGCCAATTTTTGATTCTTTAACAATTTTGATTTGTGTTTTTCCACTTTTTCACACTTTTTCGTATAAAGATTCAATTTTAGCTGACTTTATTACTACTTCCTTTTCCACTTAGTTTGAGAGACTAACTCTTATAGTTAACATGATGCGCGTACGTCTTTTGCATATTCTTATAAAAATAAACTAAATTCACGGGGAAAAGTGTTTGAATAGTTTCTATTTCAATAGATATAAGTTAATTTATTAATATTTCGTAAATAGTTAGTTTTTTTTTCGGAGCCAAAAATGTGTTAAAACTATTTAGAAATAAAGAAGGCAACAAACAGCCACGAGGTACGATGACACCAAAACTTTTTTAAATTACATTTTGAATCGTCTTTATCGACAACAAAAGTTAACGTGAAATATGTTCCCTTTCCCTTTAATTTTCATCGCCATTGTGTACTATTTTCTTTGTTTTTTCCACCATTCTTTGTTCATGGAAAATAGTTTACGTCAGCAAAATGTTCGCTTTTTATTCGGAATATGATAATTTTTGTACCTCACGATATAAATGTGCAATATTAAAAATTTTAATTTAATGAAAATCAATGTATTTTTAGAGTAGGGAAAAATGTATTGAATTTTTTTGGGAAGGGGAAAAATTAATAATTTTTTGAGAAATGTAGGGATTTCTAAAAATTTCTAGTGGCATCACTATTCTTATTATTATTATTTCCATTTCCTCTTCTTTTCAGTTTCTTTAAATTTTCGTGGTGCGCGGACGTCTTTAGTAAAGTCTTGTAAGTAATTAAGTAATTTCGCAATTAAAAGTGTAAAAGATTTACATATTCATATAAATAATCGTTCAATTAATGTTTTATTAGCAAATTGAAATAGTTTCGCAGTTATAAGTGTTTAAATTTGTTCACATTAATGATTAAACAGACCTGTTGACAGCGAAATCTCTGTCGGTTTTTTTCGTTTTTGTTAAGAGTTGCTGCCGCCGTGTTTTTTGTGTATTGTGAAAGAGAAGGTAATAAAATGAAAGCTAAAATTAAAGAAAATGCCTAAATTTAAGCTTAAATAATGTGAGTAAAAGTTCAAAATATTTTATGTGCATATAAAAGAGAAAAAGAAATAAAAAGAAAGAGAAAATATATTTTTAATAAAAATATGGTTGTTGTCTTTACTGAAGTCTTGTAAAAAATTAAGTAAGGGCATTCATTTCACAGTTTTTTTGGTTGGAAAAATGGAAAAATGAAAAATTACACTGTGAACGGTATTTTTTTTAATAAAAAGTACAAAAATTTCAACTGTCATTACAAACATTCTGTCAAATAATTCTTGCAAATAATTAATATTATTCAAGATGCCGAATAAAAGTGTTAAAAGTGAATTAATTGATTATTTATTCGCTTGACGTTTTAAGCGGAAAATTACATCTTTTTATCCCGATTTTTTTACACATGGTTATAGTTAGTTAAAAATTCAACTTTTAGTGGAATTTTTTTTCCTGTGTTTGTTGTAAAAAAATTACATTTTTAAATTTTTCCAACAAAAAAACTGAAATGAATACCTTTAGTAATTTCGCAATTAAAAGTGTAAAAGATTTACATATTCATATAAATAATCGTTCAATTAATGTTTTATTAGCAAACTGAAATTGTTTCGCAGTTATGTGTTTAAATTTGTTCACATTAATGATTAAACAGACCTGTTGACAGCGAAATCTCTGTCGGTTTTTTTCGTTTTTGTTAAGAGTTGCTGCCGCCGTGTTTTTTGTGTATTGTGAAAGAGAAGGTAATAAAATGAAAGCTAAAATTAAAGAAAATGCCTAAATTTAAGCTTAAATAATGTGAGTAAAAGTTCAAAATATTAAGTTATGTGCATAAAAGAGAAAAAGAAAAAGAAAGAAAGAGAAAATATATTTTAATAAAAATATGGTTGTTAATTCATCACAAAATACGTATCGCTCCTTTATGTTGCGAAATGTTCGTTACGACGTTAAGTGAAATTCACCCAAAACTTACAATTTGGACTAAGTAGGTGAGTTCTTTGTTTATATATATGTACATATGCAGGTTTTGTAAGCATATAAAAACTTGATAATCAGACATGCCATTAAAAAATTATCGTTTTGAAAAATTAATATTGAACAATATGAATAATAAGTAAAATAAAATAAATAGGTACTTTTTTTAAAATTATTAATCGAGGTTGCCTCGATAACTTTTTTTCAAAGATTTTCCAAAACCCTTAACAATTTTTTGAAAATCTTTAATAAAAGAAATACTAAGCAAATAAAATCAATTAGTTAATTAAGAAAATCCATATCCCGTTCTTCTATTCTGTATTAAATTTATTTACCACAAATAAAATTAAAACTACATAATTTTTATATGTTGCAGCTATTTCAAGGGTACTTTTTATATTTAACTTATATTTTTATCAGCTTTAAATTATTTTCATATACAACAGCAACGTTAGCTGCACACTTTATGTAATTGTGAGCCCTTTTTCACGATCAAAGTTTACTTTGCAAAGTCTTGTGTTTGATGGTGATAAGGGAAAGGAAGGAAGTACACACTTTGCTGTACAAGAAAAGTTGCTTTCTTCTTCGGTCGTCGTTTAAACATACTTGTCTTTGGCTGCATGCGTGCAACAAACGAACACAAAATCTTTCAAAGTAACCTTTGCGTGTGGAGAAGCGAAAGAAAGCTTAAAAGAAAATTGAAAAGACTTTGTCAAAGTAAACTTTGATCATGGAAAAGGGCTCTCTGTATACGAGCATATTACAGCGAAAAAAAATATAGAATTAAGGAATTTTTTTAATTGGCTTTTAAAAAATCGTATGTACAAGCTTATTAGCGAGATGGATAAAAATAACCGCTCAACGACTTAACAGCACTGAAAAATACTGGTTGTTTAAGTAGTCAAATTAGTGGATTGTTGTCTCAGCTCAGCATTATTAGTGAAGTTCTCAACCTCATGCTATAAACTACGAGAATTAAAAACATACGGCAGATGTGGCTAATTACAAGTTTTATTGTTGTTATAGAATTACTAAAGACACGACAAGACAAGAACCTCAATCTAAGACAAGAACTTCAATCCAAGACAAGAACTTCTGTACTGCAGTGGTGCGATTCACTTAAATTTTAACGTCAGTTGAATTGTTAAAAATATTTTAAGAATTCGATAGGAATTTAGATTTTCGCAAAGTCCCGGTTCAGACTATGAAAGTTTTCTTTCTGAAATTTTCTCTAATTCTCTTTTGAACTTTCATTAATGTCTACACATTGAAATTTTTTGTAATGAAATTCAAGATTTTTGCATGTTTATCTTCGCATTATTTTTTTTGTACACAAATTTTCGCTCTCAAAAATAAAGCTGCAGCCATTTGCAGTTTAACAGTTACGAATAACAAAAGACAAGAGAATTTCAAAGTACATGAGTGTACCCATTCCCAATCTTCTCCCCCTTTACACCAGCAAACTAACACTTTCAGACAGAAAAATTTCATAGTGTGAACCGTGACAAAGCTTAGACAATTTTTGAAGATGCAGATTTATTACCATCATTTTTGCATTAGAAAGCACTGTGTGCTGATTTAGGAAATTTTCAGTTTTTCTAGCTTAAGGAAGAAATATATTGAGAAATATAAAATCACAATATTTCATAATAAATATATTCAAATTTGTTTCCCAAAATATCTTGTTTGAAAATACACTGATAACTTGGCGAACGCTACACGAACCTTTCCATAGACTTTACACGATATTGCAGTTCTTACTGAAAATTTATTTTCTAATTATCTTAATTGTTACGATTTATAACGAAAATCAAATGTCAGTTGGCCCACAATTAATTTCTTTAAATATTGTAAGTAATTAAATAAGAAGCTTCTGTGTGTAAAATAAGAGTATTTACTTCACATTTATAGTGTGAAAAATTTTTCGTTTTCAAAAAAAAAAAAAAAAAAAACATTTTAAAACCACCCTTTGAGAAGTAAAAATAAATTTGAAAAAGTAGAAAAAATCTTAACTTGTCTACATGATACTGTCCCCCCCTCTATTATTGCTCGTTTAAAATTTCATGTCATAAATTAGAAACTATTTAGTGAAATGCTTTTTTCATTATTACCCTTACAAAAAAACACAACAGCAAAAATATCCTTTTATTTTATTACACTTAAAACGTGGCATTTGTACAACAAAAAGTCAAACAATAACTTCTTACAGCAATTTACACATTCAAAATAAAATAGACTCGAAAGAAAATGTTGGTAGCAAATCGTACTTATGAATTATTTTTGAGAAAGCTTTTTCAAAAAAATTGTTTTTTAAACCAAAAATTTTTGTTCTTTACGGAGCTATTTTTTTAAATTTTATATTTTGTTAATTTATAAACATTTTATTTTTTTCATTTTCTCGATTTTGTGTTTTTCTGATTTTTATTTTGTTTTTTTAATTTTCTGTCTGTTTTGGCTTTACGTAATTTTTCCCCAAGTTTTGCTTTTATTTATGGTTTTGCGAGTTTAGGAACTTTTTCCATACTTTGGAAATTTTCGCCTTAGAGTGATTTTTAACCCATCTTAAAATTTTTTCAGATTTATACATTCTGTTTGTCAAGAATTTGCTTAAGTGGTTTTCCCGAGCCTTTGCTCTCCGTTTTTTTTTTTTAATTTTTCTTTAGGAATTTTGTTACACCAAAAAAAATTTGCTTAAAGAAATGGTTGTTTCATATTATTCAAAAATAATATAGAATATTATGCGTTTTGCTGTTGGGTTTATTTGTTTGGCTCTATTAATATTTTTTTGGTGATTTTTATTTGAAACATAATGCTGAAAACTTTGAGAAATAAAAAATGCGTTTGTAGTTACTGAGTGTTTGTGAGTGCTGTGGCTGAAGTATTGAAGACTTTGTCTTCTAATCATGAGTTGATTTCAAATGCTGGAGTTCAATCCCTACAAATATATACTACTGCATCCTATACACAGAAAGATAAATGCCGTACTAAATTGAAGTATTTTCTACTTATTGTGAGTACGAGTTGTACTCAAAATTTTGAGTAAAAATAACAATAAAATGTAATTTAATCACGTCGAAACGTTAATTACGTTAAAAATCTTGAACCAACTAAAAAATTCTTAAAGCATTTAAGTCCGTCCGTAGTTAAATCAATCTTTTAACACCGTACGGATGGATTGAATTTTTTTTTTTGGGTGTACTAGTAAAGTCAGTAGTTATTATTAGCTGTAACTATGACTTGGTTCGTAATTATAGTCTTCTACTAGTACTCTTTAAAGGATAATACACTAGTTTCTTTTACAAAATATTTATTTAACAAAAATTTCTCCTTAGGAGAATTCATAGGAACACATATTGGTATAAATCGAAAAACAAAGTTATTAAAAAGATAATATGTATTTAAATTTGATTGAAAATTTATAACATATCACACTAAAATGAAAACTTGTTAGCTTCCATTTCGTCCTCTAGTCTTTTTATTTTTATTTTGGACTTGCTTTCGAAATTATCTTTTTTCATGGCTGCATTGCCTGGCTTAATATTGTTTTTTAATCCTTCTGTTCCACACTTATTAATCTTACAGTGGAGCTTGAAAAAATTTCAAAGAAATTTGTTAACAATTCAAATTTTACAGTTAATATATAAACAATTTAGCAATCAGCGCTTAAATAGGTCTTTAAACGCAATTTTCCATGCGTTCCGTCAATGTTATACTGCATAACAATGTTAATATGCAGTTCCTCCATAGTCTGGTCATTGTAGAGAGCTAAATTCATGTAACATTGAAATAATAAAAATATATGTATAAGAAATAGTAAACAGATTTTTTACTTACGTGTACATATATCGTGGTTGTCAGCGCTGATTTTTTCTTCAAATCTGAGCATTTCATATTTTCTATTTTTGTTTTCATTCTCATAAACTGAATAGTCCCATTGCAACTAGTATTATAACTGTCCCAAAACTTTACTAGTTACAAATTTAGCTGCAGATTAAGACTGATGTATTTTTTATTTAAAAACACATAATAAAAAGTCAAACAAAAAATTGAAAGAAAATCTGCAAAGTCCACATTTAAAATATAAAATCATACAGAGCAAATATGCTAAGTCCAAAAAGAGTCTAAAACTCTGTAAAAGGTTTTTTTTTGGAATTCTGCAACTATTTGTATTCAAACAAGATGAAATGGAGAAGAATTTTTTTTTTTTTTTTTGAAAGAGAAGTAACACTCAGGCAATTAGTATGCCGACCAACCCGTAGGTGTGTTACCTTCTTTGGGAAAGGGATAGTGAGAGAGGACAGATGGTGAAAGAGAGAAAGCTTAATTTTTGCAACTCTGATATTGCGCGCTGTGTTAGTTTTTTAGATCAGTGTTGCAGCGCCTTTGATGGCATACTCTAATGCACATCTGAAAAATGCTGGATGTTATGAAAGATTTGAAAACAATTCACCCAAAAAATTAAAAAAAATCGGACTTAGCATATTTGCCGACTAAGCCAACGATATGAGAAAAATAATACGAGAATTGTTATTATTGCAACATCAAAAGATTGAAAAAGTTTAAATTTAGCATCACTAATTAACGCTAAGTAAATTCTTGATGAATACAATTTTACGAGCTTAATATAAATTACTCTGTATAAGTCGTATATTAAATAAAATAAATAAATAAATATGTAAATAAGATGAACTGTTTGGACATTTTTATCTATAAGTCTTTTATATTAAATAGTTACAAAAAATAATTGACTATTAATATTTTTGTTTGAGTGTATTACACTCACACTTGCAGTGTCAACCCTCATGGTATGAAAAATGTTGTATTTGAAACTCTTTTAATATCAAGCGGAAACCTAAAAGCCGTAACGGAAAATATCACTTAAAAAGTTGTGTAAAACAAGTAGAAGGAGGACAGTAAACAGAAATATTTTATCTCCAGCTCTAACAATGAATGGTACAACTTGTTTAGGCCTTAAACATGAGCTAAACGGATGAGGTTGTACGCTTGTTATTTATATGTACATATAAGCATTTTGCTAGGAATAAAGGATAAGGGGAGAGAGAACATATACTTGTGATGAATAAAAAAAAAATTATATACTATATTTACTGACAAACAATAATCGTAATAGAGTCAAAATATACAATTGACAGACGACAACGAAAAGCGCAAAACATTTTAAATCGATGAGTATGTGCGTTTAAGTAAATTTTCAAGGATTTCATACGCATCCTCGTACACACTTTCAGAATTCTACACAGACATATCATTATTTGATAATCCTTACACAACCCACAAATGATTTTTTTTCTTTCTTAAGTCAAACTATAATGATTGTTCTCTACTTGTATTTGCAAGGATAAAATGTGTTTGATGCTGGAGTAAAGATGCAGAGTTTCATTGTTTGTCGTGTAATGGAAAGGGTGTACACTGTACAGCATACAGCAGTATGTAACTTTTTTCCTGCTCATGTTGTCATATTATTTTGTCTGCGTTATATTAAATATTTGGTTTTGTGTCAATTGTAGTCTTATTTAGTTTACAGGTTATTTATTTTTTATTTATTTTCGTTTGTCATGTCTTTGGTAAATAAAATTCATGTTTACTGCACTATTTTTGTTAAGTTAATATTTGTTAGTTATACGGGTTAATAACGTATTTGAATTGATTTGATTCAACAATGTGATATTTGAAGCAAAACTTTTCTAATATTTCTTCAAGGCTTTTTACATTTTTTATTTTTTATTTTTTGCAAGAGTTGGAAATTAATTACAAATAAGATTGATATCTTATAAAATGATAAATCAAAAGGTTTTCTACTGTATTTTTTTAAAGGGTCTTATGTCAGCCCTAAAGATCCAGATGAAGTCAACAACATGAAGAGGGAAAACTGCAACTGCAGAATTCCCACCCGAAAAAAAACATATTCTTCTGTTAACTTGAAGATTATCATCTATATATAAATAGGGAAAGACTAATTTTTAGATCCCTATTTCTCCTTTATTTGCCAACCGATTTTCTTCATTCTTTTGCCAAATGGTAGACATTGTTGAGCTTTAGTGATCCGACTATATATTATTTAAATCGGTTCAGTATTAAAGGAATAAAAGGCTCATAAAGTTGATACCACTGCAAATGCTAAAAACACACACGTACACGCATTCACTTATCTAAGGATTGGTACAAGTAAAAACATAAGCAAAGCAATGAGAGTGCTTAAGAGTACCTCCATACATATATATGTTTTATAAATTTGCATGTTTGTATGCAATTTTATTTCGTTATTGTTTTTTCCAGGTGTACGTTTAAACTGGCGGTCGAATTTCGACCACTGGGCGTACTCTAGTATTATTAAATTTTAGAAAGAAAATATTTCAACTTTATTTAACTTACAAAATCATTCAAAAAATCCTTTATTTAGTAAAAATATTTTTTTCTGAACCAAATTTAATTAACTAGAACAAATTGTCCATTTTGGGTTTTCCCTTCAGCACAACATGAGTTAACCCTTTTTTTGTATGACATTCAAAATAAAATGGTCATAAAATTCTATATTTAAGGCACACAAATTTTGTCCTTTTTTTCATACAATTCTTTTTAATTTCATGCCTTTTTTATCAGCCATTGTCTGCATTTTGCTTTACAATTAAAGTTTTGGACACAATTTTATCTTTTATGAAACATTTTTTACCTTGAAAATTATTAATTTATTTTCCTCTCTTCTGTATTTTTCTTTATTTCAACTGCAGAGATAATTAAAATTGTGGATGGAAAATTGTTTTTATTTTCAATTAAAAAATTATGTAGAAAACATCATAATTTTAGTGGCATTTTTTAATAATTTTAGCATGACGAAGATTGGAAAACATTTTTTTTACCAGATGTCGCTTGAAATTAATAAGAATTTGTTTAAAATATTAGAAAAGAAAAGTCTTTGTGTCACTTGTAACACTCATTATTCGTTGGCCTTTTGTCATTAATGAAATTAAATTAATACAAAACTCTTATTATTTAGAAGGAACTGCATATTTAATTAACGCCAAGTGACAGCCAAAGGCGTTACTGTCCTTGAAAAAATAAAATAAAATAAAAGAGGGGTTGTGGAACACCCAATTGAAATGAAGTTTCTCTAACAATATTATGTAGATATTATGTATTAAATAACGCAATGAAAGTGAAATTTATAAGTCATTTTCAATTATCTACTTTTTTCTGGTTCAAAAGATTCAGCCCTGGGTCAGATGGACGGCCTTAAAAAGATAGCGAAAGCAAAAAAAATCTTTTTTTTATTCGAATAGTTTTCGTATGAATAATTTTTATTCCAACATTTTTGTTTGAATAATTTGATTTAAATAATTTTTTTTTAAATATTTGTATGCAAATAATTTTGATTCGAAGAATTTTATTCTAATAAATTTTAAAGCGCAATAACACAGTGCAACATTTTTTAAGTCATCATGAGCAAACTCCTTCTCGTTTGGAACTTTTCGAAGTACGCATCGAAACTAACGTCACCCCATTGGGGTTTTGCACAAAAGTACCTCGAAAAAGTAAATTTTTTCTATATTTTTTCTACGTTTATGTCCCATAATAGTTGCCAAGCTATTCCGTATTCCTTATAATATAATTTATAATTTTCCAGAATGTTATAGGACTGGAAAAAGCATTTTTCACATTTTCCAGTTGTATTTAAACATCGAAAATTCGAGATTTTAGTTTATCAACTACGTGTAATTTTTTCCCATTGTGCACATGGAACTTAAACTAATCAATACAAATGTAAAAAAATTAAATAAATGAAAAGCGGAAGATTCACCAATGTGCTGACAAACAGCCACCGCAGAGCCTGGGTTGCACTAAAAGCTGTAATGGAGTGCGTTTTAGGAAAGATATGTCTACAGCCAGACGAAGCAAAGAAAACAACAATCAATTACTTTCACAAAATCAATGCATTGAAATTAGATTTTCTGCATCACCACTTTGATGAGTTCTTACAACAATTGCCCACCGAATCGGACGAACAAGGAGAACGATCCATCACGTCACCATGTCAATGGAAAAACAATACAAAGGAAAAAAGCTGGATGATTGCAGAAGTTTGCATCCCAATATGAATATGCTGGCACGGAAGTCGCAGAGGATAACAGATTTAGAGGACACACCAAGAGAGATATGCCATAGAACGTGCTATCAAGATCAGATGATGAAGCAACAACTTCACAAACTTCACCGCGAACATCAACTTCAATGGATGTTGATTAATTTATGTTTTTTTTTACCTTTCGCTAAATTTTTCATACATTTCTCGAATTGTCGGTATAAAATACAAGCGGAAAAATTAGTATTTTTTTGTTTAATATGATGGAAATAAACTTAAAAAAAGAAAGAGAACTTTGTGGATGGTTTACGAGATATGAGTTAAGAATTGTTGTTGTCTTGTGAAAAACTAATGTAAATGCTCAAAAATATATGAAAAAAGGATTATGTGATAAGGAATATTTTTTCTGAAGATCAATTTACTGACTGGCGAAGAAATATTGAAAAAATTAAAATTTTTCGACATTTCAACAACTTTGAGGAACTAAATATAGTTTTTTTTCGGTTTGGTTTGTTTTACACTTTTTAAGGTATTAAGAATCATTCCTAGGCAGTTCATATGTTCTAGAAAGTTGTTTATTGAGGTCTTAGGAACATTTTTGTAATATATAGCATAGTATGTATCTCAATGTTGAAGTAAAGAAAAAACAAATGAAATTAAAAAATTTTCGGTAAAATTTTTCAATTTTGCGGCTACCTGAGCGCCACCTAAACGGTATTAAGAATCATTCCTAGGAAGTTCATATGTTGCAAAAAGTTGTTTATAAGGATCTTAGGTACATTTTTGTAGCTGATTGTTTTTTTGAAATTTTAACGCTTTGCTACCTATGGACCTGAACAGTGGAAAAAGGTAAAAAAATCGAATTTTTTTTAAATTTTTTGCCATTTTCATCTTGAAGATGAAGATTTTTTGATTTTATATGTTCACAATTTTTATTCTTTATGATAAGAGTTTTAACTTTGTCAGAGAGAGTAAATCAAAATTCTGAACGATTTGCAAGATATGAGCCTGAGAAAATGTTCAGTATTTTGCAAAAATTACACCGAGGCCGCAAATCTTTGGGGGCCCATAAAAAAAGCGCATAACTTTTGGCAAAACTGGAGGACACGGGTCTTTTTTTTATTCTTTTATCACGTGGTGTTGTCCGTGACTTAAAAAAGTACACACAGTGATATGTCCAATTGATTTCCGAGATATAGACGTGAGACAAATTGCATGTTCTTCGGAAAAATCAATATTTTAGCAAAAAAAAAAATACAAGTACATGAGACCATGATATCCGAACAGCAGCTAAAATAGCAAATCCTCAAAATTGATATAATGCTCAAATATCTATAAAAATACTAGTATCAAGACTAAAACCACTAGTTCGATAGAAATTACTTAATAAAATAAAATGGCTCAGAGCCCCTTCAATATCGCTTCTTTTTTATTTTTGTGCACGCTAAACTCAAGCAGTTTCGCCACACTTTTTTTCGAAAATCGGATTAACGATTTGCCCACCCGAAATAGTGATAATAGCTTAACTCCTCTGATAAGGGAGCGATTTGAAAAAAGTTACACAGAGATTTAATTGGATAGCGGACGGACAAAGTGACCGCCCGAAATATTGATTAACACAAAACTTCTCCATCTAAAAACCGATTTTTTTTTAAAGATTTTATTTCAAGCCTCGTAATGCTTAAAGTTTAGTGCTATGAAAAATTTCGGACGGACCTGAAAACCAGATAGACACTTAGTCATTTGTGGACTGATTTTCGAAATTCCGTTTGCTTTTTATGGAAGTATGAAAGAAGTAAACATCTTATTATTGTCATTTGAATATTTTTATCTATTATTTTATCTTAAACAATTTCGTACCAAAGAACCCATGCTCGACTTCTATTCATTTATTAAGGTGTAAAACATTATTTACTTTTTTTGTTTCTAGCATTAATGTATGACAAATTCGCGTAATATAAGATTTGTAGTCGCACTTGTAGTTGCTTTTAAATTTCTGTAGATGAACGTCTGTTTTGAAATGTCAAATGAGCTGTTTTCGTTATTTTGCCAGCTAAATCATCATCCATCCATCCATTCATCCATCCATCCATCCACCCTTAAAATCGCGTCATTATTTTGTACCGACTTGATGTTGAACAAACAGCAACAACATGTTGTAGAGTTGTAGGTGTAACAATGAAATCATCAACAACGACAATAACAAATACAATATCACTAACACGTTTACGCACATGTTGTAAGCGACATAAATAAATTGTTCTAAAATGATTCAATTACGAAACGAGAAAGTGCACAAGATTATTATTACCAACATTGTTGTTTTTGTTTTCAATGAGGCTTAAGCGAACTCCCTCCGCCCACCTCAACTCCCACTCCCATTTTTATATTAAAGCCCATTCTATTGCATTTTGTACTTAATAAGGCAAACGAATTTAATAAAACGTTAAATAAATGTTAATGGAATGGGAAATGTAAGCATTTACATTTGCATACGAGTGCATAATGAAAATTATTTTAAAGGAGACAAAGTGGGTTTGTAAATCTAACACAAGGAAAATGAACACCAATTTTCTAGCAATAAGGAAATCTGGTTATCAGAACGGAATTGAAAAACTGAATAAATGTGAACAGAAAGTCGAATATAGCGCGCAGTACCTTGTATGCCCTTCATCGTAGTAGAAAAATCAGGTGGGAGCTACAGATTTGATTTTTTTTCACACTATTTTGGGGACTTAGTTCAATGTATTTGTTTTGTTGATTTAATTATACAGTACAACATTTTGCAGCTCATTGATTTCGAACTCAATTCTGAGAATTGCACGTGAAAGTAGCCCCCAAAAATAAGAACTTCTGCATCATTCGTTTTGTCAAGTTGGCTGCATTAATAATTAATAATTACATTTTAAAACCAGAAGAACATTGAATATATCAATATGGAAAATAAAAAGTCACCCTTATTGTGCTTGTCGTTTTTGTGGCGAAAGTCGGAAGTTTTTAAAAAATGGTACTGTAGTTGCCACAAACGACAATATATACTCATACGACACTGTATGTAAATCTATTACAAACTGTCGTTAAAACGCTAAATTGTTTGGCGTATTTGTGTGTCAGAAGTTTCTGAAATTGCCGTTAAGAATTTTCTTCTGGACATAATTCAATTTAATTTATTTAATTTTAATTAATTATTTATATGATTCTTTTACAACAATTTTACGTGCGAAAATTTTACACGGTAGCATAAGATTTTAAATTCGACAGCAACTACGACTGTGAGTATATGTACGGTATACCGAGATACTCGTATAACCCGGTTAAAATATAGAAAAAGTGATAAAAATCCAACTTGAACAAAACAAAAAAAATCGAATGGCCATTAAATTACACTGTGCAACAAATTTTGGGTCATCGAAGCCAGCCTCAACGACTCCAATGGGAAATGAAAGTTCACCATTAACTTAACAAAGCTGCCAAAAGTTAATTCCAGTTTAATTTTTATGGCCTCTTGAAGTTGGACCATTTTTTACCACTTTTTGCACTATAAATGTTTAATAATATTAAGTATTTTTTTACAAACAAAAGTTTTTGGAAATCTTTGAAAGAAGATATCGAGACAATCTCGATTAATAAATTTATAAAAAATACTTAATACCTTATTAAGATTTTATTTTCCGTTTTGCCTTATTAAATACTTTTATCGTCACCCAAAGGGCGTCTAATTGTATAAAGGTTGTAAAGAAAATGAAATAGATTCATATCGAATAATGTAATTTGTTTGTTGGGATTTTTAATAAGTTTCAAAGCCTACTATGCTTATACTGTTATAATTTTTGTAATTCTCATTGAGTTTTTAAAAGTTTTTGTATATGATTAGAGGTTTGAAACATTTCAAAATATGGTTAAGGGTCTACTGATAATTTGGCATTAGCACCAATAAAATAAATGTATATGGACTAGCTAAAAAACCCTCAACAAACAAAAGTTTTTGAAAATCTATATAAAAATATTTTATTAAATAATTTATTCAAGCTTTAAGTCCAGAAAATAAATATAAATGATTTATTTTATCCGATATTTCGCTTTCTCAATGGAAAGCCTCTTCAGGGATATATTTAATTAAAAATTAATAATTATGCTTATTTTAATACTAATTTAATTTAAAGGAATATAAAGTTTTATATAAATAACAAATGGGGTTCTGGAATATAAAAAGTTTGGCGAACACTGATGTACCAATGATTATATTTATGGTTTATAATAATTACATCGTTTTTGTTTTAAATAAAAAAAAACAAATATCGTATTAAAAGAACACAAAAAACTGAATGTAGGGATTTTTGCAAATATTTTGTTTTTATAAAAAGTTTATTAAATCTATTAGTTTTTAACGGCTTTTAAAAACCAAAGCATCTTTTCTTTCCTTATAAAATATACTTTCATATTATGTGTATAAAAAATAGAATTCTCTTATAAAGAACTGCAAAATAACATGTCCGAACATGAAAAATAGCGAAAAAATTGAACGGAAAATGCTTTTGCGGATAAATTACTAACATGTTTTTGAAAGTAACATGAACATCATAAACATAATTTTAAAGGCCTCAGCCTCTTTTTTAAATCCGTTCTAAAATTTTAAATCAGGTTATATTCAACTAATTTACAGACCTACAAGTGCATAGAGGTACGAAAACCCGTTTTTTTATCCGTAACTCCAGATTTTGGGGTGTCCCATTTCATTTACTCGACAGCATCTATTTCAACTTCGTTCTTTTTTGTAACACAGTGTTATTTAATAAAATTTAATAAAAAGGTCGAATAAATCAAAATAATTTTATATAACAATATTTAATGGAATGTAATTGTGCGTACTTATTGTGTTCAAGTATAAATTTTACTTTGCTGTTTTCTTTTCTAAATAGTTTTTCAGCCAGCCTACATATTTACATGTGATATCTCTTGAGTGTTACAAACATCTTAATATTTTAAATTGAAATCTGTTCGCAGGAGGATAATTTTCTCCTCTTAAAGTCACACATCTACATTTAGATTAACAGGTAAATCGTCTGTCTGTATTTTGATTTGCATGGCTGTACACCATTTACAGCGTATGTTTTACAAACAATTTACGCGTGTAAATATTTGTAATTTGATTACAGTGCCCGCCTTCTTTCATTTGCTTCACACATTTGGAATAGGAAACGGAAATGTATTCACGTCACTACAAATAAAACATATTTTCGCATGTTTGTGTATGTTTGTGAGTTGGGTTTAATGTAAAACGTGTTTATTAGCTTTTTTTACAGCTGAGTTTACCTTCATTAGTGCCAGACTCACTACTACATACATATGTACATATGTATGGATTTTTCGCCTTCTGTTCTTACACACAAACACACACATGCACGCACACATACATGCACATAAAACATGTGTAAGAAAGTTTTCTAAAAACAATTTCATATAAGCCACAAAAGTAATAAGTATCTTAAATATAAATTTAATTGCCACCAAATTCCATATTCTTTCTTCTTTAATGTTGCGTACGTATCATATTCATTCTACTCGCACCAATCCAACAATTCAATTAACCGCATTCTGTTGGCAAAATGTCTGAATGTTTTTTTTTTTTTTAATTTAATAACTTAAAATTGGTAGCAAGAAAGAAGTCTCATATTCATGAGTATGTCCCGCATTAATGTGCTTATTATGTTTGAATATGCTTATGTGTACTAAAATGTTTTTTATTGCCACAAGAAGGACCCCATCGTTTAAAAACGACCACATGTGTTTCTAATTCTATTTAAGGTAATTAACACTAATTTGAAAATACAAAAAATTTTCGTGTAAAGTGTATTTGGAGGTTAATAGAAGCCGTCAGGGTTTCAACCGATATATAAATATTTTTGATCGGATATGATTTCAACGAAATATATCATGCAAAGAAACGCGTTGCTGATTTTCTCCAGGAGTGCCTTACATATATCATCTTAAAGACCTATATATTATGAAAGAAGACACTTTAAGGAATAGAATTATGGATTTTCAGCACGATTGGCTCATTCTGTTCCTTAAGGTGTCTTCTTTCATAAGAAGATGGTATATGTAACGCATATATGGGGAAATTCAGCAACGCTTTTCTTTGCATTCTAATATTTTTCCTAGTTTTAGTTCGCAAAGTCTACGCTATATTTTTATATTACGCGTAAATTACCCAATAACTACCACCCCCCCCGCCCATTTTTTCTCGGTTTTTGAATTCCCATAATCGACGCTATTTCGTCACGACGATATCTTGCCTCACTTGAATGTACAAGCTAATTCTGCCTTAACTCTTTCTTTTTCAGTTATTATTTATTGTGTTTGATGTGAAGTGTTTTACTCATTTGATTACGCGCTAAAAACTTATTTTTTACGAACACGCACTCAACTTAAAATAAATCCACTTTGCTTCGCGAGGGGTTGAACCGTTTATCGAATGGATGACAAGCGCATGTGTGACTTCTGCGTCACTCAGAGAACAAATTGTATGTTTATTTAATAGCACGTAATTGAGAAACTATTGTAAAACAATGCAGATGGTACATATCAACCCCTGTGCGCGATATTATCGTATGTTACAAAAACTAAAATTTACAGGAGACCGTTTTTATTACTATTTGTATTGCTATTATATACTACAAAACTGTTACATACGATAAAATGTGCATTGTATTATCTCCACAACTATTATATTTATCGCTATAATATTTTGTCAACAGATTAATTAATAGAATTTTTTTTTGTTAATTTATTAATCGAGATTGCCGATCGATATCTTCTTTCAAAGATTTTTTTTTAATTTTTTTATTAATTAATAGATTTAGAACTGATTTGCATCAAAAAACTCGATTTCATAAAAAGTGTAACATACGATAATTTCGCGCACAGGAGTCGATATGCAGTTTGTGTTGGAAATTATGTCATTCTTAACGGAAGTCAATGCCAATTAAAAAAAAATATTATGGTTTTGCAACTGTCGCGGGTATTTAAAAACTTCAAGGGATATATATGGCCTCTAGCCGAATGTAAAAATTGGATATATAGTTCCATAATAGTAAATCTATGAGAGTTCCAATTAAAACGTTTTCTGGATGACCCGATAGATTAGTTGTTGTTTTTAGCCCATAAAACAGAGCACAGTGGGTTCGATTCCCTTCTTCTGGTCTGGTTCCCTAAAACTAGAGATGTTCTCTGTACTCTGCTCTGCTCGATAAACAAATTTACCAATAAAATATAATTTGTATACGCGTATGTATGTACAGTGATAGCTCGCTAATCCGAAGGTATGTAATCCGAATTATCCAGTAATCCGAATTATCCAGTAATCCGAATTATCCAGTAAGTCCGAACTGGTTGCAGGCTCGTTAAACCGAATTGTTATTATTTTTATTTTTCTGCTTTTTTGTTTGTTTTGTTTTTTTTTTACCAAAACCATGTGTGGAATTTCAAAACTACCGGTAATGGAGATTATTGAGATGCAGAGCCTTCTATGATTGATATTATATGTTTGTAATTATTTATAAATACATATCGTTATATGAATTCATAAAAGCCCTAAGTTACATTGAACAAATTTTAGAGGCCAAGCAAAAAACTCTCTAATATGAAAAGTTAACTAAAATTTTTCAAAATTGTTTCAGTTTAAGCTTATTTCTTATTACGAAATTAACACAATTTTAATGTGTAAAAATTTCCAGGGACATGTATTTTTATATGGTGGATAGTAATCAATCAAGAAGTCGATTTTGATTTTTTTGTAACTTTTGGCTTTTTTTGGAAATCATATGACGATATGTATGCTTTATGTCTTGTTGCAATTCTTCTATAAATTCTTGTTGGAAACATATTCATTCTCAGAGGTGGGCTTCAGATTATAACATCCCACTATCATTGTTACAACAAGAATTGCCTTAGAATGATTGTGTTGAAGAAACAGCAGATTTTCGCACAATAACCAACTTATTTCACCGCAATAATGACGTGCGAATTTCTGAAAATGAAATTATTCTTAGCTGGATTATTAAGCCTGATCAGAGCATATAATTATGAATGAAACACGTTAAGAATCGTGAAGCTCTGCTGGCCTTAAGTAGTTCAATAGATTGGGCAAAGGAACGAGGTATGCAAACAGATTATATATTGATGCTAAAAGAATTGCGGAACAAGGCAAAGAAAGAGAAGCAAACGTACATCACAAATTATAGTAAACAAAAACATAATATTTAAAAAATACCTTTAATTTTTTCTTTCTTCATTAATAAAAATGAAATAAATTAGTTTTTTTGAAATCCTGGCTTGTGTTTTATTTTCGAATATATTGAATTATAATACATAATAATTTGCATCAGGACCTTAAAAGAATCAAGAACATTCGGAAATCTTACATTGTGGCCTCTGCCCATTTCGGGAGTTAACGAGGCCAAGTTAAAAAATAAAAAAAATATGTAAACGAAGTTCACTGTTTGGTGCAAATGGTCTTGGGGAAATTATCCCTTATTATGTATAAAGGAAAGCGATAGTTCGTCCCAGATATGCACACATTTTGTTTCTAGGACAAACTGCCTGTTCGTCGATATCGAAAGAACATTTTCTTTCGCATAATTACCATTTGAAACAAACACAAATTTTAACATTTTCTTTCGATATCGGCGAACAGGCAGAAATAGTCGCAATCGAAAATTCGACTTCCACATACATTATCGATCGGATGAATGCTTTTTCTTCATAGTCTAACCAAAAATAGACAAACATTTCCACTTACAGTACCATGGTAGTTTTGCAAAATACAGAATGGTATTAGAGTGAAGTGTTTCGAGCTTGTAAAAGTGCAGAGTATGGTTTAGAAGGACTGCAATGGTGCTACAAACGAAAATTTATAGTGGTTTTAACAATTTTTGACGAGATGAGTGCTTAGATAAAATTGGCTATAAAACTCATCGCAGAAGGTAACCGTGAAAAAGAATCCATTTTATTTCTACGTTTTTTTCTTATGCTCTCAGTTTTATTACACTCATTCTCCGTGATTTTATAAAATGTCATGAATTTTTGATAAGAAAAATATGAAGAAAGGCAAATAAAAAATAATAACAATAACGAATTTAACTGAACTGGCAGTTTTTGTTCATTTAAAACATTTAAGTTTACAATTATGTTTACATTCACTATCAGGCATGTTCTACAAAAGTAGTGAAATTGAAATATGAAAAGTAAACTTTTCATTTTTATGTTCTGGAAAAGTAGAATATATTTGTATTGAATATTGAAATTAAAATGTAAAAAAAGAGTGCAGAACACAAAAAATTTTAATTAAAGTGATTTCAATTGAATTCAAAGTGGAATGTAGAACATACCGGTATAATTTTTCACTGCAAAGTGTGAGGTTATTTAACAACTCGTTGAATTATAATCAGCACATCCAGTAATCCGAATATCTCGTTAATTCGAATAAGGGTCTACAATTATTAACTCGGATTAGCGAGCTGGCTTTGTATTTCTAGACTAGACATTTACTAATAATTATTATAATAAATAAAAAACAATATCTTGTTAGTAAAAAACACAATTTGAAATTTGTGGACAATCAGCTTGGAAAAAATCATGTTCGTTGGCTTTGGTTTTAATCTTATTTCCATAAAAGCTTTCCCCACCCAGATTATATCTTCTCAAAACACATCTTTCATTGTCTAATAAAAAGTAAACAAGAATTTAAATGAAAATCTCACGGTTTGTATGAGTTAAAAAATGCACTAAGCATAAAAAAAGTATTTATCCGAGTTAATAATACCCTGCATACACCCATAAAATGTTATCAATGTTTTTTTTTTAAATTTAAAATCAAGTCATACGTTGTTTATCTCAATACTAACAAATGTGTGTACAAAATTTTAAAATTACGACCATCAAAACTATTTACGTAATAAAGGGCCAAATAGTGGGAAGTTTGAAATGATCCTTACACTCACACATGCGGACGCCAACAGGATGAGTGATGTGATGAGGAAGGCACGTGACAGTCAGGGGTGTGTTTAAGTGAATCAGTTGACAAAATGAAAATAAAAACCGCAATACCCAAGTGACAACAAATATCGGCAATGAATGTTCTCAACATTGTTGCATGAATGCATTAAATATTCCACAATGTGGCATTAAAATCAACATAAACGCTCACACACATGTAAAAAATGTGACGAAATTATGTTAACGTCAAAGTCAAAGTCAACTCGGCCGCCAACAATCGTGTAAGAAACGTAAGACGTATGGCCTTTTGCCGATTGCCGGATGACTGACGCACTGACGCACTGACTCACTGACTGGCTGCGGAGATGTATACGAACCAAATTGTTAAAAGGAAATTTCAGAGCTCTTAGCTGCAACATCAACCAGCCACTACAGTTTAATGTTTAATGGTAATTTTATTATTAATGTTGTTGTGATTACATGCATTTTACACGCAATTACGGACACAAACAACAAGGACAACACAGGAACCATAACGCAAATTCATACAACCATACGAATCTTTCGTTGATGTCAGTGTTTCTTAAATTTTCTAATTACGTTATTTGTGGAATGTGCCCGCCCACTGATAAAACTTTTTGTTTTTGAACATTAAAGAGTCTACAGCCAAAATCCTCTTTCGGAAACAACTCGGTTCAAGTGACGTTTGTTGTTACATATATCAATTAACATTTAATCCAGTTCATGTGCTGAGATTAAAACCTTCCTTTAATTCACAAACGAGTTAATTATCACCCATCTCTGTACACTTTTCATTCTCATAAATCTTCACGCTTTTCAAACTGCACGCAATGGAAAAACATGGTTGAGGCATCCATATAATCTAAGAGCAACAATTATAAACACAATACTGATAGAAGAGCAAGGAGAGAACAAAAGTTTTTGCAAACATTACTTATGTTTTTGATAGATCTTCAATTTGATTAAAAATAAAAAAAATTCTGTCGATAATAGTTTATTTTAACACAGGATGTCCGCCGGGAAGGTATACTAATTTGTTTGTTTATAATTTTTGATTAAATGAAAGAGAATGGATCTTCTATTGATAATTGTTTTATTTAATGTCGGCAATTATGTATGGCATACAATATCAGATAAATGTCCGCCTCTGTTAGCCTCACAAATGCGAGCCCTTTTGAGCGCATTTTTCATTACATTCTCACACATTTCATGCGGTATTTCATTAATTTCATCACGAATATTTTGTTTGAGTTGTTTAAGCGTTTCTGGTTTGTTTGCATAATCCTTGCTGTTCAGATATCCCCACAAAAAGAAGTCCGGAGCAGTCAAATCAGGCGACCGTGGAGGCCAATCAACATCACCATTTCTTGAAATAACTTGTTGTGGAAAGAGGTCTCGCAATAATTTCATTGTAATCCCGGCTGTATGCGATGTGGCACCGTCTTGTTGATACCACATGTTAATCAAGCCCAAAGCATGCAGTTGCGGCGTTAAAAAGTTTTTAAATATATCACGATATCGCTCCCCATTCACAGTTATCGTTACACCGTTTTCATTTTCAAAGAATTAAGGTCCAATGATTCCTTCTGACCAAATTGCGCACCAGACAGTTCACTTTTAATGGATGCAAAGGTGACTGATGAATAATTTGAGTGTGTGCCATTGCCCAGAACCGACTATTCTGTTTATTCCATTCATGTTATATCCATTCAAATGGAAATGTGCCTCGTCACTCATTATGATTTTTTCATGAAAATCGAGGTTGTCATGGGCGAGCTGTATCATCCTATTGGAATATGTACGGCGGCGTAAATGGTCTTGTGGAAGAAGCTCTTGTGTCAGCTGAATCTCAAATGGAAACAAATGCAAATCCTTGTGCAAAATTGTGGCCAAAGTTGTTCTTTGAAGACCAAGCTCCTAAACACGGCGTCGAATTGAGATCGATGGATTGTTTTGAGCACTTTCTTTAGCAGCAGTAAAGTTTTCAACCGATCTTGCAGTGCGTTGTGGTCCATGCCTTAGGTCTATCACCTACAGACCCTCGTTTTCGTGCGTTTTGTTGGCACGTTGTATCTCCCAAAAAATTTCACGTAACTTTCTCATCGTCACAATAATCGATGATTGATTTTGATAAAATGTTTTAACAATTAAAACACGTTGGTTTATCGAATATTTTTCTATAATGAATTTGCCACGTGTCTACTTCACGACTGTCAAATATGAACTGTGAAGACTAATGTTTACCAAAACGGCGGCAAAACAGAGTAGTATACCTTCTCGGCGGACACCTTGTATTTTTGTCCACTAATTGATCATGGAATTTTTGTCAACATAATTATATGGTTTAATGCAACCATGTTGCAATTTTTATGAATGATAATAATGCCAGGATCTAACGTGGCTTGATTAATTATTACAATGTTTCCCACAAAAATAGATTATTGCAGAGAGCAAAAGATTGTTACCACAATCATGCAAAAAAAATTAAAAATTAAAAAACTCATCAATTTCAAACTTTTACGATTGAAATAAATGATATTGACAATGAAAAACATTTCATTTCAGTGTCACCAAAGTTTCAGGATCTCTGCAAATATTGACGCTGAAAGAATTCTGAGTTGTATATGAAATTGTTAAAATGAGATTTTGGTGATGATGATTGTAATTTTGTAGGGGTAGAGCATTAATTACGGCTCATCATTTCGTTTTCCTTGTTTATGCTCGCTTAAAACGTAGAGAGGAAAACATAGACGAAGAGGGGTTGGAGTATAGAAAAGCAAGTGTTTTGATTACATGTACGTGGTCATGGGGCACGTGTTTGGTCACGTGTCATCACTACAGCCCACAAAACCATCAGCGTATTTATTGTTTTGCACAAATTTCGTAATTGTGCTTAAATAACATAAATAAACATACAAATTAGAAAAACAACTTGTAGTCCTTTAAAAAGGACACACATACAAATGAATGTATGTTCAAAGAAGAAAAAAAAAATTAACATCTCTTTGTCTATTCACTGTATTGAAACTTAATTTGGTACTATTTCTTAGCTTATTTTTTATTATTTCGCTCAGATTCAGTTCAGATTTATGTCTGGTGGAATATTACAATGAAGGGGTTAAGACCATATTCCTCCCTTTGTCATCCATTAGTAGAGAAAAATGTTAAACAAATTACTCATAAGTTTTTCGCAGCATTTGAAACAAGTTTGAGCTTTTCATTTCTAATGCTTTTTACCTTTTTAGTTATTATTATTTTTTTTTCATTTTAATTTTGCATTCCCAGCGGGCGTTTGATATCATCACTTGTTTCCATTAGTCGCAAACGTTGAAATCCCATTGGTAATATGGCTTTTCTCATGTAATTTAATAAAAAAAACTTAATGTTTTTTTCCTGCTTTTAAAATCTTATTTCATTTCGTTGAGTTGAACCTTTTGATTTGAGTACCAACCAGTAAAATAAAAAAGACCACCCATGATTTTCAGATTTTTTCCCCACGTAATTTAAAAAAGTTACCGTGAAGTGGATAGTGTGAGGTCTGCCATGCTAGGCGTGCATAAATTATAGATCAGATCGTGAGTAACATTGCACACTCATGAGCAAAAATGTTACTCTTGCATGGCATTGTTTTTGGTTTTTTGTCCACATGTGTGTGGCCACTTTCATGAAATGTAACAGAATTTTTTAGCGTAATTTGTATCCATTATAATTCTAGTAGTAAAATCCCGTGACAGTGCAATTTAGTGATTCAAAAAGTGCTCCGATTCTCGCTCGTATAAATTAAATATGCATTCTTTACTACTTTACAAACTTCAATAAATATTTTCGGTCCCAAGAACGAAAAGATTTTTTTTGTTTATTTGAGACGCTGAATCCGCATCTGCTTTCAGGTTTTTTTTTAAATTGATTCTAGTGTCCGAAACTTCCACGGTGATTTTTTAACAGATTACTGTGAAACATCTTCAGTTTGTTCTATAATTTAACCATGAATTGACTTACAAGCGAACAACGCTTGCAGATCATTGAATTTTATTATCAAAATTCATGCTCGGTTAAAAAAGTGCAAACATAAAATTGTGTTCAACGCTGAAGCTCATTTCTGGTTGAATGGACACGTGACCAAGTAAAATTGACGTATTTTGTTTGAAGAGCAGCCAGAAGCATTGCAAGATCTGCATGAGTGCTGTCGGCTGAAGTAGTTAGCGAGTTGACTACAAAGCAAATAATGTCTAAGAACGTGGGTCCGAGCCCTGTTTCAGGCAAGTCATAACATCCAGCATTTTTTCAGATGTGAATTAGTATGTCATTGTATTTGTTTTTGTTGGACTATTTAGGTGATGAAGGCATATTACTGGTCACTGAGCAGTACCGGCAGCAATTGATAGTGGTGTATGCTAGCGGACATCACAGCGTCCTCCTTCGTCGTTATTGTAGCAAAATCGCCGGCGAAGTAAAATAATTAATAAAATGGCTACATAGCTTTACACATTTAATGCGGCTACTTGACATCAGTGGCGCTGCAGCACTGATCCAAAAACTAACACAACGCGCAATATCAGAGTTGTAAAAAAAAAATTAAGCTATCTCACTTTCATCATCTGTCCTCTCCTATTATTCCTTTCCTAAAGAAGCTAGCACCCCTACTGGTTGGTAGGCATACAAATTGCCTGAGTGTTACTTCTCTTTAAAAAAAAATCATAAAAACAAATTATTGTAGTCCTGCCATGTAATTTTTAACTGACAAAATGCAAACAGGAACTTTTTTATTACGACAATAGTTATGTTTAAAATATTAAAAACGACAATATAATGCTTGCTGCAACCATGCGGTGTTTGCCACAGCCATAATAGTGTTGCCTCCACCATAAGCAGGCGGAAAAAAATTAAAGGATTTGTTATTAGAGGTTTGTTCAAGTGAAAGAAAGCAATTTTCAAGTTCCCGATTCCGAAAAAAAATTAATAGGGAGTCCCGTCTATTAAAATGTTAAAAAGATCCTCGTTAGAGCAGTTTTATACAGTTGAAAAATTAAGAAAACTAAAAATGTTAATGTACGGGTTTGTCTCCAAATCACATCTGTCGAAGGCAAATTAATTATGTATTTCAAATTCTATTAACCAATTCATTCGCTAATTATTGAAAATGGGATCCCCATCCATCAAGAACAATTATGTTAAAAAAAAAATAAAATGCTTCCCTACAAATGCACTGTTTTGTGTAGATTATCGGGCGGTGGTATCATTGAACCGTAGTTTTTACTTGTGGGGCTCATGTCTATGGGGTCAGACCTACTGGAAGCCACTATTGAAGAATTTATTCGTGAAATGCCGGCGTCAATATTTACATGAAATCACCTTTAAACATTGAATTATATAGACCCCCTAGAGGGAAAAAACCTGTCACAAGACACGTCACGTGAGTACTAACAGGGGACTAGCAACCCGTTCGAGTTCCGGAACTTTATATGAGATGCATCGGTAACTTTTACATGACTTTTTCATCGGAGGGGCTCAATTGACATAATTAAGATACTCGGTGACAGGTTTAAGACCTTATCTTTACATAATTGTCCTGTGGTGGTATTCTTCGTAACAGTCCAGTAATGGTTTCTTATAAAACTGGTAACAGAACTATCCTAGAGAAATCTGTGCAAGTCTAGTCCTCAATGAACATGCCACCGAATAGTTCCTTAAGGCCTGGTATAAAATCTAGTCCTTCGATGACCTTTCACCGAACGTGTCTAAAAGTATCACAAAAACAAATTCTAAAATTTAGTTTTTTTTTTAAATATAATTGTACGAAAGAAAGAATACGTGTGACATTGTGGTCCTGGCAGTAAGTACGTTGTCTCATATCCCATTCTTTCTACAAAAATGTTACGAACTATAGTGAAAACAATAATCAATTTGGATCACAACTACTAAAAAAACATAATATTTATTTTAAAATCAAAAACTCTACTCATGCGTGCTTAGTCATGCCTTTTTATATTCAAATTCATGTGTGCTCACGTACTTGAAGTGAAAAATTACTCACTAACGTGAATGATTACTCACTAACATGTGAGCGGTGTCCATCTCTAATTTAAAGTTGTCAAAATGACATGTCACAAAGTTTTTTCATTTGTTTATGTTAATTTTTTCCTTTTCATTTCTTATTAAAAAGTTACTCAGTCCTTAAAAAGGATAAACTTTGTTCTCCTTATTGTATATGAACATAAATTAAGTTTTAAATGATTTAATTTTTGAAATGTATATTTTTTTAAATTATAATAAACATTCGCAGAATGTACAGTTTTAGCACTTTCTATTGTATGTTTTTTTTCTGGTTGAACTTTTCTTTGAAATATTCACTTTATTTAAGATTTGTGTTTGGAGTTTTTAAAATTTTTCAATTTTCAATTATAGTTATATATTTTTGCGATTTCCTCAGTGATCTTTAATTAACTTTCTGCTTTCAAGGGTTACTTTTTGTAATCCTTACTAATAAGATAACTGTATAAAAAAGAACAAAGTAAATTTCTTCGCCGCTTAACAATTCACCCCACTGCGAAAATTGATACCAGAGGCTAAATTTTTTTTTTATTTTAAGCAAAATATCTGAAAGGGAAATTGATTAATAAAGTAATATCCAATCGCATAACTAATTTATTCAACATATTGCAAAGTCGTTAATAAGTATTATACAACTTATACAATACAATATGGAAAACAAACGCCAATAAACATTTCTTCTCCAACAAAAAAAAAAAAAGTGTAAAGAAGTCACTTAAACTCAATGGTGAAAGCACACTGCCCGTTAAAAAGTCAAGTATCACATGAAAGAGAAATAATATTCTTAAGTAGCCCAAGTAGTAAAGCAATAAAATTAGGTAAACATACGCGGTGTAATAAAAAAGGATAAGAAGCAATAAGTATGTAGTTGTAACGGAAGAGGAGGCGGAAAGGGAAATTTTAATGGTGGCATCGAACAAACATATGGACTGACTGACTGACTGACTGGCTAAATATACTACATACAACTTGCCACTGATACGTAAAAACAATAAAATTTTATAGATTTGCCAAAAACGAAATCAACATACAAAAAATAAATGAGTAAAAGTATGTACTCCTTCCTACTTATACTTCAACACACACACACACACACACAAACACACACACACACACACACACACACACACTTGTAAGAACATCCTTGAGCAGCAGTAATAAAACAATAACCAACACCATGGAGGGGCACAATAACTTTGTTCAATTTTATAGTTTTCTTAAGCGTATGTTTTTGTTGGTTGTTGTTTGATACTTGAGTTGAAAATGTTTGATTTGATTTAAATGTTCCGATTTGTTTAGAATAAAACAGAGTTTCCCACATGTTTCGTTTTCTGAGGGGGGTAAACAAACGTGGAAAAGGAAAACATTTTCTGTTTATATTGTAGTGCTATTATTTTTATTCGAACAATTTTATTCGACAAATTGTTAATCGAATTATATCCACGCACACAATTTTATTCAAATCAATATTTTTTCGAATATGATTAAAAAACATTCAGCTCTGAAGTTTAGTAAGATAATAAAATAAAGGATATTATTCTGTTATGGAAGATCATAAAAATGTTTATTCAAATAACCTTGCACACTTTTATTAAAAAAATTTAGTTTAAAAAAATATATATTTTTACTATTTTATTTTAATAAAAGTTACTAAAATAATTTTGTGAGAATAATTTTTAAAAGAATATGACCTCAGGTTTGGTAAAAGAATAAAAGAGAGGACATTATTCTGGTACGGAAGATAATAAAAATGTTTATTCAAATAACTTTAAATGCACACTTTTATTGGAAAATTTTAGTTTAAAAAAATAAATTTTTTCTTACAATTTTATTTTACCCTGCAGTCCACAAAATCAAAGTTTTTTTCAATTCTCATTCAAGATTTTTACATATACAGCTTGTCAAAATTCACAAAAATTGAAAGCTGTGACGTGGCTGCACTCAAATTTAAAGCAAATTTTTTTTTGCAAGATGTCATCAAGAAAACAACTTTAAATAATTTTTTCCCTACGATTATTAAAGGAAATAAACAAAATCATAGAAAAAGAAAAAAAAACAAACTAAAAATAATTTTTTAATATTTGACTGTATGTAATTTGAAACACTTTATGGAATGAAAATTTATTTGTAAGCAAATTCTTGTCAAGTTTTAAAAGTATAAGAAAAGTGAGAGAGAATTTAAAATTTGAATGAAAATTTGATCGTGCGACTACCGAGTTAATAAAAGTTATTCAAATAATTTTGTGAGAAAAATATGATCTACTTAAGTATTTTTATAAGTCACATTTATTCGAATAGTGCTATTCGAGTGAAAGTTTTTAAAAAACTTTTTTCGAGTAATTTTTTTTCGAATGATTTTGTACTAATAGTTTTTGCTGGTATAATTTTTTTTAATAATTTCTAGTCGAACCCATATAATAAGATTTAAATCTTTTAATGTTTTTCGAATAATTTTATTTGAATGGATACGGTTCTCTGCCAGAAAGACGTCTATCAGCGGAATGTTATTAAAGTGGTCCCATTCGAATCCTTTATGTATATAATCCAAAAAGAACAATAATTTGTATTGCAAATGTATTATTCAAATAGTTTCATTTTTAGTCAAAGAATCATATTAGTAAAACTTTCAATTGAATATTTTTATTCCAGTTATTTTTCTTTGAACAAATTTTATTAGATTAATATCATTTAAATTAAATTATAATGACAATTTTATTTGCAATATTTTAGTTCAAATAATTTTAATCAAATAATTCTTATTCGTGAAATTTTTATGGAAATAATATGAAATATTCATTTAAATTGAAATAAAACACCTTTTACACAGAGAAAGTTTACTATGACAAACTTCGTGGAATTCCATTTTAAACATTATTTTGTGTTTAGATAAATAAATTTTAATGTCAGCCCCACGATGTCACACGTATTCGTTCTTTCGTACAATTATATTTAAACCAAAAACAAAATTTTAGAATTTGTTTTTGTTTTAAATGTAATTGTACGAAAGAACGAATACGTGTGACATCATGGGCCTGGAACTTAGTTTTGAGCACAAGAAAGTCTCTGGTCCCTCAATCTGCTTTTTACTCAAGATTTTTCAAAATAAACTTGTTCTTGTTCTGCCGTTTAAGTTGAAATTAATTAATGTTAAATTTTCCCTTGCTCTTCCTGACTAAAAATGTTATGAACTTTATCCCAATTAATAATCACTTTGGATTAAAGACCACTAAACTTTTGCTGTCTAAAAGGGGTCTAATATTTTCGAAAATATAAGATGCTATAAATTAGCAGAATAGTCTCTTTGATAACCTTTTGGCAAATAATTTTTACTCAAACAATTTTATTTAAAAAATTTATTCGAACAGTTTTTGTTTAGTAAGTTTAATCGAAAAATTTGTGTAAGAATAATTTTTCTTTCATAACTTTGATCGAATAATTTTGATTCGCATAACTTTAATATGAATAAATTTTATTCGGAAAATTTTTATTCGATTATTTTTATTCGACTACCTTATGCTTGAATATTTCTTAATCCATTAATTTGATTTAAATAATTTAGATCGAATGATTTTTACTCAAAGCGTTTTGTTACTACAAATTTTTTTTCGAATACTATAGATATCCGAGTAATTTTTATTTTGATTTTTATTTTATTTATTTTAAGTTTTTATTTTGACTTCATAAGTTTTTTTTTCGATTAATTTTTTTCCGAATCATTTTTATTCAAAGAATTTTTCTTCGAATAGTTTTGATGAAGAAATCGTTATAATTTTTGTTTTATCAAATTTTTTCTAATATTCGTTCGAACAGTTTTATTCTAATAAACACAAATAAAGAGATAATGCAAATTGCAGGGACTAACTTGTGCTCGCAATAATTAAAAAAAAGAATTATGAAAATGAAGTAACAGCTTTTTATTCACATTAAATATTTTAGAAAATCTGTAATAGATTTATTTAATATTAAATCTCCAAAAATTATTTTAAAAATATCTAAAGACTTTAGTTTACAAATACCTTTTTTTAATAAAAAAAACTCATTCTAAAATATCAACTGTCAACTGTCATCCTGTAAAACAGGAATAAAAGAAATTATATATAAATAGGAATGTCTAAAAAATTAAAAAGTGTGATAATGGGAAACTCTGCAGCAAAAAAAACTTAAAATAAAATACAAATTTGTAATGGTTACAACCTGTTCGCCTATAAAAATCAAGACATATTAGGCATAAAAATTGTTTTGCAATAATAATGCTACTGACGAAATGAAAAGAATCCCTGATTTGCAAAAAAAAAAAAATGAAAATAAACTCATAAAAAATATATATTTATATGTAAGGAACGCATTTTATTGGGTTTCATCTGCTTGTCGTTAAGGTGTTTTCTGCATCATCGGCATTACATTATGATTGTGTATGTAAAATTATTATTGTTGCTGCAAAACATTTAAAAATTTCGTATGTCCTGTTTTTTTTTGCTCTATTGACATTTTTATTTTACAATCGTCACACATGCTGCTTGCTTTCGTTAAAGAAGAAAGAAATTTCTTTGCAATTTTTTAACAGCGCATTGGTGCGTGTGTGAGAATATTGTGCTGTTTCCGCTTCCAATTCAATTGTTAATGTTTGCTGTGTGTGTGTGTTTGCATGAGCTTGTTATTATTTTTTTTATTCAATAACAAAATAATGTCATTCGGCTTAAAGGTCGTGCGTTTTCTATGTAGTCATGGCACAAATTCAACATCCACATAAAATTATACAAAATTTAATGGCTCGTAGCGTATTTTGTTACTTTTTGTCCTGCGTTTTGAGGTTATGTTAATCCGATTTAAACATGTGTGGGAGCTATAAAAATTTATTGATATTATTTAATTTCATTTTAGAATTTTAGAAGCAAATATTATTGTCATAAAATATAAATTTCGCGCATTTTACATAAATTTTCTTAAGTATTATGTTGTCTTTTTTTGGCCAAACTAAATGTAAAATGGTACAAAATAAGACCTGCAAGAAATTGCTGATGCAAACTAACACAAACAAAACTTATTTTCTAACACTCTTGCAGCAATTTTGTATTTAATTGTTGCTGCCGGCGTTGCCATAGCGGAGTTTTTCGTATCAAATTTCGATAAAAAGCGCAAAAAATTACAAAAAAGCACCATAAAAAATATTTGAAAAATTTCATTTAAGCCAAAAAATATTAAAAGCAATTTATAAAAAAATACAATTTAAAGTTTTTGCTTCAAAATAAGTAAAGGTTTTGCGATCAAATAGCAGAATTTATTAACATATTAATTAAAATAAAATCACAGTTATTAAAACATTGAGATTTTTGGTATGATTCGTCCGAATTTATTTTGCTACAAACTTAAAGGCAGTTGAAAATTGCTACAACATGCATTTTCAAATTTTAATCCGTATTTAATATGCAGTAACGCATTTAATGAAGTTAAAGATAAAATATTTCTAATTTTTGTTTTATACGAATTCATCAAACTGAATGTTCTTTTAGCCTTAAGCATGGTACTCTGTTCATCATTTCGTGCGAACTGCATGCGAAATAATTGCAAAATAATATGGCCGAAGTTGTACTCTGTTCATCTTCTGAAAACACACGCAATGTTTCTGGCAGCATTATTTTTTCAACCGCAAAATGTTTCTGTCAACATATTTTCCAACTGCGAAACAGCTGATCAGATATTTCTGGGCGTTGTGGTTTTAATTTTAAGTTTGCTGCCCAGAAATAATTGAAATAATGGAAAATAATGTAAATATAATATAAAATGAAGGTGAGTGCTTTTTGCAGAACGTGTGTCTTCAATGAGCTCCTCCGCAGCAGCTCCGATTTGCATTAATTGATACATTGCAGTACAAGCTGAAGAGTTGTCAAAATTATTAAACGAAATAATCAATGTTGCTCAACATTTTTCGCAAATTTCAACGGAGTACTAAGCTTAACAGGAAAGAAATTCATGGTTGCTTAAAAAGGCACTATTAAAAGAAGTATCCAATTTTTGTAACTAAAAACATTTCTCAGTTGTACAAAAAAAAAACCCAAAAGACACTAGCGGTATTCAGTGTTCGGTGCAAAAGATCTTGCAAAAGTGCAAATGCAAAATATCGTAGCTTTTTTATGAAATCCAACAAGAAAATACACGAAAAAGCAACGTAATTTTGCATTTGCACTTTTGCAATACCATTTGCATTAAACACTGATTACCGCTAATGTGAGAAATTGTAAAAAGCACTGTAAATACACGATTTTTAAAAACTGGTATTCAACAAAATTTCGCGGGTATGAAGAGGCAAAAAGCACCAAAATGCAAAAAGCACTGCTCTGAAATGGTTTTTGTTTTTTCTTCTAAAAAAAAAACCAACAGCAACAACATGAAATTCATTATTAATAAATTCATTGACAAAAAAGACTCACATTTAAATAATCAGTCGATTGCATCATTTAATTCTAATTTACAGCATTTCTCATTGTCAACTGCATGTGTTGCTTTGCGAATTTTTTCAATTTTTTCATTTCTTTTTTTTTTGCAATAGAGTATATATTTCGGTTTTGCCAGCAAATGCAAACGTTTTATGACATTTAATGGCTGCTAGTCAATCAATTTTCATAAGCAGCGCATTCTAAATAAATTTTAACGTATTTAGCCAATAAATTATGTACAACTACGTTCTTAAATACAAACAAGTGCATGGCTAATCGAATAAGTATGGAATCGTATAATGGATTCAAAAATATGCAAATGTCAAGTTATATTTAATAAACAACAACAGCAACGTGAATGACTAAGAGTCGGAAAAACACACAAGAGAGCAAAGATGGCAAATGTCAAAAATTGGCGCAAAATATTGCAATTTCATGGTATGCCTGTTTCAATAAAAAAATCCCCTAAAACGTAATCCTTGTAAAGTGTATATAGTTGATTTTAATAAATTTTGCATGTTTGGAAAGAGCAAAAGAGCATTAAGTAAGTAGAATGTTTTAAATCGATATACCATTGCAAATTGAAATATTTTTGTATATTTTTTTCAAAATTTTATTATCGCTATAAATATTTTGCGAAAAAAAACTTCAGAAGAAGTGTTCAGTTCAGTTTAGTTTGTGCTCTAGAAGCTCTTAATGCAAATTGCAAAACATATAAATGTACATGTACATATTTCTTTTTTCGCTGATATTTTTCGAAGTTGTAGTAGACAATAAGCAAGAGAAAGAAAAAAAAATAAATCAATCTTTAGATATTTTAGAACAGATAAAACTGTAAAAATTAAAATAAGTAACGATTTGCATTTTATGTTGTCAATGTAAGGTAAAACAGATGGGGCGAAATAGTGTGTTGCATTTACGTAGTTTAATAATCTAATTTAGCTGGGTCAGCTGGTTGGCCGTCTGTGGCGGCGTCTGTCAAACCTGAAGTTTGCTACAGTACATAGCGGATATAAGAAACTTTAAAAATTTCAGAAAAATGTTTCTTATACGCCTTTTTTTCGTGTAAGCAATTAATTTTTTATAAGAAACCATTTTTCCTATAAGTGTGTATTCTATAACACATAAATATTTCTTTTTGTATTTGGGTCAAAAAACTGCCCGAAAGAAAAAAAAATCTTATATGAAATCTTTTTTCATATCATTTATCTTCTTTGGTGTTTCGGAAAAATCTTAAATTTTGTTACATTCAGTGTTGCCGAAAAAAAAATTCTAATATAAAATCTATTGTCATTCATCATCTTTGGTGTTTGAAAAAAGTTTCTTATATCAGGTTTTCCTTAAATGCGATTTTCTTTTATAAAAAATTATTTTTATATGGAAAGTATAGAAAAAGACAAAGTGTTTTGGGTCCACTTTTTTATAAGCGGTTTTTTATATGCCATGTGCTTATATCCAGTATCTACTGTATTCAGTTAAAGATGTTAAATAAATATGTTTTTTTTTATAGAGAAGTCACAGCTCAGGCAATTAGTGTCTACCAACCACTTTGATTTGTTACCTACATACGTTCTTTGGGAAAAGAGATTCTAGAAAGTACAGATGGTGAAAGTGAGAAAGCATAATAATTGCGTAATGTTTATGCGTGATTAGTTGAACTGTTGAGGTTTATATGGAAATGAATTGTTTAGCTTGAGTTCAATAATGATTCGTTCTACAAGTCTGATGAATAATAAATTGTTCCAAAATATTACTCTCTTAAGAAAATAATGAATTTATAAAAAAAAAATCTTAAATTAAGAAGATGTGGGTAAACTCAGATTTGAACTCAAGCCAAACACTCAATTTTAATTAATTCTTTTAAGACTCTGCTATTGCGCGTTTTGTTAGTTTTTTATAGTATTGTAGCCGTGCCCCTGGTGTCAAGCTGTGTAAGCAATTTTTTATAAATTATTTTACTTCGCGGACTATTTTGTGTTACAACTACTTTAATGACAAAGGAGGTCGCTGTGATCTACTGCAGCATACACCAGTATAAATTGCTGCCAGTACTATTTAGTGACCAGTTCTATACTTTCGTCACTTGAACAGCTCAACAACAACAAGTACAATACCACACTAATACACATCTGAAACTGGGCTCAAAATCATTTTCGCAGTCATCTCTGGCTTTGTAGTCAACGCACTAACTTATTCAGCCAACACCACCCAAAAATAGCATTGGGCGGCGATGCATATTTTTGTATGAATGAATATGCTGAGAAACCAAATGCCAATGGATGGAGATTTCGGGAGACAGCATCATTGGCTCATACTTCTTCCAAAATGACGTTGATAAGGCCATCACCATCAACGCGCTTTCGATCAATGACAACCCATTGATTTTTTCTCGAGAAACTCAGTACAGAAGTTAGAGAAGTCTATCGAATATTGTCCGAAAACAGAAGCTCAGCAGCATAAATTTCTGTTGCATAAAACAATACATTTACAAAGAATGTGTACCGTATATGTCCAGGAATAAACGGCATAAAGATGAGCAAATCCGATTACCCCTCCATTGAGAATAATACTTTGTGAATTGGATAGAAAAACTTAAAAGAAAAGAATATAAGGTTATTTTATTTTCTTTGTTTTTTATTCCCATAGAATTCCGCCATTAATATAACGATTTGGATTTCTTTTTGTTATTTGAAAGGTGATAATTCCAGATTGTTACATTTTTATTATTTTATACTATTTGATGTCCGTCCTTCTCTTTGTTTCTCTCTCTATTTGAGTCTCGGTATTTTTTCATAGATTATATTTATTTATCTCGGGAAACTTGAATGAATAAGCAAATATCTTGTCCAATGAACAATATTTGGAATCATAGATCAGTAAATTACTATAATTTTTGTGTAACTCTCCTAATGAAACTGAGTACAGAGACAGAAGAAGCACTCTTAATATCAGCTGAGCAAGGGGGAAGGTCGCCTTCCACCATTACGCAAAACAATGCACTCACAAAGAATGTGTGCCGTTGTTTCGTATTCTTCCATGCGTGAACGACACAAAGGTGAAAGATCAAAGACTAGTTTAAAATTAAATTAAAATCGTAATCGTAATGGTCAGCAATTAGATTACTTTTATTAAAAAGATAAAGTAATTGATAAGATTGCGATTATATTCAGTGTTTAGAATTGGAACGAGTATTCTCATCTAAGTGCGGTTGGGCATCAGAGAGGAGGTGATCTAGGGATATGTCACGGACGAGGGAGCATATGAAGGTACGTATATGCTTGAGACGGTTATAGAGCAGGAAGCGTTACCTGGGTTCACCAGAGATCGGATTTCCGGAATAACACTTTCAAATATTTTTTACTTACATGAGTAATTCACAAAAGGTTTATTTATTGTAATATTAGAATTATATTGAAATTCAAATTAATGTGGGTTTGTACAATACTTGGATGATACAATTGTGGGAAATGGTGAGGAGCCGTAGGATGTCTTCTGTGTTTCTCTGAAAGTACTGATACGAGAGTGAGTAACTCAAATTAAAAATAGCACAAAGAAAACTTTTTAGCGCGACAAAGTAAAGTCAAGTTTACAAAAAAAAAGATATTGGAAAATCATGCTTGTATTCAACGACAATATAAGTACAATATAAGTACGTTGAACAATCAGCTTTGCACGATTACTAATTGATTACGATTACAAATAATCTAAAAATAATCACGATGCCTTGGTATTACTTTTAAACAATCAAAAAGAAAGTAAAAAATCCCTTTCAAAGACGTTTGATTCTTTATGAAAATTTTAAAAGTTTAATGCATTTACTACATGTTTTTATTTGTTGTTCAGAATATGAAAGAATAATCATGACGATTCTTTATTTAAATTTAATCTCATGGATTACTAACCGTAATGTTGATATGACAGCTATGATTGAAATAACCAGAGAGGAAACCGGTAGCCAGTAACTGGTATTTCCAAAAACGCAAAGCCAAAGCTGCTCTCTCTCTCTCTCTCTCTAAAAGCTGGCTTTTACGGAGGAAATTTTTTTGAAACACTTGATTAAACTAAATATAATATTGCTGTCTCATTTCAAACCTTTGTTTTTTTTTGGGCATTCCCCTAATTTTATACTCAATAGTTCTCTTTTGAACTAGAAAACGCGATTAAAATGCCCATCAATGATTGCAGTCAATGGATAAAAGAACATAAATATATGTATGTGTGTACATGTGTTTGTACTTGCATGAGGTGTAAAGGTATTGGTGTAGCAAGAATACAAATCTAAATATTGTCGTAAATCAGAACTAGACACTCTACTGATACAGATACAGATGCAGATACAGATATCGAAGCTGTTGGATGGGATTTCGTAGTTGTTACAGCCGTAAGTATTTTTGAAAGTTATATTCTCCGTGGATTCTCCTTCACTTTGGTTGTTGCTGTAATATTTATGATGGCACATCATATATCATTATTTTCAAAATGGTGGAGTACAAGAGCATACACATGTATGTATGTATTCATGTACATTTCACCATTTATGCAAATATGTTTGTATGCTTGGAAATCTGTATGTACATACTATGTGTGTAACAGACAGGTATTGTGCAAGTTGTTCTTATTTTTGCATATTAAAATTGGGAAATTTAGTCGATTGGTTTTAAGCCCATTTGGGGTATAACATCTACAAAATACTCGTACTTGTTTCTTGTTATGAGGGTTGGTCGGATGCCTCATACGTCATGTTGAAGAGGAGGTGATTACAACAGATAATATTTATAATTAAAGAGAATACTTTGTTTCAGAGGTTTTATTGCAAAAATGGTTTAATATTGATATGAAAAATTACTGATTGAGTTCAAAAGCTAATTCGGGAATTTTATGTCTACAAACTTAATCAAATTATTAATAAAATTTAATTATTATTATATATTTTTTCGACCTTTTGTTTTTTAAATGAATCTAATTTATCTCGAGCTATAGTTCAATTTTTATATAAAAAACGTTTACAAAATTTTATTAGTTAACTGATATTTCGCCACTTCCTTGTGTTTTAAATAAAATTTTTTTTGAAAATTTTTTGTATTTTTTGTTTTTTGATTATTGTAAAAAAACTTTTTATTTAAAACATTTTTATATTTCCCTGAAGAAGCCACACAAGGAATTGGCGAAATATCGGTTAACTAATAAAATTTTGTAAACGTTTTTTATAAAAAATTGACTTATAGCTCGAGATAAATTAGATTCATTTAATTAAGATTAATTAAATCTATAGAATTATTCTGGGAACAGTTTCTTTAAACACTTTTTTTCATGGCTTATTTAAATGTTTGGCAATTAGCAAATATTTTTTGATGATATATTATATATTTAGTAATATTTGCTATTTACAGATCTGTTTCAGAAAGAAGAAATAAAAGTTTTTCAGCCAAAAAGACTGAGTATTTTCCACAACTGTTTTTAAAAAGAAATTTTATGCAGGGCAATCATTTTTCGGTTTATAAAAGTTTTATTTTATTATAATCCTTGGACCTTGCCATTATTTAAGAAATACAATGTCACTGAAATGACCGCCTCACAGAGAAGTATTTGAGCCAAAAAACTGATCAAAAGTTCAAAAATTAATTAAAAGAAATCTTAAGAATTAAATATGCAGCTGGTTGCAAATTGCAGATGCAGATTGTTTCAAAATTAGACAATCTGCATTTTTCATTAAATGACAGCGTCAACTCATTGGCGAAAGCGTTTTTCTTTTTGTATTTAAATCTATTGTGTAGTAAGTCCATGGAGAATCTAGGGGGAAGATTATGAATTGTTTTTAATATATTCTTTTTAATAATTAGAAGCGTTTTTTTGTTTCTTAGCTGGCTGGACAGCCGTAATTCAGCATCGGTCTGATACACGTATTATACAGCCAAATATCTCTAATGAAGTTATTTTTTTAACTAAAACTTCGAGAAGAAACAACTTCATTTTGATAATTTTTATAAAAATATTCTATACACATTATTTGATGGTGTAAAAATTAAGATAACAAGAAAAATTTTCTTCTTTTTTTTTTAACCTTTTCTTTTATAAACATAAGAAATATTGCAGATAGTTTTCATAAACAATGCGTGATTTCATTATGATGATGTCGTTGGAAGACTTTTTTTCCATTTTACAAGCCAATGATTTATTTGCCTGCTGTCATTGTTGGTTACAACTGGTAACAAGCAGGAGGCATATTTAATTTCTTCCTATTTGTTATTCGAGGGTTTATTTTTTTCATTTTATTTTTTATTTTCTTTTTGGTTTTCAAATTGCTGTAAAGATTTTTGTATCGAGTGCTTGTAGAGGGACTCGTACATCATCACAATGCAGGAGAGATAAGAAAAAGACATAAGTGTTTATGCAAATTTGTTTCTTTCAGTATAAATCGTATGAATGGTTCGCACAAATTTTGGAAAAGCTTTGGCTCGCGAGAGTCATTTTTTTCTCAAGCATCTCAGATTGGTTCTGAATCGGTATGTTTTCTTGCATCTGAATGATAGTGATTGGATAGGATAGGCCACCTCAATCTGTCTATTGCTACTAGTGATGCGAGCAGAAAGTTACAAAAATCCCTTCAGGTTTCGGAAAAATTCCCACTTTTTCCCCAAACACAAAAAAATCCCTACATTTTTCCCCACTTTAAAAATTCTTTGATTTCTGGAAAAAATAACAATTTATTTAGGTTTTTAAAATTTTGTACAATTATATCGCCAAACAAATAAATTAAATAATAATAAAAAAGTAACATAAGTTTTTAATTTTAACAACCTCCAAGATTTGTCTTTGAGCCATCATAGTTCTCAAACGACTTTACTAATTACAATTCTTCAAAAATTATTTAATTTTTAAGGGAAGTCTTTGAATTAACTTAAGAGCTGTTGCACAATTTTTTATAATTCTTCTTCGCATTCATTGCTAATATAGATTTCTTAAATTTTAAAATAAGAATGTTGGATATCTTAGAAGGTATTCAAAATCTTAATTCTGAATGCTTAATAAAATTTTATACAAGTTAAAAAAAATGTCCACACACTCAAAATATTCTGTACGTAAAATTAACTGAAATTGTAATTTAAAATAAATGAAAGTTCACTTAAAACCGGTCTACTCATTTTTCATTTAAATTGAACCAAAAGTTCATTTAATTTTTAAAGTTAAAAAATTCAGTTTTTTCCTTTTTTTTGTGTAGGAGAGTAAATCTCAAACAAATCAAATAAAGCAAGCAAAGAAAAAAAAACAGCACTTGAAAACAACCGACAATATTAAATATAAGAGAAAATCCGTACTAATATGTCCTTAGTTTTTTGAATGAATGTTAGAATCAGTTAAAAATAAAATTGCTTACAATTTTAATTGTTTATTCTTTTAATAATGACTGAACGGGATTACTTCTTTAATAACGTACAGTCCGTTACTGTAATAATATTGTGAGTACAGGAATGAAAAGAATGAAAGTTATTTTTTTTGTTTCTAAGAGCGCATTTGAATATTTAAAATAGCTTAATACTATTATATATATTTTTATTAAGTCTTAATTTATATATTAAACCAAAAAAAATTAAAAAAATTCTTAAATTCGTTTTTATTTTTCTTACAAATTCTATTCCCAAGGAAAGCGGACATTTATTTGCCTTTCGTTGTCTCTTTATATTATTTACCAAAAAAATATTTTCTGTTTGTATGAAATATCTCGCGTAATACTGTAATAAATTTTATATCTATTTATCACTTTTGTGGGGTGTTTTACGCAATTACATCGCAATATAAAAGCAAGAAAGAAAAACAAAGTTCTAAAAATTCCCTAAATTTCCTTAAAATGAGAAATCTGTCCTTTTTCCCTTCCATTGAAAATTTCCAATGAATTCCCTACAAAAACATATCGAGCCCTGTGCGCGATATTATCGTATGTTACAAAAACTAAAATTTACAGGAGACCGTTTTTATTACTATTTGTATTGCTATTATATACTACAAAACTGTTACATACGATAAAATTTGCATTGTATTATCTCCATAACTATTATACAAATCGCTATAATATTTTGTCAACAGATTAATTAATAGATTTAGAACCGATTTGCTTAAAAAAATCGATTTCAGAAAAGTGTAACATACGATAATTTCGCGCGCAGGGGTCGATATAATTTTAAGATAAAAGTGCCTGATGAATTTGTTTGATACCGGGACTTTAAAAATATTCATTACAGTTGATTAAAAGTACAATGTTATGAAAATGAATCTTCATTAAAAGTAGAATACTCTCTTTGTGAGAGCAGCATATGCGATATGAGAGATAAATCGGTAGAACGTTCGATAAGGAAAGAATTCGGTGAATGTCATTAAAGAGCGAATGCCATTTCAAGAATTATAGAAATTAAGGCATTCTGGGGTATTATTTTCGGTAGAATTCATTCAATATTGCATGAAGAGATAAGTGTCAAGAAAACTTGGATCGCAATAGGAAGCTGTTTCTTCAGAAAAACTACAGGGCGGATGAAATTTTCCTATCTTTTACCAGAGGAGCCATTAAGGTCTCAGGGATCTGCCACGTAATCGTCATTGATGAGGAACCTTATAGAATCGCTAACGCAAGATCTCCGAAAATGATTTCGGGAGAAGAGTCTTAAGATTTCAATCCAACTACTTAATAAAGAGTATGTAAAGGAGTCCATGCAATCTTATGCTGAAACTATTATTATTTGCTTTTTAAAAGCAGGAGCGGCTGTGGAAGCTTTATATTCAGCCAATATTGGCTCAAATCGATTAGTGTTGTGGAGAGTGGCTAAGCCGTTTTCAAAGTTGATCCAAATGAAAAAAGAAAATAATTTGAAAAACATTCCAACCAATTTAAAAAATTTAACCAGAAATCGTAACCAGTATTTAAGTGAACCATTCTGCATTCGTAGATATTTCAAATGTTTTAAGTAAATTTGAGAGGTATGAAGCCCTTTCGGGGCTTCATGTCTCTTGCAAATGAATTTCGAAATAATTTCATAAATCATCAAATGTTAAATGGAGTTTTATAATAAATAAAATATTTATGAGACCAGAATATAAAAGAAATCAAGTTCATCTAGAAAAAGATACGAGTACGTATGCATGTTATCCATATCAAGTGATGTGGCATTAAAAATATATAATAGAGATTATTTAAAATTGGAAAAAATTTATGGTGTTTACTGTCGCTGTCGTTGGAAGAAACTAAAAAAGAAAAACATGTAATAACGAACTTTGGCGGAGCCAAAAATGAAAAATTAATTTTCTTAAGAATATTCGTAATTTCCATATGCCAACCAACGAAAAGCACATTAGCATAATTTGCATATAGAAAATATATATTTTGTAATTAATAGAATTAAAGTTAAAACATCATCAACCTCATTTGCTCATCAACCACTTACTTGCATAAATTGTTTTCACTAATTGACATTCTCATTCCCCTTCCAAACGCATGTACTCGTATGTTGTATGCTGATGTCTAATGGAAATTTGTTAGATTTAACTGACTCGTTATCGTATCTGTAATTAGTAAAACACCAAAAGTATAAAGTTATTTCCACATCCAAAACCCACTCAAATTTTATTCATTTAAATAATAGAAAAGAAAACTTTATTTCGTAAATGTTGGCTATAAAAATCCGTTTACACATTTTTACTTACATCGAACATTTTATTTTTGCAATTATTTAGGACATGTAGATAGATATACGATTATGTATGTACAGTTGTATGTATGTGTGTAAATTTTAAGTGAACGTATGTTTAAGGATTCTCAATATGTAAATGTGTCTTAGTTTTGTTAACTTGTTTGTCTTATATTTCACTAATGGATTTCTCTTATTCTAAATTCGCAGAGAATTGAAAAACCAAAAAACAAATAAAATCCTTTTTTGCCATAAAACCATCTTGAGAAATAATTAAGATATACGACGACGCTACGACCAGTATAATTTTTATTTTTAGTTTTTGTTTTTGTTTTTATGACCCAGCAAATTGTTTTCGAGCTTTAAGAAATTGAATCAAAGTGTCTGGTTCAGGTCCACAAAGAAACTTTCTTTGAAGCACCGTATGATTTTTAATCGCTTTGTGAATTTTTTTCATCTAATTTATTGGTAATATTTTTTGTTGTTGTTATTTGGCAGATACCAGCACAGGAATAGCGCCGCAATCGTGTATACTGTCACGTGTTTTGTGTTCTATCCAGTATTATATTGCTTCAATTGTCAAGAGAACTTTTTCCCTGAATTATAACAGTTTTTCTTACATCCGTCTATAAAAAATTATTTTTAAGCTATTGCATAGCTTTTATCGCGGGCTTTGAGCGCGCCGACAGAAACAAGAAATTCCGTAACGAAAAAAACCTAACACTAAGTTTGTTTCTTTAGTCTTTTCTTTTTTTAAAGCATTTTTAGATACTTAGAGGATATCAAGTCTCAAACTTATGTTTCTTATTTCAGTTACCATAAACCTATAGTTTCAATGATAAAAATTCCTAATAACCTACATGTATTGTAAGATTATAAAAATATTTTAAACGATATTAAATTCTCATTTATTCAGTAAAAGAAAAAAATTGTTTTCTTATCGGTCACCACGCTCAAAAAGTGTACCTTGAATTAATATCAAAGAAAAAAAAATACTGCATAAATAAAAAATAAATAAATAATTATAATTGCATAATTTGATAAAAAATGCCATGCCATAGCTTTGCCGCGGCAGTCTTCGAGTGCTACACGTCGTTTTTTTAATTTATGTATTCTAATGGATCAGCTTAATCGTCCTTCTGAGACCGCTATTAAGAATTTGGTCGTTAAATTTGAGTCGAAAGACTCGATACGAAATGTGCCAACACCAACACGTGTTCAATCGGGTCGTTCATCTGAAAACATCGCAGCCATGAGTCACATTGTTGAAGAAGATCCGAATTTGTCAATTCCTCGACGTTCTCAACAATTGGGGTTATCCAAAACCACCACATGGCGAATTTTTCAGGATTTTTTTTAAGGATTTGGCTTTGAATTCTTACAAGATTCAACTGGTGCAGTAATTGCAATCGACCCATCATTCACATTGCCGTAGATTCACTCAATTCATTCAGAAACAACCTGCTGGTTTTTTGAAAAATTAATTTTTTCAGACGAAGCCCATTTTCACTTGTCGGGATTCGTCAACAAGCAAAATTGCCGCATTTGGGCTTCTGAAAATTCTAGAGCGATTATTGAGAAGCCTTTGTATGCTCAACGAGCCACTGTATAGTGCGCCATGCGGTCTGGAGGCGTGATTGGGCCGTTTTTTCCCGAAAATGAGGCTGGAAATGCGGTAACGGTCAATGGATCACGCTATCGCGAGATGTTAACAACTCAATTTTGGCTTTTTATTGATGACGTGAATATCTCTGACATGTGGTTTCAACAGGACGTTGGCGCATGTTACGACCAATTTATTGCAAACCAAATTTCCCAATCGCATAATTTCACAAAAATCAGCTGTTAAGTGACCAGTCAGATCGTGTGAATTAACACCCCTGGATTATTTTTTGTGGGGCCATGTTAAGGACAGAGTCTAGACGGAGCCAATCGAATCAATTGCAGCCTTAAGACTCAAAGCCGTGATGTGATTGACGAAATTGAGCCGCCATTTTGCCAAAAAGTGTTAAAAAACTTTGATGAAAGAATCGACATCTGTCGGCGTGGTCGTGGTGAACATTTTCCAGATATAATTTTTTATTCATAATTGCGGAACTTTTCTCTTCGTAATACAATAAAAATTTCAAACATCTTCATCTAAATTTTTTGTTTTATTTTGTTTTAGAAAACAAATTTCTTGTTGAAAAGCCTTAAAGATAATTTTTTAGCTCCGTGGGAGCCCTTTTAATTTCGCGAATCAATCGCTTGAATAATAAATTGGTCATTGCGGGGTTCTTCCACTCGTTTCAATTTATTTGATGTAAATTATTGCGTTCATATGATGCTGCTTGGAGAGCTCAACACCGCTTTAGCATTCCGAATTAATTAATTTTTATAATTTCCATCTTTCCCCGTTATGGTGGTTTCCACGGCATCTACGAGTAGCTGCCTGCCATTTTTCTTAAATATTTTTGTCAACGTCCTCTGGTATGCGATGCACTTAATTTCTTTTTACTAATATCAAAATTTAGAAGGAACATTCTTTACCGATAGACTTAAGGTATGGTTACACTTGACAAACATTTGCCCAAAAAAAAAAACGTAACCACTACTTTTGCTTAGGGTTAGTATGATTTAACTTGGTTTTTATATCACAAAATAAATTCAATTATGCCGCAAAATGCAATTTTTATATTATTTAAAATAAATGCGAACCCATATTTAAAAAATATTGGAATTAAAGAATATGTAAATTTAGCTGGTCTGTTGGTTACGTTTTTTTTTTGGCAAGTGTTACCGTACCTTTACGGTTTCATTCAGAAATGTAACGTATGTTACAATGCGTGATAGTGAAACGAAAGAGAATAAACGATGGATAGTAAATGTTTTGTGTAAAGAAATATTGACCATAATGCTCGTATTTTTACCAGCACTGTATATTGGGTGTTGTAATAGTTCTTAAGTGTTTAAGGAAAATAGCAGTATTTTTTTTTTTAATCGCAGCTAAAATTTCTACTAAAAACAAAATAATTTTCGATGCTCAAAAAAAAGCATCGCATTTTTCCAACTTACAATTATGTAACCACGAAAGAAGTAATTGATCTTCCAGTGTCCATCAAATCCAACTCTATCTCACATTCCATACAACAGCGCACAATTTGAGCCCTGAATCACAACTCCTTTTAAGCGACGAGGCTTAATAATAAATTGACACAAATTAAGAATTCAGCACTTGAAGAATCCATTTATGAATCGAGCTTTCTGTACTTGGCCAAAGAAAATTCGTTTTTAATGTACTTTTTCACAACGCTTTGGCCTGATTTAAGTACGGATCACTTAAATTTTTCTTTTGAGTGTGACGTATGACTCCATGCATCTAATTGTTCGCTGTAGCATAAATCGATTGATGATATTAAATGTGTTTTTGCGTCGAAAGTCAATCAAATTTAAATACAAAGAAAATTTGTAGGACTGCTGTTTATAGTACAACCAACGTAAGCCGGTAATGACAAGTAATCCATACAAGGTAATCTTGCTACTGCAACTTATTCTTTTTAAGAATAACAACTCTTTCATTAAGTTGTATATTTTTTTTTAATTTGAATTGAAAAATTTTTAAAGATCTTATAGTGATTGACAAATATCGCACAAAAATGATTGTTGGTTTATCCAATTCGTATGTAAATGTGCAGAATAGCAAAACACTAAACAAAAAAATCAACCAACAAAAAAGTTACTGACAAAGTTGAAGTGCTTTTGAGGACAATTCGACTAAAAGGCTTATAATTCTTAAGAACACTAACAAGTGTGTGACAATTTGTGATGTTGAATGAATGAATAAACGACCAAATGCAGCAAATGAGGAGACAAAAAGACGTGTTTGTACAAAAATACCAAGTTTCCAAGTAGAATAATTATATGTGTGTGAAATATATTGAAGTCGAGTCATAGAACTTTGAGGGTGTAGACTTAATTACTAATCGAGATATTTGTAATAACATTAACAAGTTGATGCATCATCTGATTAAAGCATACCAAAGTGTTTATTCCGAGTTTAGACCTCCTTGTGCTTTTTGAGAAGTATTCGATTTTGGGATATTTTCATTTTCTTAGGATTGTGGCCATGTGTAGAATTCATGTTGGGGTCACCAGTTTGGTTGTTACCTTCTTAGTGCAACCAAGAAACAGTACAAGACAAATTCTTTGTTTTTAATCTTTTATTATTAATAGTTTCAAGTATAATCTCCTTAGCGTCTATTAGAAAAAACGAATCATAAAAAATAACAATGTGAGTGGTGCCACTTTTTCTTCGGCTTCAAAAAAAAAAAAACCAAGAATTACTAAAGTTGAAATATTAATTAATGCGTTATGGCATTATTCGTGTAGGGTGGCTGCCATAGTGATATGCTCAATCATAATTTCCGAATGTGATCGTGCAAAAAGAATCGAACTTAATGAAAAATGTTTTGCATTCATACAGAGGATCACAACAGATCTTGCAACTTAAATTGTAATGTAATGATGGCGTTCTACTACATTATCTGGCTGGAGGACAAACTAGAATGTCGTAGGCTGTTTAATGAGGCCAAACAATCAGGCGACTGATAAAGTTAGGAGATCTCAACGAACTGCTTTGAAAATCTAATAAGAAGCGCAAGAAGAAAGTCTTGGAGGCACTTCTGTCGCAAGGAAGGTTTCTTCGAAACCTATCGATTGCGTAAAATCCTGGCAACTTCACCAGTTGTACCTTGCTACATACAGAAATCCTGTGGTAGTTGGACCATGAGTTGTTGCGAGACAGTAGACTCACTACTTGACGCACACTCTCCAGGAAGTGCTCCGGTCCCTGTAGCAGGGGCTAGCACAGACCGAACGTACATGACACCCACTGCAGTCACCGTCCCTCTGGACGAGGACAGACTAAAATGGGTAATCAGCAGCTTCGATCCGTTCAAATTTCACTGGCCGGATGGTATAATTCCAGTCGATCTCCAGAGAAATGCGGATTTGGTTGTACCATGGCTCTCTGCTGTATACAGGGAGTGTTTAATAAATAATAAATAAGCTAAAAAAAAAGCAATGGATATAAAGAAGTATCTGGTAAAGCGGTTGCATTCAGAATACCTTACAATTTTAACGGACCACAGAAATAATCCAAAAAATTTAAGCAAGTATGTGAGTAATATAAACGTCAAAATTCATTAACATGATTGAGAAAGCGAAGCAGGTGATTCAACCCGTAGTGGAAACAAGCTGCAATGCAATTTCAAAGCCGAGTGTAACAAAATTGCAGCAACAAAAATTGCTAATCTGGACGGCGACTTACACATCTGTTTGAACATTTTTGTAAATATCAATCATTAATACATTTTTTAAAAACTGTAGACAAAATTAACGCTTTTTCAAATGGTAAAGAAATTTCGTTCTAATCGTTAATGTAAATTAGATACTATTTTCTGTTCCCAAAAGTAAAAATACTTCACAAAAGAAAAAAAGATATTTAAAAAGCAGTTAAATTGTTACTAAATGCCCCATGGATTAATTAATTTTAAACGGTGATCAATCACAATTTATTAGCAGTAAAACATACAGAAACCAAAAAAAAGCAGGAACATCAGTGAAGAAAATTGGTTACACTCGAAACAAATTGTCAAAGCAACAATTTCTCAAAAAAATAAAAAATGTTGTTTGTGAAATTAGGGGAAGATAATTGAAAGTTAACAACTGAATGCTAAAAACTCGCATTTATAAACAGAATCAAAGCGCAAATGCAACTCAACAAAATGATCAAACAAAATTCTTTAACTCAAGCAATATAGAGTCTGTTAAATAAATGCAAGCAAATGCGCAGTTAAGGATGTGTCATTCATGAATTTGACTTTTTGGAATAAAAACGGAAGGAAAATAAAATAATAGGTTTTTTTTTTAAATTTTAATTTCATCATTCGTAAAACAAATTTGGAAAAAAGAGAAAAGCAGATGATAGATTGGCTTGAATATTTTGTACTTTATTTAGTGTTACTTTATAGTATAATACAGAATATAAAAGATTGTATTCTTTTCTTAATGCAATATAATTTGATTGAGTACGATATTGATACTTTTGGGCATGATTTGTCAGTTTGCGCAATTTCAGCTTTTTTTTTATCAAACACTGTTTAGGATTTTAAAAACTGACAACAAAGAACCCACTGCATATTTGAACGGTGACTTATAATTTGAGGATATTGTTATCTATCGTAAAGGCAACGTAAATAGGATACCCTGATTCCCTGAACTGATGCTGCTAGTTCTTCTTCTCTAGGGGTCTTCAGAAGTCGCGGGTATAAGAAGTAATCCGTTCGCACAGAAAAAATGATTGTAAAATCAACTAAAACAAGGTTGATTCAACTAGTTTTGTTAACAATTTTGCTTCATAAGCGTTTCATGTGAATTTAACATGATATTAAAGTAAAATAAAAGATATAGTTATCCACTGTAAAACAACTAGAAATCATGTTGAATTGACACTGAATTGAATTGACTTGAATCAAAGAGATAACGTTAAGATCCTTATTGAAATAATATTAAGAAAATTTATAACAACTTGTATTTCATGTGGAATCAAAATAAATTTAATGTCGAATCAACTATTAAGCCATTTAGAATTAATGTTACAGCCATATTGAAATAACATGAAAAGAAGTTAATATTACAGAAAGTTCCATGTTAATTTAACATGGTTCTTATATTGAAATAACATTTACGCCATGTTTTTTAACAATGAGACAGGCAGTAAGTAAAAAGCAGTTAATTAATTTTTGTATCTTTATTCATTTATAAACACATACATACACATAGCAAATACATTTTAAGCTTTACAAATATTTGTTTTTTAAATATATTTTACGATTATTAATTGGAAAAACATGTAAAGGTGGGCTTGGGAACCTTGTGTCGTATTTTGAACAACTGTAATGTTTACTATAATATTTCGTCACTAACAAGATTAGTATTTTCTCCTCCTGTTGCTAAATTTTCCACAAACCATTTTATATTCATATTATCATTATTAGCTGCAGACATAATGAAATTTAAAGAATTTATTGCACTTCAAACACTTCACTTCTGACACTGCACTTCTGATGCGATAGAATAAAAATTGCTGTTTCTTTAATGCTGTAAAGAAGCGGTACTTTTTCAATTTTTTTCTCTTTTATATGAATTAATTTCATTTCAACATGTTTTATGTTCATACATCAATTTTATTTTAATATTATTTCAGTCATTATTAATATTGCACAAATTTTATTTAAATTTTTTTAACATTAAATTAACATTTTTAACATTAAATTAAAGTTTTTCCAAAGTATTCCAATGTTATTTTTAATGTTTATAAAAGTGTTGATTTTACAATAGTTAATCTTGTTTCAACTACATGCAATGTTAATTTTACATGAAAAACTGTAATTATTACTACAAAAACGGAATTTACAAAATTAAACACTGTTTGATATTATTTTAACCCTGTAAAAGGTGAAATTTAAAATGTACAATGGTATTTCAATGTGATTAATTTTAAATCAACATATTTTAACACTAAATTAACAAGTTTAGCCATTGATTTAACTTAAAACAATGTTAAAAGTAAATTCAATTGGATTTTTTCCACATAATAACAAAGACTTGATATCAGAATTTCTTCATTTTGATTTTAGATTAGATTTTTTTTCCTGTGTGTTAATGCTTTCAAAGTCGGCATAGCATCGCTAAAATTCAGCTGGATCTCTGCCGCATAGTAATGGCGCATTGAATGTCCATGCTATCTTTCGAAGCAGTGATGTATTTTTAAATGATGATCGCTCATATAATAAGAATTTTAATAATATACCGCCCCCCCCCCCCCCCCTCCCTACAGCTTACTTCATGTCACATTGGAAAGGACACTAATATCTAAGGACTCAAACGATAACAACAGGTTTAAGCTGCGATATCTATTACAGGAGCTTCATGGTAAAGCACAAGCTTCCCATACAACTTTTTCGCCTTGGATTAACATGAGTCTATTACTTTTCAGAGCCCATAACAATTCGATGGAGAAACAACTTCGTTTTATCGTGATGAATCAGCATTTCAGACATGCAAAATCACATTTCGGCACTTCCTGGCGTAAGTTCGAGTGGCACTCCATTTCCTTGCTTTTTATGAATCTAAGTGCTCTTAAGCGCCCGGAAATTGTTGCTTGATATACTAAAACTGTTTCTGCAAGCACTTACGTTTGACAAGAGGCTGTATCGAGAAGAAAATGCAACTCTTCACCTTTAAACTATTTCGGCTGCTTAAAACGCTAATCACACATGTTCAAGTCGTCTAAACCACTCACCGCAATTTGACTCAGCTAGAACATGATCTCCTAAAATTCGATGGCTTTCTGCAGGGTTTTGTGTTTCAAAAATAATAATTAAGTTAGAGTTCCCTCAAAATTTTCTTTTCTCGGCAGGAAATTTTCCATTTTCAAAGGTTGAAATGCCTGTGTTCTTTGCGTTTTAACAAAAAGACTGAATAAAACAGACAACTGATGGTACTTTCCCTTCAGATAATTGTAAAAATGAAATGCACGAACGCAAACGAGGGGAATTGCAATTCTTTCAATTCTTTTTAATCTCTGATGCTTACATATATATCACTTACTACTGCAATGACGAAGTTAATGATCTGTTTCCTATTTTATCTGCCACTTTCCCACCTCAATAAATTGTTTGAAATGCAAACATTTCTTGTTAAGGGTTGTTGTACACTTTTGCAGAAATATAAATTTGATACGTGCCATTCAAACTGCAATGACTAATTAAAAAAAAAATCTAACGAAAACAAAATGATACTGACTGGCTGTTTTGAAGTCCTAATTGTGATGAATAACTTTTTAAACAGTCCTCAACAAATGAGCAAAAACGGTTTGTAATGTATTAATATTTTTTTTAATTACTTTTTGTAACTGCACCCTCCACCAAAAATTCAACTCTATTAATTGTGTGAGTTTATTTTGTGATCTTTTGTTCACATATTATTGACTTTAGACATTTTTTTCTGGTGAAATCATTTAGGCTTTCTAATTATAATTAATATTTTATTTGTTATTGTTTGCTATCTATTGCATTAATATTTGTTGCAAATCTTTTTTTTCATTCATTCATAATTTTATATTTTAAGAATCGTTTTTGGGGGGGGATTCAAATTGCAGTCATAAAATAATTAGTTTTAAAATAATAAAACGGAAGAATATGACTGCTGTGAACAACTTGTCATAGATTGGTGTGCTATTTGAAACATAAATGAACTGAAGCAAAATAAATGAAAACAAATAAGTACCCTATTATAAAACTAATGCCGTTTACTTTTCTAAAAAAAACTTAACATTTCTTTTACTTTTTATCAAAAAATATGCAGTTTGAACTTTAGACAAAAATTTTGCCGCGTAAGTAATTTTTAATAAACTCACTACTAAACAAAAGTCATTATGCTGCACATTTTCAATAAAAAGAGCAAAAAATGTTGAATTTTTTTTAGAAAAGAAAACAGCATAATATAAATTACAATGTTACAATAGGTGCGTTCGAGTACTTTTACAATAAAATACAGTAAATGAGTAATAACGGAGTAAACTGAAAGATTTACACTCAAAAAAGCTGTCGCCCAATAAAGTTCCGGAACGGAAATATTATATTAGGGAAACAATAGATTGCAAATAATTGTAGTGTTGAAATCAATTGAGAGGCGAGTTTGGTGAACATTTTATTTCACGTTTAGGACCGGTCAATTGGCCGCCTAGATCGTGCGATTTTAAACCCCTTAAACTATTTTTGTGTGACTATGTTGAGACTCATGTCTGTGGGGAACAAGCCGCAACGGTTGACGCCCTGGTAGCCAATTTTGAATAATTTATTCGTGAGATAACGGCCGATATGTTGGACAGAGTAAGCATATTCGGACCCAGAGTATGAACCGCTTAAGGCCTAGCCACGGTCAACATTTACATGAAATCCTCTTCAAACATTGAGGTATATATCGTTCTATCGGCTCAAATAAAGAGTTCATATATTTCTCTAAATTTTATGTGTTTTGATTTTAATCAAATCCGAAAGTCTTAAACAATCACACCTTTTGTATGAAAAGAAATAAAAATATTTTTAAATTAGTTTAAAATTTTAAAACAATATGACAAATTGATACGATAAAACATCGTTTGAATACCCCAAATGTGTATTAAATATTTACATACATACGAGTATTTTCAAAATAAGAAAAAATAAATATTTCTGTGCCTCTTACAGAGTTTCAAAATGCAGTTGCTTTAATAAAAAAAAAATCCCTTTTGTTTTACATTTTTTTATTTATTCCTGCTAATTTTACTAATTCCTTAATAATTTTCTCATTTCTAGTTGCTGGCATTTTGGCATCATCTCTTAAGATTTTACAAAAAAAACTCTGTAATTTTCTGGCCAATTTAACCACAAAATGTCTCAAAGTTGATAACGACCATATAACATTTCTTGTGGTTTTACACTAATGTCTTTTGGTATGAATTTCCAAGCAAAATAATGATGATGTTTGCCAAATGAACTTTGTTTAAAAGCCCCTTTTTATGTAGTAAAATAGTTAGAAAACCTCAAAGTAAATATCCAGCAAAACAATATGCAAAAATTTATTTTTTATTAAAAAAAAACTGAGTTTTAATATTTTATATTTTGATATGATAAATTTAAATAAAATTAAAAATGAAAAAATGAAATAACGCCCAATTTGTTTTCATACATTAACATAACGAAATAATTTCAAAAGATTTTGTTTGTTGAGGGCTTTTGAAATTCTTTGAAAAAAGATATCGAGAACTGTCTCGAATAATAAATTTAATAATAATGAAATAACCATTTGCACAGGTTTCTGTTTTGAAAATATTAAGAGGTCCGTTTCGGTTTGACTTTCGGTTTTCAAAATTCGTAAATATGTATGTCTACGAGAAAATTTAAATAGGGACTAAAATGACCTCTAGAAATAGGATATAGAGGGTTAATATGTTCGAAGAATAGAGCCGTCAACAAAATTTCACCACATTTCACAATATTTAGCTCAGAATTAGATTAAATACATTTGGTTTTGACTTATTCTAAACGCATTTGCAAAAATTTAAAACTTCTGTGGGCCATTAATAAAGAACTCGAGTTAAATTTCCAAAATCCTTTGGGGGGTTTGATCTACTATTGGAATACCTTGATTTTTGTTTTCTCTTTGACCCATTTAGGCATTTCAAAAATTGATTTTTTTTAAATTGTGGTCAAAAATGGGCACTCATTGGTCGCGTTCATAAGATGTAACTGTTGCGCAACCGTTGAGTGTTTGTCTTAGAAACGCAGAGTTGAGTAGTTCTGCTCCACAAAACACTTGAACATTTGCTGCCATTTTTTTCATCATAATTTTTTACGCTACATTTAGACAACATATTGTGTTAAGTGTTGCCAGGTTTTCTCCGTAAATTTAGGATTTTTGTTTGCTTTTAAGGATAATTTTAGAGGGTAAAAAGTAGTTAAGGGAGAATTTAGGGGCCAAAAATATTAGTTGGAAAGATTTTAGGGATTTTTCTTAGGAGTTGTGTTTCTTAGTAGTATTGTTGGCCTAAATATTACTTCCATGCAATTATTTTTTTTTTATTTAATTTCAATATCTCAGTAACCGCTACACACAGTTCCTCAAGAATTTCCAAACAAATTTTAAAACTAAAAAATTCTAAAAGAAATGGGAAAAATAAAAAGAATTTAAACGTAATTATTTGTTAAAATATCTACTTTTATTATTTTATGTTATAATGTTGTTTTAATAAACGCTATGTAAGTATTGTAAATGCATACTTAAGGCCCATAGGAAAGTGTTGTGTTTTTCTTCCGACGGGGTTTGATGCAATTTGGAATGAATTTCCGTCATCCCACGTCAAATTTGGTTGATAAACAGACCAGTTTCGGCTATGTGCCATCTTCAGTGTTCTCTCAGTCAACCAAATTTGACGTGGGATGACGAAAATTCATTCCAAATCCCATAGGAAAGGTTTAAGTGTTCACAGAGAAACAAAAGAACACATATATTGCGCGTCTTTGAAAGATGACCCTCATGTAACAGTCAATAATTTAGAAAATAAATAAAAAATTAAATAAACTCACTAAGCCAAAGCTGACTTTATCCACTTCTTTTTTTAATTTAAAAAATTTGTGATAAATTTTAATTATTTTTATTAAGAAATTAATATTGGAACAAATTTTGTTTAAAGAGATATAACACTCAGGCAATTAGAATACCTACCAACCAGTAGGTGTGTTACCTTCTTTGAGAAAGGGATAATGAGAGAGGACAGATGGTGAAAGTGAGAAAGCTTAATTTTATTTTACAACTCTGATATTGCGCGTTGTGTTAGTTTTTGGATCAGTATTGTAGCGCCTCTGATGTCAAGTAGGCGCTGTGCCATGTTATTAATTATTTTACTTCGCCGGCGATTTTGCTACAATACCGACAAAGGAGGACGCTGTGATGTCCGCTAGCATACACCACTATCAAAAGCTGCTGGTACTGCTCAGTGACCAGCGCTATGCCTTCATCACTTAAACACTCCGACAACAACAAATACAATGGCATACTAATGCACATCTGAAAAATGCTATATGTTATGACTTGCCTGAAACAGGGCTCGAACCCACGTTCTTAGACATTATTTGCTCTGTAGTCAACGCGCTAACTACTTCAGCCAACAGCACCATCAGACTAGCAGATTCGATCGGTACTGATGGTGTCGAGGTCGCTACACTATCTCAAACAAATGATGTTGTGTTTTTTTTTTAGTTTCTTTTATAGCGCTACTATTCATACTTAGTTTATATAAATATATGAATATGTTTATTAATCATTAATAATAATGAAATAAAATTATGTTAATAATTTTATTTCAAATCTTGTTTACAAATCGTTTATTAAAATTTTCTGAATATGAAGTTTATTTAACAGATTAAGAACATGCACACATACAAACAAGTGTGTATAAATTAATTCACACATGTATACTTGTAAAGCGTGGTCCAAAAGATATAATTTTATTTTTCCGATTGTTGTAAAGACGACTTTAGAATTTGAAAATCAAGCTTGCTCAAGACGTAAAACCCAACGATTTTTTTCCTTAAAGCAGGGTACTCTGTTCATCATTTCGTGCGAACTGCTGTCAAAAGTCCATATAAAAAAAATTCATGCGAAATAATTGCAAAAAGAAATGGCCGAAGTTGTACTCTGTTCAAATTGTGAAAACATACGAAATGTTTCTGGCAGCATGATTTTTTCAAATACAACATGTTTCTGGCAACATATTTTCCAACTGCGAAATAATGTAAGCACCACTTATTTCGTGCGGAATTGCAAACAACAGATGCTCAGCTTTTAATTAGCATTGAATTTGTTGCACACAATTAACTAAAATAAAGGAAAATAGTGTGAAAATAACATAAAATGAAGGTATGGGATTGAATGAGAACGTGTGTCTTCAAAGCAGCACAAGCTCTTAAAATTATTTTGTTCTCCATTTGTTTTCACACATGGTTTTTGTTTACATAAGAAAAACAATGTTGCTTACTTCAAGGCAATAAAAACGATAAATTTCTTCTAAATCGTAGTGTTGTCACCACTGGCTAATTGTCAAAATTTTCAAACGAAATAATCAATGTTGCTCAACATTTTTCGCAAATTCAAACAGAGTACTTAGCTTAAGGCAAAAAAAAAATCATGATTTTACACACAATCTGACGAAGCTCATTTTCGATTAAATGGCTTCGTCGATTTTTTCCTTTGGGATATTAGAAAGAACATGTCGACGTGAATAAGCCAATGTGACATACCAGAACCAAAAATTAATATTCAAGAAAAGATTCGAGGAAAATTTTCATTATTCATTTATTTATTCAAAACATTTTCCAATTTACATTTCAAACTTAAATTACTTAAAGACCCAGGAAAATGTCTAAGAAAAAACGCTACTATGCGATGCAATCTACGGGCGGCACTTGCGCGACGATATTTGTCACGTCCACATCACCTCAATTCTCCATTCATTAATGAATAGTAGTTAATAAAATTGAATTGACTTTTAAATACAGAAATTCAAAACCATTTAAACCAGTAGGTTTCTTTTGGGCCACCCTGTATAAAGCTACAATTGAAATATGTATATATACATACATATACATATTTAACCAATGTCTAACAATTCATTATAATGTGTACAAACACGTACATGCAAAAACACAAATGCCCAAACGTAATGCCAAAAGGACGAGCAAGGAAAACTAAGTAAAAATGTACACAATTAAATTTTACGAAATACGTAAATCTAAAACAATATCTGGCAATAAGGATTTGTTACAAACAAAAATTTCTATGAAAATCTGTATGAAAAGTAATTAAATTTACTACTACAATCATAATCATATGTTAACACCCTGCAGTTCGTAGAAATTGTAGTGAACGTGAACGTGAACGTGTGTGTGTCTTGGCTAATGAAAAGGAGCAGGACTCTTAGTGATGTTATTGGTTAATTAAACTTATTGCTGTAATTCAGATGACACAAATTAAAGCGAAGCCAATTAAGAACCTGATGTATCAATAATATTACAGAATCTTGCCGTTTAGAACTTTCGCTATCACCTGGGAGCTCGTTTATGCGTTAAGCTTAGTACTCTGTTCAAATTTGCGAAAAAATGTTGAGCAACATTGATTATTTCGTTTGAAAATTTTGACAACTGATCAGTGGCGGCAATGCCGCCGTTTTATTTCCTTGAAATGAGCAACATTGTTTTTTTATAAAAACAAAAAAATGTGTTTATTTAAAAAAAAATTAAAACAAATGGACAACAAAATAATTTTAGGAGCTTGTACTGCAACGTATCAATTAATGCTAATTGCAGCAGCTGCGGAAGAGCTCATTGAAGACACACGTTCTGCAAAAAGCACTCACCTTCATTTTATATTATATTTACATTATTTTCTATTATTTCTGGGCATCAAACTTAAAATTAAAACCACAACGCCCAGAAATATCTTATCAGCTGTTTCGCAGTTGGAAAATATGTTGACAGAAACATTTTGCGGTTGAAAAAATAATGCTGCCAGAAACATTGCGTGTGTTTTCAGAAGATGAACAGAGTACAACTTCGGCCACATTATTTTGCAATTATTTCGCATGAATTTTCTTATATGGACTTTTGACAGCAGTTCGCACGAAATGATGAACAGAGTACCATGCTTTAATTACAATTTACAACCAAACAAAGTTCATTTAAAATGAAAATGGATGCAAATCCGTTACAGAACCTCGAGTGATTTATATTTGGGACTATTTACATTAATACTGGGAGCCTTGCTTTTATCCAAGGCCCTTTACTTATCATTTCATCGTATGTAACAGTTTTATAGTAAATAATAGTAATAATAATAATAGTAATAAAGGCGCTCTTCTGTAAAATTCAGTTTTTGTAGCATACGATAATATCGCACACTTGGGTCGATATTTTGATAGTCAACAAGTAAAGAATAGACTTTCAAAGCTTTAAAATAGTGGTATAAGGAGCACTTAACGGTGTCATAGATTAAAGCAAATCAGTGACGTGTTTCAGAAGTGACAATGACTTACGCTCAACGAAAGGTTGTTAATGAATATTTTCATAATTAAAATGGAATGCTGTCAAAGTAGTTTATGCAACGGATGGAAAGCTCTGGCGGCCACGTAGAATAAATTGTAATACTAAGCAAGTCTCAGCACTATCTGAATTATTTCAAAGAACGAATAAAAACGAGGAAATGCCGCACGGAGGAGTATTTCAAACAACAAGGTGGCCAAAAAGGCATAAATGATTTTAAAGAAATCTAACTGCCTGTTTTTATAAAATGAAAACAAAATTGTGAGTGAGAATTTATATTGAAAACAAAAACAATTTTTCGTATTTTATGGTTGTTGGCCATATTAATTCTCACTCACAATTTTGTTTTCATTTTATAAAAACAGGCCATTAAAAACTAAGTACGCAGATCGATACGCAACAAAATTCTATATCATATCGTAAATTTTTAAGACTTTATGTTGCGTTTTATAGCTCTGAGACACAGCTGAAGTCAGGAAAGTGAAGAAAATTACACGCGATTTTAACGTTTTTTTTCAGTTTCAAGATTTTTATATGATATTTTTCTTGTGGCTAAACGAATAAAGGTATTGCATTGATTTTTTTTCACTGAAATATTTGATCAAAAGCTATTTTTGATATTTACAAAAGAAATTATCTTGAATACTCGTGTTGAAACAATTCGTTTAAAAATTAAAAAAAAATTAAATTTATACACTTTTTTGCCAAAAAAAAGGTTTTTAAAAGTGAAGGTAGCAAATGTAGAAATTATGTTTTATACCACAATAAAATTTAAAATCTCTAATTTTAGACACAAAAGAAAAAAAGTTGGTGGAGAGCGGGGTTGTTGTAAGAACCGCAAAAAACAGCCACTAGATTTTTTATATAAAATTACAGCAAAAACTATCAAAAAAAACTCAATATTTAAATTAAAAAAAATGTTTAATAATTTGACCATCTTCTTGGCTCAAATAATCCTCTGTGTGCCGGTGCCGCAACTTCTCTGCGGTTTTCCGACTCAAGAATTATGCTTGCTTAGACTGTTGAAGCTTGTGAAATGTTCAGATGGGTCTAAGGAACCAAAGTTTCTAGGCTCTTTGTCGACTGCCCGTTTAACTTAACCCGACCTGACCACTTTCACACTATTAAATAAAATGTAAAACATGTTCGTATGAAGGCAGACGATTCAGGAAATTTTAATGAGATTATTTTTTTTGCCCGTAAACATTTTTGCATGGTAGTTCATTCATAATTGACAGTGTCTACTAGTACAAAAAATTATTAACATTTCTAACGAATAAACTAGCGGGCATTTACTGGATGTAGCATTGCTGTTTGTATTGTATTAATTCATGCAAACACATTTCACAAGAGCGCGCACACACACAAAAATGTCCTTTTACACACATTTGTAAGAACGTACATTAATATGAATGAGTTCATCATTGAAAGTTGTACAAATCCATTTACTGTACGACAGAGTACAAATGAACATCAGCATTAATATTTTTGAAATAGTAACAAGTATTACGATTATACAGATTTATGTTTTAATAACATTTCGGTCGATTTCATTGTGCGAAAGCGATGGTGGAACCAATTGTATTTACATACATGTCTGTTCAACCATTCACAGTAGCCCAATTCACAGTCTTGTGCAAAATTTACTTGCATCATAGCATTTGCAAAGTGTTGTAGCATATTTTTACTCTATACCATTGATGCGCAGCCCATACCGAAATTGTGGAAATTATCTCTCACACATTCTTCACACAGATTCTTATGATCTTCATTTAGTCGTCCATGATCCAGTGACGAGTGTACATGTGGCGGATGCCTATACATTTTTCTAATATATTTTTAAATAATACTTCTTATCCGGCCTTCATTTTATGGTTTCAAAAATAATAAAATGATGGAATTAGAAAAACATTTTATAATTGCAAATGCTTTTGGCAATATGCAATTTAAAATCAAGAGAGAAGATGTTCTAAAAAGGCATTTTGATCACTTTCATCGTAATATAATAAAATTAATATGAAAGTAAAAGAAAATCTTTTTGAAAACAGTAAAAAATTTTTTTTTGTACAGAAATTAAAAGCTGTTTGCTGGAAGTATTGTAGTAAATAATGAAGAGAAGTCCCGGAATCAAATACTAAATTATAGTTTTACTTTTATGGAGTCTCTTTCTTCCCTTGTCCTGTGATACTCTTTGCAGATTTTGTGCAATAATTCAATTTTAAAAGTTTCAAAATTGTATGAAAAATAACTAAAATGCGTTGCAAAACAAAATTTTTCATAAAAATTACAAAACGAAAAATGCGTTTATGTATACAAAATCTGGCCCTTACGTACCGACCATACGAGCAATTTTGTATGTCTGAATACAAGCAATAACGCCGGCAGAATTACGGTGTCAAATTGCTAATATTCAACCTTGTATCTCGAGTGGCGAACACGTAAATATCTTGGAACACAAACTTGAAAATTTTGTTGAAGAAGGTTGTGCGTTGTTGTGCGTACGCCTAGTGGTCGAAAATCGATCGCCAGCTTAAACGTATGCCTATTTGGGTTGCATTTATTTTAAGAGAAAAAAATTGCCTAATTACTTATTCCCTTCCCTATGAATAAAACAACAAACGAAATAAAATTATTAAAAAAAATCTTATTACACATATACATACTCTCATTGCTTTGCTTATGTTTTTACTTGAATCCAATACTTACATACATAAGTGAATGCGTGTACATGTGTATTTTTAGCATTTGCAGTGGTGTCAAGTTTATGAGCCTTTTATTCCTTTAATACTTAACCGATTTAAATAATATATAGTCGGGTCACTAAAGCCCAACAATGTCTACCATTTGGTAAAATAATGAAGCAAATCGGTTGGCAAACAAAGGAAAAAAGGGATATAAAAATTTGTCTTTGCATATTTATATATAGATATAAAAAATGAGCCGTAAAGACAAAAATTTAACACTCTTAGTTAGTTTAAAGCAAATAAATGATATTGTAAATATTGCGAATCTTCCGAAAGGAGTTTTTTTTATAATTACAATTTTAATTTCAATAATTTTTATTTTTTGTTCGTAAATTAGTGTTGTTAAATTTTTTTCTATTTGCACAAAATGTATATGTTAGGCAAAAATACCAATTGAATTGGACAGCTTGTGTTAAAAGATTATTGCTCAGCCAAAGTTTTTAGCAATTATTGCTAAACATGTGTTGTGTTTGAACACATATTCGTGCGCAAATATCTTGTGTCGGCAATCGATTTTGGTAGTTGCTTCGGCAATAATTGCCAATCAGATTGCTCGTGTGGACGGGTAGTTACTTTACGATGAAAAAATAAAACTCAAAAATAACTCTTGTTTACAGCCAAAAAAAATTGGAAAATAAAAAATTTTAATTTTTATGATAAGAAGCGGTTTGAAGGCTTAAAGTATTACCTAAGGATATATAATGCGGCATCATACATCAAACGCTTGACTTTGTGTTTGCTGGGAAAACTCGATTTCTCCACTAATACTAACAAGCAAAAACACAATCAAAGTTTAAATTTTGCTCATCACTGCGCTACATTAACAAAATACAAAGATATGCACTTGCTACTCTCGTATAAATAAGGAACACCTTAAAGGTAATATACATACATATATTTGCAAACTACGTATGCAACACTTAATTGCAAAACAGAATACCGAAAAAATCCTTTTTCACAGCTGAGTGTGAATTTCGTGTTTTGCAAAAAATTATTGCAAACTAAAGCAACAAAACTGTTCACTATTGATGTAAAATGTTTACAATTGCAAAAATATGCAATATCAAATGCTCAAGATTGTGAATGGGTTTAGTGTGTACACATACGAGGAATTAGGAATTTTCGCGGACTGTTGACAACTGAAAAGGTTAGTCACGTCTTTGTGTGTGTAGTCTCTAATTTTTTACATTTGAAAAACATGGATCAAGGAATATATCGACCCCTGTGCGTGAAATTATCGTATGTTAACCTTTTTATGATATTGATTTTTTTATGCAAATCGGTTCTAAATCTATTAATTAATCTGTTGACAAAATATTATAGCGATAAATATAATAGTTATGGAGATAATACAATGCACATTTTATCGTATGTAACAGTTTTGCAGTATATAATAGCAATACAAATAGTAATAAAAACGGTATCCTGTAAATTTTATTTTTTGTAACATACGATAATATCGCGCACAGGGGTCGATATATTAAAAATTGCCGCAGCTTGGCCATCACTGCACTGAAGTAGAAGAACTAGAAAATTGTAATAATGACAATGTAAAACAGAGTAAATTTGTTAGTATTATTTTATGTTGTTTTCGTATTTGGAAAAACATGTAATTAATTACACAATCAGGATAAATTCATTATCCTGTTCGTATGTAAAATACACAAAAACATGTTTAAGCAAATTCTCTATGCATGCATGCATTCATGATCTATACGTTAGTATATAAATATGTATGTAAATATGTATGTAAATATGTATGTATGTGTGTATATACATATGTATATGTGTGTTACATATTCTATTGTATATACTTCATAGATGTTCAGAATAATTTGGCTTAAGCATATGAGTAAATAGAAGCGTTTGATTAATATTATTTAATGAAACGGACACACAATTGGTTGAGCATGACATACATGCATACACACATACATACATATGTACATACGTTTTTTCATATTTAATGAAATTGACAATTGTAATTAAGTCTTGTATAATTTAATCGTAACGTATTTGTATAAGAAAATGTGCAATTACGTAAAAATGTTTTGCCGATAAATCTGCTTCGTATTTACATTAATTGACGTCGAAAAGGCTAGAAAATTTAATTGATTGGTTTTGGATGGGAGTTTCCGGAATTATGGTATTTGCAAGTGGTGTATCGAATGTTCATGTTCGCATGTACTACGAATTATTCGCTTATTTTTACCATTCGCATTTACGTTCGCCAAATAGCATATCACTGATGCGCAGCAGTAAAAAGTAACTTTTAATAAAAAGCTTTATAATTATATATGAAAAGCTAGTTGCTATAAAAAAATTAAGTAAGTTTCCTTATTGTTTCCATAACCCTATTATTAGCTTATTGAATAGTTCTTAGCCCGAAAATACTCATTATCCTCAAGGACTCAGGACTCATGTCCTCTTTCACAGATAACAGAAGTTGATTTTGTCTTGCAGGTGTCTTTATGAGTCCTACCAGATAGTATCATCGGGATTTACCGGCGAATTTTTATGTGATTTGTCGTTAAGGCAGAGGAGACTCGTTTCAAACTGAAAAAAAATAAGTAAAACAAGAATTTGTTTTTACAACGAAATCAGTCCATTAATTGAAGGTGTACAAATTAATTATATTTGAGTATTATGGTATTCAGTAGAAGAGATTTGGCAGAAGATATGAGATAACTTTGAACCAAATTCATATTAAGGTTTGACGTCAAATAGAATAAGAAATTTTACAAGACATTCGTGAGAAAACTGGAGCTTGCATCCTTTGCAACTATATCCCTTAATTATAACTAAGATATATTCTACAAGGACTCAGGTTGTCTTTCATAGATGAAAGAAGTTGATTTTGTCTTACAGGTGTCTTAGTGAGTCCTACCAGATAGTATCATCGAGATTCACTAACGAATTTTTATGTGATTTGTCGCGAAAGCAGATACTCTTTTCGAACTGAAAAATAAGTAAAACAAGCATTTGTTTTTACAAAAAAAAAATTAGGCAGCTTTTTCTCTACTTTTTCTCTAAGCAAAATAAATATCTTTAATTGCAAGTTGTTTTTATATTTGTATTTTAGCGTATTTTATTTAATGTTTAATGTTTTTTTAATTATTGCGGTTAATTGCGTTGGCCATCGAAAATGCTGGCAGTATTCAACACTGATTCGATTAAAAGCTATCGCTGCAGTTAAGATACAAAAAAGCTTATTACACATCCTTCATACTTTCTATATAATTATATATTGCATAATTATGATTATTTGAGGAAAAAATATGTTAATCGTCTTACTTAAAAAAAAATCAATTATTAACTCAAAACTATTGCCAACAAAAGGAACAAACAATAAACTCACCAAACCGAAAGATAAGTAACGACCTCTTCATGAACTCTTGCCAAACACTATTGAAAAAAAAGAATAACAAAAAATTAAAAAAAAAACTTACTCGTAGCGGCCAAAAGATGGTCGTCGGTCTTAAGCAAAAACATTTACTAAGACATAAATAAATAAATAAGTAAAATGAATAAAACTAAATATTTGTAAGTGACACAAAGATAAACGGATGGACAGACTTTTCTTTTAAAGTTGTTAAATGGTCAACTAAGAAAAAGTTATAAATTGTACAAGGGGCACTATAAACTTAAACTACAATACAAAACAATATAATGAAACTATAGAGTCAGTCTACTAGTATCATCGAAATAATTTATGGCCTTTTAATTTAATGGGTTGGCAAACGGGCAGAGAGTGAGGTATATTGAAATCATTGGCCATGTACTCGTGTGTGTAACAAACAGACGGACGGACAAACAGACAGACAGACAAACGGACATTTGTTGTAATCAAAAAAGTTAAACTATCATTGATACTAAGGGATCACATACAGATTTAGACTGTCGCACAAACACATACAAACACACACACATACACACACACTCACATAAATATATAAAGCACACAACAACAAAGATTCCCTTTTTTTTTGATAATTTTTATCATTTCGTCTCTTAAATTCAATAAAATAAAAATTGTTTTCAACTGTTGATGTTGTTGTTTCTGTTCCGGTTCTGGTTTTAGGGGTGGTTAAAAATTAATCTAAATAGTAAATGGAATACAATGGGATTTCCTAACTGTTTTTTATTCAAAACTTATAGAATTTCTGTCCTCAAATTTTGTAACTATTGATTTTCCGTTTAATAATTTTTTATTTCTTTGCAAAAAAAAAAAAAGAATACAGAGCGAAAAACACCCATGTTGCAATTTATATTACAACCAAAAAGAAAAAATTCAATAGATAATACTCAATACACGAATTTTGAAATCCATCCAATGATCCTAAGGATTAATTGCAGATGTTATGATTTTTCTAATGTTTTAATTTTTCAAAAAAATTGGGTAGTTTTTGTACAAAAAATGGAAACAAATCAAACTATTTTTTCCACTTGATTTGTTGTGCATTTTTTTATTTATTTATTTATTTTTTTCAATCTGCATTAATGCATAATTTATGACATTTTTTGCTTTAATTTTAAATGGTGTGTGCAAAATTGTTTGTTGTTAAAATTGTTGTTAATTTTTTTTAAAATCATTGTTTTTGCCACAATTGATAAATTGAATTAACCGTAAAGAAATAGATTTATGCCATCTTAATTTAACTTTAAAGTTGTAAGTTGTCAGTCACTTCATGAAATTTTTTTTTAATTCTCAACTAATTTTTTTCTGATAAACAGGGCAAGTTTTTTATGCTTTTTGCATGCAAAATATGCATTTGCATATTTTTGCAATTTTTTACAAGAAAAGCATATTTTATACCTATAACTTGCATAAATTTGCATATCACGCAGGTTGGTAACTCTTTTTAACAAAAATTGCTTGCGGTAACTGACGCAGCTCCGCAATGCGATCATTAAAAATTCTTCACCAAACAACAACTTGTTACATATATGTCTGGCTTATGCGTTGCATAGAATTGCACATTTTGTTCGCTTACATTTTGCAATGTTTAACTCACTTGTTGCAAATTGCAAAACCGTTTCTCTTGTGGTAGAACTACATACATACGAGCACATGTTTGATATGTAGTATTTTTCCAAATAAACTTTTTTGTCTTAATTAATTTTCAGACGCCCTCTCGTATCAATGTAATGCATTCTATGCACCCAAGTGTGATCGATACCCCAAAAACCCTGTACCAGCCACTAGATGGAGATCTTGATTAAAGACTGCTGTATATTACTGAGACGAATTTATAGAAATAAACAGCGTTTTAAATGAGCACTGTGACGATGAGGCAGAATCGATATGTAATGCAAAGACTGAATTTAGGAATTCAGATTTAGCATAATTTTGAATGAATTTGCCACAGTAAAGTCAAATTAGAAACCAAAGGACACGCTTTTTTTTATTTATTTATTTAATCATGGTCTATGGACTAAAACCCTTACAGACCAATAACATAATGTATGTACATATATACAAATAATTAATGACTTTCAGTTAAGAACAAAATAATGTTACGTTTTATAATATTTATATTTATAGAGTAATCAATAAAATTATAGAAATCATTAAAGATTTTTACATAATCTCCTCAAGGGGTCAGCGTTTGCATAATTTGTTTGAAGACACTTGAGATGAAGCGGTGTAAAGTTCCGAGTAGATCTAAGAGGAATATTAAAGTTGATTTACCTCAACACATGACAGTTTATGTGTCATTGAAGACGTAAAAGAAAAACTACAGAATATTAAGAATAAAATACATATTTATTGAAAAACTTAAAAAAGTATTTAATCGTCATGTTGGCCTTCAAACATTGGCCAAGATTAAAAACAACATACACAGTAACATCGAATGCTGTTGAAAATATATTTTTAATATATTTGACCGTTTTGTGCGACAATCGAAAATCCTTTCAATTTCAACATTTGAAAAAACATATGATTCATTGATGTTATCCGTAAGGAAAAACCCCTATTCGTAGCGATTTTCTTCTAAAAAAAAATTACCGTTGGGAAAAATGACAGATATATTAAAGTTTAGGGACTTTTCAATAATGTGGCAAAAATATATTAATTTTGCAAGCTTATTCAATTTGTGACAATATTTAAAAAAATCTTTAATAAGGGAACATTATAAATTGCCATCTTTTTTAAGTGATCGCTTGCCGCCATTTCAGTTTTGATTTCAAGGTAAATTTATGAAATATTGCCTTTTTTTATAATTATATATAATTATTATACAATTATATAGTCTGAAGAATGAACTCTTCGTCTTGTTCAGACTTTTCGGCAAACTTAGACGAAACCGAATGGTACTGGAAACAAAAACTTCTGCAACAAATGCCTAGAGGACGATAATTTTAAAGGCTCGCTGGAACCTGTCTCTGATGAACCGTTCAAATGGAAGTGTTCTCCATGCAATAAAATTTTAAATTGCGTCAAGTCTGATCTTCTGAAGCACGCAGAAAGAAAGATACACAAAAAAATTGAATTCTTTAAGAATGGCAAGCAAATGGATACTTTTTAAAAAAATAAAAGCATCAAGTCAGCTGGTCGACCATTTTACAAAAAAAAAATAACTATGGGCAAATTACGGCATAACGAGTAGATATCGAACGAAATTTCCATTTAAATTCTGAAATTTTTTTTATGGGATTTCGTTCGATATCGACTGCCGTAATACGCTCTCTGATTCATGTACATAAAATTTTTTATATTTAAATATTACTTCTATGTATACATAATTGAAAAGTTTTAGGGATTTTTGTGGAGAAAATTTTTTGAACGCGTAGGGAAAAATAGGGATTTTTTTCGGGCTGCGTAAAGACTTCTCAAAAAATTATATAACATCACTGATATGATTATACTTTGTAACAAGCATTTGTTTAAATAAAAGTGATTAAAAATGAATAGTTAGTGTTTTTTCGGGTGCATATTTTGAAGATTTTTTTGGAATATTTGCTTGCAAATTTTAATAATTTTTGTGCATATTTAAACTTGCCCTGTTCATAAGCAATGAAATAATTGCAGACAAACGACTGTTTGAATAAATATGTTTTTTTTCTGTGCACGGATCACGGATACCGGCGTAGAATAAAACTAACAAACAAATCAGCCGAGAAAAGGGCCGTGCAGGTGGAGAATGCATATCAATTGTGGGAAATAACCTGAACGAAGAATTAACGGTGGCACACCACAGGAATATGAGCAATAAATTTATTAAAGCGCCATGATAGTTTTAAAAATGTTTGTAAAATATTTGATTTTCCCTTCGAAGAATATAAACAGTAAAATTTTAAAAATTCAAGGGATGGCGATGCCAAATTCGGTCAAAAAGGGCAAACCTGTCGCAGATTGTTTCTATGAGGCAAAAAGTCAATTACTCTTCTTGCTACAGGATTTACACGATAAGGTTGAATTGCTCAAGAGTAATGCCCATTTATGTTCACTGTATGGCTCATAGCTACAACCTGCATTGCATTTTTTTTGTTTATTTATTTCAAAATTCAAGAACCAAGTCCTTAGGGCCAAATATGGTTCATAAACTACTCGCTTTTTTAAATATATTAAGGGTAACAATAATTATATTGATAAAAAATCTTAAAACTAGTAATTTGTGGAAAGTTGTACTGCAAACAGAAAGTTGGTTATCGAATGCGAGTTGTATTTCGAACTGGGGACAAATCACGGCATTCGATATCAAGCGAAATTTCCATACATATTAAAAAAAAAATTGCATGGGATTTTACTCGATATCGAATGCTGTGATTTGCCTTCTGGCTTTTAGTTCGAAGTAATATTATATTTGACTAAAATTTTTAGCATTTCAATCAGAGCGAACTGCGCATCGCAGCAAGGTAAAATTTAATTAATTTCAAACATTACAGCAGGATACAATCACATTGTTTTCAGCAGCCGCTATTTGATTTTCGTTTATTCTAAATGCACATCATGAATATCTCAAATGTCATAAAAAATCTTTAATTTACCATCATCAATTAACGCAAACTTTTCTTCCTTCTTTTTATTTTTATTTTTTTTTAAATTGAATTCTTATGAATTAATAAAGGATTACAAGTTATGTGTAGTCTTTTTGAATGCACCAAAGCTGGAATGGCTATCACACATCCTGAATATAATTTTTGGCATTTAAAGCCCACATAAGAATATATTTCAAATGCATTGAAATATCAACATTATTTTATACATACTCCTATTTTATTATATTATGTTGTATATCGTCATATAAAATGCAAAATAACGTAACATCACTTTTCATAAGTTTAGAGGAGAAACACAAAAAAAACTGTATAATATAAAAACTGTTTGAGGATATTGAAATCATATTTTCACGATCTTTAGCGTTTTCTAGCGGATTCTGAGCAAAAGGACAGCGAATTTTTGATGTAAATAGTTGACAAAACTGACGATGATAAATTTTTTTTTTGTTTAATAAAATCAATCACTTGATGATACGTTGTTTTGAATTTGGATCATAACGTTTTTGTTTTTGTTAAGAGAATTTTGAAATTTTGCACACATACTTATGTAATATGATGTAGTAAATCGTAATCAATAAAAAAACTCATTTTAGGTGACGATATGTTCATAGTTCAATTTCATTCAATTTAAAATATTTATTTACATTCTTTCTCATGCACATTTCCACAATGTATGTACATATGTATGTACGTGTGTATGTATGCAAGTGTGTGCACAAATTAGTTTTCAGTCACTGTCAGTCCCTCATCAAATTTGTCACAAACAAGGTATACAATTTCTTTTTTCTTTTTTTTAAACAAAAAAGATATCAATGATCTAGTGATACTTGCATTATAACAAACAAGTCACCCCATTATAAAAAAATAAATTAATTTTCCAATTGACTTGAATAAGTCAAGTCACTTCTTTTGTTTAACGAGTTTTTGTTTGCTGCAAAATGGAATGTAAAATGAAAATGCAGTTGATCATTAACTACTGATCACAAGGGTATCACAATTAATTAGGGGTTGGTTGATTCCATTCAAACTCGGCTCTCCCTTTTTTTTTTTTTTGAAGCTGAAGTGGCAAAATTATTTTTGCTTTTAATTTAATATCTGCCACCTTTTGTATTTAACTTTATTCAGTTCTTTTGCATTTAACTGATCAGTAAGTATAATTTTTGTTGAGGGACAATTAGATACAATTATACGCCATTTGTGGCAGCAAATTAGGATAATGGTGTTAAATATATTAATCGGCTTATTATGATGAATTAAAGAGATTAAAATGTAAAGAAATTTTCGACAATTGTTGAGCATGTATTTGTTTGGCATATCTCAAAGATTTCTTCAATGGAAATTGGAATTTTTTAGCAAAAGATAAAAATATAAAAAGATTTACTTATCAGCATACATCATTTGAATTGTTTAGAAAAATATAAGAAAATTTAAAAATTTTCTTAACGTAAGATTATATTTCTAATATTTAATAAAACTTTAATAAGAAATTATTTATTTTATTGCAAAAAGCAAAACAAATAAATAAAAAGCGACATATTTATGTAAGCCGTTGAAAATTTTAAAAGTTCTCGAAATTGTAATTTTAAAAATATAAAAACTTATAATCGGGGGTTGAAATAAAAGTGGAAGCAATTTTCAAAAGATGGTTTGATTCTCTAATTAAGTATAGATGATATTTCCTGTTATGAAATTGAATTAAAGGGTGTTGGTAGTTTAATTCCAATCCGTAAACATATTATAGTAAGCAAATTCCAAACATGCACAGAAAATGGTAAAAAGTGTTTGTTTTAAATAAAAATTGAGTCGAAAAAGGTCTGCGTTGATGAATGTTGATGATACTTGAAATTATAAATAATGTCGAAGAAGCTCCGTATTGGTTTCAATATTATGTTTGTCAATAATATAATTTAAAAAAAAAAATTCATTAGGAAAATATCAAGGCTAATTCAAAACAGGTAGACTCGCCTCAATTCGCTTTAAAAAATATTTGCTTTCTTTGTCAAAATTAACGTCAAACACTAAATAAAAATTAAACATAAACAAATTTTTGACAAACAAAACAAATCAAAATGCAAGGAGATGCAAGGAGCAAAAAATAATCAGCTGAGCTGTCGAGACCAACTGTTATTCGCCTTGGGAAAATTTTAAAATGCTTTCAATAAACACACATACAACTTTGTTTATCAAATATATAAAACTCGTCATCAGAGAAAATTTAAAAATTCTTGTTTATTGAAACAAAATTTGTTTTTGTTCAAACCCGAATATTTACAAAAAAAAAATTGTCATCACAGAGAGTTAGCTTAGGTTAGGTTCCATTGGCAGCCGTGATCAAGCACAGCTTACGTGGGACCATCAATTAGGTCCCATGTTGCACCGTCTCTCAGGGGTCCTATATTATCTGGCTGCTGATATTCTCACGCAGCCACCCGGTTGATTCAATAAAGGAGTGGATCTGGTTTAAATCAATATTAGAGAGACAAGTTTTGTCCCTAAGGGTTCTTTGACCGAATAATTTAAGTCTTAGATTTACGAATGCCGGACAATGTCAGAGAAAATGGTCCGTCGAATCTTCCCCTTCTTCACCGTCATCACAGAAAGTTTTAAAATTTTTGTTCTGTATGTCTTTTTATGCAGCGGTTAACTCTTCAAATATTGCAGCGATTGCATAAAAGAAGACTGCAAATGATTTTTTTAGTCCAAGAAGACATATTTAGACCACATGCATGACTTACTCCTTCGAAAGCCTCTGAGTGGCTTCCTGATTTTATTACGAAGTTGAAGCTTCAGTGTTCTTTCTGTTTATTTCTTATACCTATGTCCGTAAGAAAAATGATCTTTTTTTAAAGAATGGGCACTATCTTCTCGTATCAGTTTGTAAGAAAATTTTCATGAAAACTAGCACCTGCTTCCGGAAAAACCAAAGATTTATAGAAAAAATCTGAGTTTAAATTTTAGTACATAAACCCCAAAAAAAAATAAATAAAATAATAAGTCAAGTGTCCGACTGGGCAGCTTATACTGTATTTACTAATGTATCTAATAATTTTTACCAAAATTTTTTTAAACTTTCTTGCAGCATCATTAAATTACTTATTATACACATTCTTGATAATGTAATAAAGAGTTGCAAATGTGTTTATTTTTTTTTACAATTATATTTATAAAAACAAAACTGTTACCCCAAGTTATGGAGTGTTTTTTGTCTCATGCCCTGTAAAGTTCTCGATGGCTCCAAAAAAACAATGGCAGCCATTATTAAGCATCATGCACACAAAAGTGCAATCATATAAAATACATGCACATACATACACACATGCAAACACATTGATTTCCCATTTAAGTCGGGGCAAAAGTGCGCAAAATCAGTGTTGGCATCTCTAGAAAGAACAAAAGCACCGTAAGCTGTTCCAAAAAGGGTAAAAAGCGCAAATAAAATTACAAAAAAGGAGTAAAAAAGCACCATAAAAAATATTTTAAAAGCTTTAATTATGCGAAAAAATATTAAGCATTTTATAAAAAAGATAAAGTAAATACCCAAAATAAAAATTAAAGTTTTTGCTTCAAAATAAATAAAAGTCTATGAACATATGTTTGGTTTGGATTAAGCATACATAGGGTAAATGCTCCTAAAGTCGGCATGCATCAATGGTCGGCACTTTTGAGTTAAAAGTCAAATAAATAAGAAAATCGGTAGTTTGAAACACAAGTAGGACTAAGGTTTAATTCAAAATATTCTCATTTATGTAATGAGTATTTTGATCCTCAATAGTCTTCATTCAGTGACCACCTTTCAACACATGCGTTAGTGCCCATTTTTAAAAAAGTTATTTTTTAGTGCGAACGTGAACTTTAACAACTTAGGGCCAGTTTATGACTTCGTATTTAAATGTTATTTATATTTAAGTTCTATTTAAATACGAAATTAAGTTTTGCAGTACAAACTTATGTAAATGAAATTTAAATACATATTTAAATGACCAGACCTTGCTGATTTAAGTTCTATTTAAGTTGTGCACACATACATAAATACACAAACATATGGTTTTGCTAGCTGTTTGTTGTTTCGCGCAACAAAGTAAACAAAAGATTTGCGGCAATTGAAAAATCAACATCTCTTGGGGTGCAATTTGTACTTCTTTTATTAATATTATTTTATTATATCTTTTTTCTTAATTGTTTTATACTTTTAAAACATTGCAGCAACCTATCATTGATGTTATTTTCAGCCTGAAAAAGAATCCACATTAGAAATTTTTCTTTAATTTTGTTCAACAGCTGTTTCTCCAAAAAAAATTCAGAGAATTTCGTGATGCCGCCACATTTTTATCGTAATTAAATACAAACAATAATTTAACACTGAAAAACTGAAACTGTATTTAAATGCAACTTAAATTTAAATGACAATTAACTAAATGCGTATTTAAATATGAAGTCATAAACAGGCCATTAGTATTCACATTTACATATATACATAAGTTTTTTTTTACTTCAAAGGTTTCAACATGTAAAAGTTTGCTATTTATTGTTCCTAAAAAGAGAGTTTTGATAAAAAATATTTTTTTAATCATTTTAATGACTGCCGACATTAGAAACACGATTTTTCTTGATTTCCAATAGTCGGCATGTTGGTGCCGACTTCACTTAGTACACTTTTTTCTCTCAAACCCTAGAAATTTATTCATTCTCTCTTTGAAATTATTATAAAAAAAAGTTATTAAAAATTATTTTAGCCAATATAAAATTTTTTGTAAACTCTAAATAGGTATTAAGGAATCGATTAAAAAACGGGAATTCAAAGTCTATTGAAATTCATGATAGCATTTTAATCGATTGTTATTTTATTTTCGTTTATTTTGCTATCCAAAATATCCATTTCGTGTTCGCAATCAGGTCACAAAACAATTTTAATAAAATATTGATTTTGCTACAAACATTTAAAGGCAGTTGAAAATTGCTACAACATGCATTCTAACATTTTAATCCGTATTTAATATTTAAATTTTACTGATTTTAAAGATAACCGGTTTCTAATTTTTGTTTTAAGCAAATTCCTCAAACTGAATATTCTTTCAACCTTAAGGTAGGATCACACGATTGCCGCAAATACGCCAATCTGGCCCAATTTTTATTGTGCTGAATTGGTGCACAATAATAATATTGTCCCAATCAAATATACTACAGTCACATGATTGCCCCGTTTTATAAAAATTTGATTGCCGCAGATTGACGAAGAATAAATTTGTGTCAATAATTGCCGCAGTCCAGTCATACGATTGTTCTAACTTGCGGCAACACCAACAAACAGCTGTTATGGCAGTTTTTAGTTTGTTTTGTTTTACGTGCAAATTATTTTCTTTTTCATATTGATGTAATTCTGCATCATGGCTTTGAATTGGCCTCTAAATTATTATTAATCGCTCACTGCTTATTATTGTAAAATAAATACAATCTACGAAATGTATTTTACACTTAATAAATTTAACTAAAAAAAATTAAAAATAAAATTAAAATATTTTTTTGCATTAATTCTATGTCTAAATAGTATTTTTTTCAAAGCGAAAAAATTCATGCAATTAAGGATTAACGCTTCAAATAAATTTAAATTTATGGTACACAAAACAATTGGCACACAAAAAAAAATTAAACTAATTAAATAAATTGTCACGTATTGGCTACTTTGATTGCCGCACGAGAAGACAATAAATATTGGTACATTTTTAACATTTATATTGCCGCATGGTTGCCTATCAACCGTTCACACGATTGCCGACACAGAGTTGCATTTGATTGGGGAAAATGAGCACAATATTGTTCTCGATTGACGTAGGGGACAATAAATTGTGAAATCACACGATTGACATATAAAATAGAGCAATAATTGGTGCATTGCGGCAATCGTGTGATCCTACCTTTAGAGAAAAGAATTCATGGTTGCTTAGAAAGTGTTAAAAGAAGTAGCCAATTATTGTAACTAAAAACATTTCTCAGTTGTACAAAAAAACCACAAAAGGCACTGTGAGAAATTGTAAAAAGCACTTTATATGCCCGCTTTTTAAAAACGGCTATTTAACAAAAATTCGCGGGCATGAAGAGGCAAAAAGCACCAAAAAATACCCGAAAAGCACCAAAATGCCATCACTGCGCAAAATACTGGCTGCAGTAGCATGACATGAAACACTTTAACTCACTTCTGTACACGTTTAACTACCAGCAAACAAACATACAAATAGAAAAAAAAATATATAAAAACATAAGATGCTTAAAAGGTTATAAAGACCAATTATAATAACAACAAATAAAATATATTCCAACGTACTTGTATAGAGAGGATACGATAGAAACAAATAAGTACCTACGTATGCATGATTTTGTGTAAAAACGTAAATTAACAACAACATCATTGCTTATGTGAATTGCATTTAATTTTATTAGATGCTGCTGATGTAGGTTAAGTGTTGCCAGATATAACTTTTTAACACTTCTGCAGAGTGAATCACAAATTCCAAAGAGATAAGAATAAGGAGCAACGTGTATAGCTGAGCTGAAATTTATTTATAATTATCTCCACAGCGACTTGAAAATATGTTGGTTGGGTTGCACGGGCCGCCAGATTGCAAGCAACCGGCCCACTTGGGTCCAGGAAAATAGGTCTCTTTGTGATGACTTAAGAATAGCATTCGCAAAAGTTTTTGAGAGAGTAACACGATAAGAATAAAAAGCCATCCAAACCCGAGAACGGAATTAAAACTCTATTTAGCTGTGGACCGAATAATTCTAAACGAAGGACAAACAGATTAGTTTTAGTCATAGGATTTGAGATCCCGACTGCGCTGATGCCGCAGAATCTCTTCACAGTTGCTACCTATGTTCTTTTAGTATCATTAAAGTTAATTTCTAGTCGCCCTGAAATTAAATCATTCCGTTTCAACTAGAAAAACCCTGATAACTTGCAACGGCTAGATCGATTTTCTTCAATTCTATATAAAAACTGTCTCTACCAAGTCACCTTTGAAACAATAATACAAAAATAAATCGCGTTGGTGTTACCATGACACATGCAGACACACCTTTGTACACTTTAAATACTTTTTTTGTCGTTGGGGGCCAAAAGTAGATACCAAGTCAATTTTTAGGCATGTTTTTGTTTTAAGTTTTTTCTTCTCCTGAAGGAGTGCTGTGTAACTTTTTCTGTGATTAAATTATATTTAGAAACAATATTTTTTTCGTTTTATTTCAATAAAATACATAAGAAACAATTGAAAAAACTAAGAATTGGAAATTTTCTGTATACATATCATCCTGTGCATCATTTTGATTCGACGAAGTATGATGTTTGCGATATAAAACTAAGTAGGTATGATATTCTAGGATTAAAATAGTTTGAAATGCCATCTTTAGGTTTTACAGGGAAAGTTACAAAAAGCACATTACATAAGTTTTTTTCAATTTATTTTGTAATTTCACATGTAATAAAGACTGAATAAAAATTTTCCATATACCGCACTTGATCAAGAAGGGTGTATTAAATTGAAATTTAAAAATTTTTGATTTTACATCAAAGGTATTTGAAAAATATATTTTAAATCGTGTATTTTAATAGCAAAACGTAGACAAAACAATGCGAAATTTTTACAGCAGATAAATATAAATATTAGATTGCAACTTTTGGAGAAAAGTGAAAAAGTTTAAATTTCGAGTTAATACCCTCTACTTGAAAAGTGCGATACCTATATGGATTACACCTACCATGTCAGGCAATTGTCCAGTCCAATTAAACTTATTAAAAAAGAATTATCAGAAGAAAAAAAACTGATAAGCTTATAATAGAATACAAGATCCAGCGCTTCTTCTTTTCAACATATTGAGTTCTTACAAAATATTGGAAGGTGTATATTATACGGAGCAGTTAACTTAATTTAAAAACATTTTCGAAATTTTTATATTCATAAAACAAAATGAAACGTTTCATAAAGGCTTAAAAATAGATAAGAAACGCGAACATATCTACATAATTGTGTATATAGAATGTACTACTTTTCATTACTCAATAATATTCAATACTTTTCATTTTGGTACTCAATACCTACTACTCGATACTTTTAACGGATTTTTTGAATTTGTAACACATAGTTTTTATCTGCAAATTGAAGTAGTTTCTTCAAAATTTAAAAATAGATCTTCAATTATTATTTATTTTGTATGTCTTTTATTATTAAATAAAAAATAAATGTTAAGCTAACTTTTAATTTAACGTTAACAACAACTTAAGAAATAATTTAATTGTTCCAAAAAAAAATTATTTAGTTTTGATTTGATTAAAGAATCTTACACCTAGTTGTGTTTTAATACAGTGGTGTATTTTTATCCACCATTTTAGCCATTTAACTTTCTTAAAAATACAACTCTGAAAGTATCGAGGAACTACTTTTGAGAATTGAGTAACCAAAAACAAAAGGAAATGCCCGATACTCGGTACCCACTACTCAGTACTTTCCCAGCACTAGAATGCTCATTTTAAATACTATGTACGTATGAATGTATTTTCATGCATCCACAAATATTGAATTGAATAAAATAGCTGTTGATATAAATTACTAATACTTACTGGCAACACTGTCTTGATAATAATTTTATTGTTGTTGTCATTATTGTTTTTGTTGCACACATCTAATAAAAATGTTCAAATCATCAAACAATAAACTCAAAATGGACTCTAGCAAGCTTCTTGTCGCCGTATTCATGCTCATTTTCATGCGAGACCTTTGAAACCCCTTTTCGACGTTAAACAACTTTCTTTTTTATTTATGGATGTAAAAATTAAGAAAAAAAATGTAAGAAGATTAAAAAATACAGAGAAACTATCCATCAACTGCGCATAACCAAACAATAGAAGAAACAATATGAACATGAAACACTTTAAACTCCATCTCTTTCACAATGTTTTTGTTTTCAAAGTCAATTTCCTGCTCTTCTAGTAGGCGGAGTTTCGTGTCAATTTCATTTTCACTCAAAATGGCATCCTGTTTGAATATTTTTTTGTGGACTTGAGCAGTTCTTTGAATTTTCAATTAAGTTGTAAATTTTCAATGAATATTTTTTCTTGTTTCTTGTTTCTTTTATTTCTTTTATACTCTGCACGTTGTGTTTGTGTTTTTTTTTGTTTTTTTGTGGGTTGAAAAACAATAATTGTTTTTAACTTTATTAAATGTTTCATAATGAAGTGTTTTCTGCCCCCTGGCCGCAGAGATGTGGTAAATTTCATTAATTTATGATATTTGTTTCCAAGAAAAGAAAATATAAAACACACAAACATCTACATATACATACATAGTACATGCATTGATACACACATGTGCATACACTTTGTAACGAAATAAAAATGAGGAGAAAAGCGTTACTTTTTAATTAAAAAAATAATCTTTAACACGTCATCTAAAAATGTTGCGATTTTCTATTAATTTTTATTTCTTGGGTATTTTTCTGATTTTTTTTTTTATATTTTACCTCTAATAAATTATGATTTTTAATGGAATTGTGCTCTGAAAAGGAGATTTTATTGCTAGGAATATATGTATGTACATACATACATACATATGTACATACTCGTTGCTATAAATTAAATTAGAAAATGTTATGCTGTACATAATTGAAGTTGAAAAGCTTAAATTATTCAAAATTATGCCAGTTTATACCTCCTGTAGTTAAAACTGTTTTAAAATCAAAACATTATTCGACAGTGCTAAATCGTATATAAACTTCATTTTAGTATTTAATAATCAAAATGGGACACTCGCAATGACTCCTTGTATGTCTTAATATAATAACACGATAATATCGACCCCTGTGCGCGATGTTATCGTATGTTACAAAAACTAAAATTTACAGGAGACCGTTTTTATTACTATTTGTATTGCTATTATATACTACAAAACTGTTACATACGTTAAAATGTGCATTGTATTATCTCCATAACTATTATATTTATCGCTATAATATTTTGTCAACAGATTAATTAATAGATTTAGAACCGATTTGCATCAAAAAATTCGATTTCATAATAAGTGTAACATACGATAATTTCGCGCACAGGGGTCGATATTTTCGTATTATTGTATTAAGACATACAAGAAGTCATTGCGATTCGATATGTATGTAAATGACTGATGTCCGCAACCCCTCATAATTTAGTGTCAGCTGTTAAAAAAATCATTTGCAACAAAAGTAAGTACAACCTTAGCATACTCGTATGTCCGAAATACTGAATCTGCCGGACAACAGTTAAAAAATTTTTAAACTCAAAACACAGTTAAAAAACAAAAAGAAACATGTAAAAACTGAAAATAAAGATTATTAAAATAGCTTATTATTTGAAATATGAAGTCATTTTTGTTCGAATACATAAAACAAAACTCGATAATTAACACGAATATTGATTTCGTTTTATTTTAAGATTGATGGTTCACTGTCCAACACTAAAAGGGCTTTCAATCGCTTATTGGCATCAGTCAGAAGTTGTTTCATATTTTTCACAAAAACTTTGTTGTGCCATCATTCTTAACAACGAATGTCGACATCCGACCCTTTTTAGCACTCGTAGTTTTATAATTGGTTGTTTGTTGAGTTCTTGTTACAACACACTGAACTTGTTCCTGTCACACTGATTAGAAAAATCAATGTAAAATCAACATGAAGAAATGTTGATATCAAGTCATTGTTAATATGTGGAAAAAATCCAATTCAATTTACTTTTAACATTGTTTAATTTTTAGTATTAAAATGTGTTGATTTAAAGCTAATCAAATTAAAATAATATTGTATAAGTTAAACCACGCAATGGGTTAAACAGTAAAGTCAGCAGTATTAACGTAAAGTATCTTTTTTTCTTTTAAACAACAGTTTTGCTTGCTTTGAAATTAATTCTTTTTTTATGTCCAATGACCTGATTCACTAAAATCTTTTTATTTGTTCATTGTGCTGAATTAATGGAAATAAATTATTAAATTAAATATTAAGTTACAAATTCAGTATTTCGCGATTTCCGTTTGTTACCTTTGTTGGTTGCTTTTTATGTGAATCAGCATAATTTCTTTTAATTCTTTTTTTCTTGTTTTGCATTTACTGCTTACCGTGAGGAAATTGCTACGCAATGCGAGGCTACGTATTGTTGGCCAAATAAACATTTTGGCAGTTCCTGACAGATCTTCATAGAAGATAATATAAATTATAACAAAAATTGGAAATTGTAATTTTAATTTAATTTTAACTCAAGAAAAATAAAGAATATTTTAAATAAAATAATTAACTATAAAACTAAAATTTGCAATATTTGTGAGCAACGATCACTCTGAGACATTTATGAAAAGTGTGATTAAAGTAGTCAAAGTTTTTTTAAGATTAACATTTTTATTTATAAGTACATCTTACTTTCCGATAATTATTTTAATTAAATTTGCTTTTTTGCCTAATTATAGCATTCGCACATTTAATTAACCCAAATTAAATGAACCCAAACGCCAACCGAATTTAAAACAAACGCTTATTTACCTATATTATTAATAGGCAAACACGTATTTTTATATCCCTTTTACGGCAGTAATACTGAACCTAATTTGGAACGATTTAAATATTTTTAAGCGGGTTTTTACAGTGATCTGCACAATCTTAATTTTATTTAAATCGGTTCCATATTTGCGGAGCTATAAGCGTTTCAAGTTACTACTAACACATGCACACTTCTTACACATGCATGTATCGGCAATGCGACAGAATTTTAAGTTGTTTATTTGAAATGTTTTTTGTTTTTTGTTTTTATATTTTATCTTATGTACTTATGTAAATCTTTATTATTAATTTCTAAGTACACTAGTTAAATTAAAATTTTAAGCATTTTCAGTTTAAAGTAGACATCATTTAGCTTCATTTTCATCACTACCTTTCAAGCTTCGGTACGTTTTTTGACCGCCTTTTAATACTAATTCGACAAATTGTTCAGCCATCTATTAATCGCAGCAAAATTGTTGGGTCTAATTCGAGTTGATGGCTGCAATCAAAGTAAATAAATAAATAAAGGCAATGTTTTGCAGGGATAAGATAATATGACAAAGTATTTATAGTTGTAATCGTTCAAACTTTAAGTGAGGAAGGAAATAGTATTGATAGTTTTTGGATTAATGTATACTAATTCATTTTTGTTCTATGATAAAAAATAAATATGTCAATCTAACCGTAAAAAAGATCGTACTGTTTGGGGTCAGCTGAAACACCATGGGATTTGTTATCTGCGAGTAATTAATGGTTAATAGCCTCTTAATATATTAGCTTTCATAAAGTCAATTACCGGAAGTTGAATAAAACTCATTTTTCATATCGGCATAAATATATTAATTAAATTGTCAGAAAATATTTGCAAGCATAAAAATAAGTTTGAAAAATTCGCTTTATAAATACCAACGTAAACATTGAAGTATTATTTTCTGTGCTAAATTTTCCATTTTATAAGCAATTGAACAAATTTATTGCTAAAAAATGAAAACTTCATTCAAACTGACTGAGTGATGACTAGAATCGAGCATTCAACAAATTCTACACAATATTATGATTCGTTTAGTATCATATCTTCAATAGTGTACAATCATTTATTCAATACCAGAAACTAACTACACAATACATTATGGGATTAGAGATACAATTGAGCACCAAAATCGCAATAAATGAGCAATAGACTCTGTCTACTAAAAAAATCTAAATATTGGGCTTAAAGGATATCCCTATAAACACAATTCGCTGATGTGTATTTTTGTTCGACATGAAAATCCAACAAATGTTGCGGAAAAAAAACTCACAAAAGACACACAAGCCACAAATGGAGGAATATAAGGAGAACCAACAATTGATACAACAAAGATTGCAGCCACATTTAGGGAATTTAAAATATGTTTTAGGATGTTGCGAGACAAAATGGCAAATATATACTCGTAGTGTTAGTTGTAGTTTTTTGTTGCCTGTGGCTGAATATTTCACAGTCAGTCATTGAGCCGGGGGTACATAAATTACAAAACATCATTGAAATTTTGAAAAGTAATAGAACCTCATCAATATGGTTAACGAAAAAGAGCTTTAGCGGAGTATTCAAATATAGAGAGACAATTTTATTTACAATATTCAAATATTTAACAAATGTTATTGGAAATCTGTAAAAGTGGATTTTTTTTCTTTTTTTGAATTTGTAGCTGAGATGTGATAAAGTAAAAAGCAAATATTTATGAGCTTTAATTGGCAGCTAGAAATTTTGTTTCATATTTTAAGTTCTACTACGTATTGCAAAGCACCGTAACAGAAGCACCTGGAAATCGAATAAGCAACGAGTATTAACTGTCAGAATACCGCTAACTTTTCATAATTAACTTTGTAGTTCTAACTGCGGCCGTTCCAATATTTTTCTTTCAAATATAAATTTGTACTAAATTAATCCTTATGAGATCCTTTTCCGAACAAAAGCCATATCTCTGTTTTTTGCTTAAAGCTAGCAGCTTTTGCCTTGCAGCTAAGTATGGTACTTCATATTCTAAATATTATGTTTTTGTGGACATAATTTATGATTTCTAAAAGGTTGGCGGCTTACGTTAACACTACACAAAAAAACCATAGATATCAATCTTGTGGTGAGACTAAAGTTATCTTAAAACTTAAAAATTTACTAGAAACATACACTGTTGAAGCGTCCATATATTATGCACGATTCACATTTGATAAAGTAAAATCAGCGCTCGACCTCCAAGTTACGAGCTTTTTTTTTGTTGCGAACAGTAATTAATTTCATTATTAATTAAAGGAAGAAAACAGCTGATAATACCGCGGGCAACATTAGTACAATACTGTATAATTAGACGATTACACGACACATACGACGTTAATACGAGCTTGTGAAGTGAACTATTAAACTAGCAAAATTATTTTCCATTTTTTTCTTTAATTTAAAAAAAAACTGAAATTATTGCAATTTAAAATTTAGTCTAAAATTAACTCTTTATTCATCGCACAATTATAAACAGCTGGCTCGGCTCTATCGGTGGTGACAAAGTGAATATTTCCTTTCGCGAATGAATGAAATATCCGTAATTTCTAGTGCGTTTACCAAAAAAAGGTTTAATTAAATATTTTATTTAAAGTTTCAGCTCCCAAAAGCTTTATTTAAGACAAAGCAACGTTATTGAAAAATCTAAACAGTGGTGTTTTCTTATGTTTTTTATATATTTAATCAATACATAATACAAATTTCAAAAATTATTTTTTATATTTTATTTTAAAAAAAAGGTATACAATTTCCGGTAGCGGTTTTGTTGAAATGTTCATTTAATTCAAAACCCAGACATCAACGAGCAGGTTTGTGAAACAAAGATAAGCGTGCAAATTACGGCATTACGAGTAGATATCGAATGAAATTTCCATACAAATTAAAAAAAAATTAGTATGAGATTTCGTTCGATATCGAATGCCGTAATTTGCTACAAGGACTTAGTGTGTTTACTATTAACTCACAATGTTTTTGTTTAAATGTTGTCAACTCAATGATTATTATTAAATATTTTTCTATTCCCTTTCAGTTAAAATCATCAAATAAGTAAACTTTTGGAATGAACTTTTAACACAGACATTCAATGAAAAACTTAATCTATCGATTTATTGTTTCTTCTTATGAGTCCTTTTTGCATTCAGAGTGTTTGTTTGGTGCTATTAAATTTATATATCTGTATGCGTAGTGGTCTGCTGCCTTGTACATGTGGGTGACTAAAGTCTGATTTTTTTTTTTGTAATTGTGTATCTATTATGATGAGCAGGGCAACCAGAAATATGATGTCATATATTTTCTTGCACACTAGAAAGTTATTTATTAGTTTAAGAACTTTTCAAGAATTTATATGCATCAATTATTTAGAGCATTTTTTATGATTTTATTTTTGATATTGTCGATAAAGCTATGAATTTTTTCTTTGTACTTTAATATTGCAAAAACTGTAACAAACGGCTCAAATTCGGGATGTTATCATTTTGGGTGCAAAAAAAAAGAAATCGGAAAAAATTATTCTGCCACGATGTCACACGTATTATTCGTTATTGTGTACAAATTTTAGAATTTGTTTTTGTTTACAATGTAACTGTACGAAAGAACGCATACGTGTGACATCGTGGCCTTGGCAGAATATTTAAAAAGAGTATATGCATAGAAATGTATATAAATTAAAGTTGAATATAATCAAAACTAATGAAAGATTTGCCCAAATGGCTCGAAATAGGTTAGCGATTCCTAAAGCTTTGTTCCTGAAAAATCATTTGCGGGTAAACATAATTCAAAAATAAAATCGCTGATATTGAAAAAGTTTTTATAATTTTTTTTTAAATTAAGAAAAATCTCTTGAATCGAAAGAAATAGTAAATTAAAAAAAATTTAGTTTTTAAGAAAATAAAGAAATATTTTTAGAAAATATTTAAAATTTGTAGAGCATTTCTTAGCAGCTTAAAATAGTTTTTGAGCATTTTTTTTGGCTGCCCTAATGCTGACTATGAATATCATATAAATTTCAAATACAAACGTCTATGACACAGAAAATTCATACTAAAAAAAAACCGAATAGAAATGACAATTTAGAGCAATAAAAATACAAAAACAGCAGGAAATTTACGTGCTTACAAATCAATTTCGATTGGTATTTAATGAGAATGTATTTGTTTTACATTAAGTATTGTTTTATCTATGTAATTTTGCACTAAATATAGATAGACACATATAAATAGAATAAATACATACATAATGAAGAAAAATGTATATTTATATAGTAAATTGATTAGATTTTTTTAGAACTGAGCGAAATTATTGCAAATAATGTCAAGAGAAATGTTGTTTATTATTAACAACATTAAGCATATGTAAGAAATATTATTTAAACATGTTAAAGAAGAACTTACCACAACGAGAAAAATTAAAAAAAATCACTTTGTAGCAATCTTCTAAACAATTAGTTAGCAAACACATTTTTAGATTTTTTTTGCGCTCATATTATACAGCGGATTTTGACAAAACTTATATAATTTGGAAGATATTTATTCATAATTGTGTACAATCTAAATTTTGTTTAAATCGGTTCAGTACTTTAGCAGCTATAAGCGTTTAAAATTGTTACTAATCCATGCACACTTTTTACACATGCATGGATGGATAAGCTTCAAGTTGAAAAATAAATAACGTATGCATGTGTGCTTAGCTAATTTGCTTTTGCAAAGAAATGAGACAGAGCATTTTCTATATGTACTTTGTAATAAGAGAGTGATAGAGAGAGAGAGCTAATAAGTTTTAAATTGTTTATTTAGAATGTTTTTTTTGTTTTTTATCGGATATATTCATGTAAATGCTTATGGATTTACATCACAAACGATTAATAAAGTTATAGTAGGTTTAATGTTGGACTTTTATATGGTAAAAATGGTTTTAAAACACACATTAACTTCATTAATCGTTTCTGAATAAGGCCATAACGGCCTTACTTAATTAATAGAATATGATCGATAAAAATTAATACATGTGTATAAATGAATGAAAATCTGTAATGGAAAAATTGTTGCTGACTTGCTGTTATTCTAAATAATAAAATATCATAAAATATAATTAAGGAGATAATATCATCAATTAAATACTTAATTAAACGCCTGCCTTTTAACTGCGAAATGCTACACTGTTCAACCAGGAGGAAAACCAGTCATTTGTAAATTAAAGTTTAACTATTCATTTTAATAATTCAACGGCTTCAATCCGATAACTTTTCTTCACCCACATGTCAATGTTAACAAACAAGAATTTCTGGGTAAACGTACAGACAAAAGTGAAAAATTGTATTAGAAATAACGTAGTATAATAACCAGTTAAGCCCTTAAAACCCGGAAGTCGGATTATGATTGAAAAGTCATAAGGATTAAAACTACACATGCACACATACATACATGCACACATACATAACAAAATAGAGTCATAACAGCATACAAAGAAAACTAAAAACAGCAATAGAAAATTCATTCGTGTCAAAAACTAAAAGAACAACAAGTGAAATGAATTGGAAACTATGAATGAATACACGAACACGCATGAAGAATTTAGTGACTAAAAGAAGTGACCAATTGAATGGAAATGATTGACGAAGTGTCAATCATTGAAAACCGAAAAAAATCAAATGAATGAAATTTAATTTTTATTACAAAAAAAAAATAAAATAAATAAAAAATAAAATCATAAAAGGTTATATTTTTTCCTTAAGTTTAACTGGTTTTTGTTAATATAGAAGTTAATTAATTTCCCAAAAAGTAAAAAATAAAATTCCTTCAGTGTGACCAACTTTTTTTTTGTTCGTGGTGAATTGGAAACAAGAAAATATTAATTAAAACCATTTAATAGTTTTGCAGTTAAAAAGATGTAATTTTTTAGAAATTGCAAGCATATCGCAGGATATTATTTAATAAACAGTTTTATAAAGATATTTAAACAAACTTTAACTGAGAGTTATTGCTTCAAGAAATATGAATGTAGGTCATGGCGATATTTCTCCCCAACATGGGAACAAATTAATCATAATATTACAAAACTTTAGAGGCCCATTGATTGGTCACCGGTTTTGCTCAAAGTACAGGAGTGATCAATGAAAGTAACACATAAGAGCTTGAACAGGATCAGCTACATACGTATATATCAAGGAATATCATTATAAATGACCCTACACGAAGAAGTTACTTTATTAAGGGATTCTTATATCACAGAATGACCACAAAATTTATTATCAAGAGGAGCAATACCGAATGGGTTAGTCGTCAGTCTCAGGAAGGCAAAAGTAGTTCTGTTTATCAGAAGATATAAAACTCTGATTTTTAAGTCAAAGACTTAACGGAGACCTTTAGCGGGTAGTATCACAGAAGCTGCATTATTTTTTGGTACTGCTACGATCAAAATATTCCTGGTAGCGGAATATGAGAAAGCACTGTACACCTACAGCACTAGCTGAAAGATCTTCGGGAAGAAATGGGTCATTAGAGAAGTTTGTGGCCAAATATAAACCAGATATGCAGGAAAAAGTCACGGGCTACTGCATGAGCACTGATGCCAAAAACCGGAAATTTTCCCTTTTTGTAGGGAATTCATAGGAAAATTTCAAGGGAATCGACAAAAAGGACACATTTCGCATATTAAGGAAAATGTAGGGAATTTTTAAAACTTTATTTTTCTTCCTTTTTTATATTGCTGTGTAATTGCGTAAAACACCCCACGAAAGTAATAAATACATACAAAATTTTAAATAGCAAATTTTGTTACACTATTACGCGAGATATTTCATATAGAAAACATATTTTTGTAAATAATAAATAGAGAAAGCGATTCCGATTTTCTTGGGAATAGAATTTGTATGAAAAATAAAAACAAATTTGAAAATTTTGGAATTTTTTTTTTGGTTTAATATATAAATTAAGACATTTATGAACACGTAAAAACCGCAACGACATTTCGAGGCTCGTCACAGTCGTGGCGGAGCACTGGACGGTTGGCAGACATGCTAGTAGAATAGGCCTGTTCTATAATGAGTTCTGCCGTAGTTGTCGAGAAGAAAGCAAAGAAGAGACAATCTTCCACTTTGCAACTCTCGAGACACAAATTTTTAGGCAGTCATATACTAGAGGACCTTTCAGATTCATCAGATAAAGGGCTGAGTGATCTTATCAGATATCTCAAGGCGACGGGTTGGATCTAGTATGCATAGGTTGACACCGACGAGTGTAGTGGTCTTTTCAAAAAGGAATCATATAGATTTTACTTGAATGCCCACGTAAACCAACCAACCATTAAGCTATTTTAAATATTCAAATTCGCTCTTAGAAACAAAAATAAAATTTGCATTCTTTTCATTCCTGGTGAAATTTTTTTTTTAACTTGGATAAAATTTTATTAAGCATTCAGAATTATGATTTTGATTACCTTCTAAGATGCAACACCTCTTAAGTTAATCCAAAGACTTCCCTTAAAAATTAAATAATTTCTGAAGAAATGTAATTAGTACAGTCGTTTGGGAACCATGATGGCTCAAAGGCAGATATTGGAGGTTGTTAAAATTACAAATTTATGTTATTTTTTATTATTATTAAATATTTTGTCTGGCGATATATTAAAATTTTAAAAACCTAAATAAAATGTTCTTTTCTTCCAAATACAATGAATTTTTTGATTAGGGAAAAATGCAGGGAACTTTTTTTTGTGTGCGGGGAAAAAGGGGAATTTTTTTGGAGACCTGTAGGGATTTTGTTAAAATTCTGCTGGCATCACTGTGCATGAGTTGCTTAAATAAAAATTAAGTCTAATTGTCAGACCATATGCTATGACTTGTCCAGGGTTTCAAGAGCGAGTGTAATCGTAAGGAGGCAATCGTGCATATCTCTTCCAAAAATACATATTTTCAAATTCATTAACAAGGACATTAGATTCGGTAGTGACTGAGCGATTTGCTTCTTAAAATTCCGCATGAAATTGTTTTCATAGCAGACAAAACTGAATCAGTCTAACCTAACCGATGATATTTCCATATAAAAATTATTGCATTGTTAAGCCATTTCACACTCTGCAACTTAAATACTTTCTTCTTAAGTCTGGTCACCTCAACATCTTATTAATGATCCATCAACTCAAAACATCAACGACGTTACGGCTGCTTTTTAAAGTGTAAATGGGTGCCTTTTTAAACATTGTTAATGTCTACATTGATGGACATTAATCATTCTTTAAATATACTTACGTGCACACACATCCTCACAAGGCAAATAAACGGGTATGCTAAAGGGCAAAATAATATACAATAAAGCAAAAATCACAAGAATCAAAGCGCGGGTGCTCCAACAATATTTATTCAAATAAAATTTAAATTGAAAGTAATTAAAGGTTCAAAAAGTGTTCTTTTTTTTGTATGTATGCGTCTGAAAATAAATAAACAAGAAAATTACATAAAAGATGCTGACAACAAAAAGAAATAATTGTACAAATAATACATCTGTCCCTCATGCTACGTGTTCGTGTTAGTATTTATTTGTGAGCCAAAAACATATAATCTTGCACGATTTGCTTAGAATATATCGGGTACATCGAGCACCAACTGTAGATAATCGCTACAATAATAAGAAGTCAGAAGTAAAAACATCTACAAAAGAGTAATCAATTTAATATTTATCTTAATGCTTTGTTCGAGCAAGATTTTACCTTTCGGCTACTGACTGATGAACAAACGCAGCGTAAAGCAATCCATTTCGCTTAATAAACAACACACATGAAAACATTAGCGTATCTTTGGTAATTGTGAACATGCTTTGATGATCATGTCGCTTATAAAACAACATCACTGTGTTATTAAAAAATCAAAAAAACAAATGAAATGAATTGAAATCAAAAACTAAAAATATAAATAATGAATCATGCTTAAACATCTAAAGATACACATATTTGATTTCAATTAATTTTTAATAAGTGCTTTAAACATTACGGCATCATCTCACGTTTGTGTGTTAAAAGGAAATCTCTTAATTTTCGAAAAACAAGTGTTTCCTTTCACCAAAGCAAATACATAAATACGTAAATGTACATGATTGAATGGCCGCACAATATTTTGGTTTTTTTAAAGGAGTTTCTAGTTTTAATGGGAATTGATTTTAAGTTTCTCCTTTTTCTGATTCAGTTCCTTTATGACTGGCTTTCAATAAAATTCCCTTTTCCGGTTGTCTCCTGCCGGCAGTCAGTGTAAACATTACATCTTTTATTGAGGCAGTTTTTACTTGGCTCTGCATCACGTTCTTCATTTGTTTCATTTTAACCAGAAATCAATTCAAAGCAATTTTCTTAAATGCAAGTCAAAAAAAAAAAATAATATAAATCTGGTCAAACAATTCACAATGTTGTGTGAATTACTGGAAAATTGCCCACCAGCTGGCTGGTATATTTGTGTGTGTGTGTGTGTGTGTGCAAAATTCCTGGCCTAAATGCGTGTGAATGGCAGTTCCTAGTCGCTCATGCTCATGAACGTGTGTCTCCTGGGACTTTTTGTATGAATGATAAATTGCATGCAGACAATTAATTTTCTTGGTTTAAGGTTTTATCACCTCTAAAGTCAATAAGTCGTATTTCAATTTTCAATTTTTTTTTTCACTCATTCAGTTTTTGCACATTTTTACCTGATCTCTAACATAATTTCAGTATTTCGTTTGCAAAAGAGCAACTCTTAGTTTCTATTTAATCCAGGATCAAATGAAATCCTGTTGTTCTTTTCAATTTTATGACTTAAAGTGATTTGTGTGCCGGTGATTAATTAGCAAAATTGCTTTATTGTGTTGATGTGTTGCATCAAGAACATCCCCAGCAAGTGTAATCCGATTAGCAAATTAGAATATGGGTTCTGACATTCTTGTTATTGTTCGGATCAATTTTATGTTGAAGATCGAAACATTAAAAAAAACATACAAACTAATAAATAAACATAAAAAATGTGCTGAAAAAATTATGATAATATTTTTATGAAAAGTTTTCTAAAATTATAGTTGTCTCTGATTTGTTATGCAAGTAAATTATTTTGTATTTTGTTTGGGGTTTTTTGGGGTTGGTATCTTGGTATCTGAGCTTGAGAAATGATTAGCAGATTTGTTAAACCATCTGTTATTGGAATTGGTGCTTGTTGTTTGTACTTAATAGATCGGAATACGAATTTTCTGTACCTCAACACACTTCATCAATATTCATGGGTTACTTAACCGTGATCATGGGAACCGTGATCTCGGGGCATATAAATAAAAATATTATTTATTTAAGAAGAAGAAAAAAAACAAAATTTAATTTAAGAAATGATGTGTTGGTTAAAAGCCTTAAATTTGTTCATAAAGCAGTTCAGAAAATTTACAGACTATTCTGGTGAATATTTGAAAAATACTTTAAGATCGTCCAACCAAATGCCGATAAGTTGCAGCAATGTCACAGAGCATATGAGCAGGAACGGCTAATAAAATAGTTCAGAGATTGGTGAGAATTTTCTGACTAATATCTAAAGAAAATTAAATTTCCTTCCGATAATATACAGAGTAGTTCGATAGTAATCGGCTGTTATTCTAGTTAATTCATAAAATATACGTATGAACAAACGCAGATCAAGATAACTCAACGAAATAAATACTTGTACATATTTATGTGGAACAAAAAGCCTCATGTTTGCTTTACAGGATGATCTTTACTGCCTTCTTCATGAAAAATATTTTTGATTTTATTTTTTCTTTTTTTCCCAAGGCCGCTCAATTTGAAAGTTCATTGAAACAATGTATAATTTAATTGAATCAACGTACACGTTCATTAAATTCAATATAAACGTTCATAGTAATAATGTATTAGTTTACTGGATCAAGATATGAGTTCAATGCAATCAATATGAAATTCAATCATTTTTGTTACGAACTCTAATAACAAATTCATTAAGACAATGTTCTTATATATATTCGAAACTGTACATTTTTTTAATAAAGAGCAGGTTCATTGCTCAACGTCGCTGTACATTTGATGAAAATTAAGACAATAGTTTATTGATCGAATGAATTTTTTAATTTGTTTACCGACTTTTTTGGTTCATTCTAATGAATGTGCAGCCAGCACCGAGATTTTTGGAAAGAAATCGATATACAAGTCCAAAAAAATTAAATTTAAATGATATTGCAACATAAAGATTTACAATAGTGCTGGCAAAGTATTGAATGATGAGTACCGAGTATCGAGTATTTCCTTTTTTTTTGGTTACTCAATACTCAAAAGTAGTTACTCGATACTTTTAGAGTTGTATTTTTAAGCAACTAAATGGCTAAATTAGTGCATAAAAATACATCACTTTATGAAAAGACAACTAGGTGTAAGACTCTTTAATCAAATCAAAACTAAATAAATTTTTTTGAGAACAGTTAAATTATTTTGTTGTTAACGTTAAATTAAAGGTTAGCTTTACATTTGTTTTTTATTTAATAATAAAAGACATACAAAATCAATAATAGTTGAAGATCTATTTTTAATTTTTGAAGAAACTACTTCAATTTGCAGATGAAAACTTTGCGTTATAAATTTAAAAAAAAACATTAAAAGTATCGAGTAGTATTGAGTACCCAAATGAAAAGTATTGAATATTATTGAGTAATGAAAAGTAGTAGGATTTGCCAGCAATAATTTATAAGCTTTATTTATAACGCCACCCAAGCTCTTTTTTAGCTTTGGTTAACGTCGAATTAAAAGCTTCATTTGTCTTAACAAAATCCATAAACTAATCTTAAATATCGTCATATGATTTCAAAAAAGCCCTAAGTTACAGAAATTTTTAAATCAACTATTTGATTGATTACGATGCACCATATCAAAATACATGTCGCTGAAAATTTTTACATATTTAAAATGTACTAATTTCTTGATAAGAAATAAGCTTAAACTGAAAAAATTTTGAAAAGTGTTGGTTAACTTTTCATATTAGAGAGTTTTTTGCTTGTCCTGTAAAATTTGTTCAATGTAACTTAGCACTTTTATGAATTCATATGACGTATTTATATACAATATCTATTTTTGTGGCAAAAATTGCCAAAATATTTTGATAAAGAACGTAAACAATCACAAGAGAAGTTTTCAACTAACTGCTGTAAAGTCACAGCGTCTACTGCGCAAGCGCATACTTACTGTCATGAAATACACTTCCAGCACTTTCCTTCTTTCTCTTACGACTTGCTAAAACCAATTTTTTAAGTATAAAGTAATATTGTTAATAATATTGACGCATAAAACGAAGTGAAATAAAACCTGAAATGGAATTTATATCACAAAATCTAGACGTGATAGAAAAAATCGTCCAACGGGAACACATTCAGAGCATCAAAATCTTCATATTTATGTTATTATTTGAAGGAGGATTTTGTTACAGATTAATTCCTTACTCGAACAAAATCAAAAGTCAAACAAATGGATACTCTAATATGTAGCTACTCGACGTAGTCCATTAGGACTACATAACCGCTGTTATCTATTATTTTATTTGACACATTTGCTTATTATCATACAGTAGATGTACGAGGGCGGATTGATATTGAAGCTACCTAAGTAGGAAAAAAAATTTTTTTTTCAAAAACCATTTATTTCTCAAAATAGACTTGTCCATCGTCTCAATACACCTTGTCCAACGTTTCTCCAGTTTTTGTATCCCTTCCAAAAAATATGATCTTTCGAGGTCCTTTTCATTTGTTTGTTTAATAATTTCATCGTTGGAGCTAAATCTCTTTCCACCGAGCCATTTCTTTAGGTTTGGAAATAGGAAGTAGTCACTGGAGCCTAAATTCGGAGAATATGGCGGATGAGGTACCAATTCGTAGCCCAATTCATAGAGCTTTGCCACAGAGACTGCGCACATCACACGTTTACGTTTATGGTCAATTGAGAGCAAACGCGGCACCCATCTTGGCGATAGCTTTTTCATATGCAAATGTTCATGCAAAATGTTGAACACACGTTCATATGATATTTTTACCATTTCAACAATCTTGCGTAACTTGACTTGGCGATCATTGGTAACGATATCGAGGATTTTCTTGATATTTTCTTCAGTAACCACCTCTTTTGGCCTTCCTGTTAATGGTATTGTTGCAGTGCTTGTTTGGCCGCGTTTAAATTCAGCAATCCAATATTTTACCATGTAATATGACAGAGCAGAGCTTTTCTTTTGTCTCTTTCGCCATTTTCCCTTTCAATTAATAGTGTTTAATTTAATCACTGAATGAAATTTACTTTTTTCCATTTTTCAAGAAACACAAAAGTTGCTCACTTCAAACGACTACAAAAATAAACTAATCGATGAATTTGGGTCAAATTTTAACAGCTGATGTTTAACAGATCGCAATTTCTAAATAAAAGTTTTTGTGTTTGTGCTGCCATCTAGCGCTAGGTAGCTTCAATATCAATCCGCCCTCGTATTGCAAATAAATAAAGAATTAAAAAAAATTTTGCTTAGGAAACACTTTTTTGTCTATGATAATTTTTATTCTAAATTGGTGTAGTTGAATTTTTTTTAAGTTTTTAAATTTTTTTTCAAAGTTTATATTGTTGAGATCTGTAACTTAAAAACTTTTGGAGATATTTTTAAATTTATAAACTAAAATTTTTTAGATGTAATCTTTTAATATTAATGAAGTCACATCATCCACTACGAGACGAGCTGGGAAGGAGTCCAATATTTTGCATTCATTGCGTCGTTATAATTAGAAAAGACCAAAACCAATTTCATTAAAATTCGTGATGTGTTGTGGTCGACTTCTTTGTTGATTTGAGTTGAATTAATTCAGTTTGTTTTTATCACAAAATAAAACACAAATAAATTTAATTCTTAAGTCAAGATTATTTTATTTCTTTTTAAATTTTTTTCGTTTCTTTTTTCATTTAAAGAATTTTCAATTAAATTATCATTTCACAGTGGGGGATGGTGCAGGAATATATTTCGAAAATAAATTGTCAATTTCAGTGGATTATTCGTGTTTAAGTTTTGACTGGGAACTACTGAAAACTGCTAGGAATAATTCTGAAGGACTCTGAAGTAAGTAATCTGTGCTATTTGAAATTTTATAAAGTTATACAGATTTTGGTAGTCATTTAATTCAAAAATTTACTGCGACACTGCAAGATTTGAGCACTTGATAATTCAATTTTCACCAGCATGTTTATTACTCGATAAAGTCTGCGCAAGATTTAGTGGCTAAAGAGCCTATTCAAAATTTTCAGTTTATTTCCAAAATATCTTATTTCTGCTCCATTGTGTTTCGTGTTCATGGTCTTTTAAATTGCAGAAAATTTATTGGATCTACATATTTATTCTTTTAATTACACTTAATAATTATTAAATTAATTTACTTGAAGTATGTTCATTTCAAATAAAAAGTTTAAACGAAACTGCACAAATAATTTTGTTTGTAAACAATTAATTAAATAATTAAAAACTAAAAAGACAAAAATTATCATTTAGAAATTCGTTGAGTTGTGAAAATTTTTTTTTATTTTATAGGCAAGAAATGAGCAGCTCTTTTATGGAATATAATTCAAACTTAAATTAATTTTTATTTATTCAATATTTTTAGTATTATAATACAATAAATATAAATATGATGATTTAAATAAGCTAGAAAATTGTTAGTATTTTGTTTTTTCAAATATTTAAGTTTAATTCAAGTATTTATGTTTTTTATGTTAAATTTTATTAAAAATTTAAAGTGAACTTTTTACAATCGTAGAATAGAGAATGTCGTCTAATTACTAATTACAAAGATTAATGTTAAATATATACATTATTATTATTTATTTATTAAATAAAATTACAATAGAGAACTTAATATGAATATTGAAATGTTATGAGGAGAACAAAGTTGTCTTCAAAAGACTTTTTAAAGTAGTGGAACTAAAACTTATTGCAGTTATAGATTCTTTTAAGAATTTTCGTTAAATGAAACATTTAAAATGCTTATTTTCTTTATTTATAAAATATGTATGTGTAAAAATGTACAGAGTATATTAAAAAATAAAAGATTCAACTAGTAATTGTAAGGGTATGTTTTTTTTTTTTCAGAGTTTAATAGATTTTTAGGTAAAACGAAAACTTGAAATTAAAATAATGTCAAAGAAAAAAATTTATCTACAAAACCAACAGCCTTAGAAAAGGACCTAAGCTTTTAGAAACCCTTTTAGAATTCGTTGCTGTTCCAATAAGATGTTTAATTTTTAATAGTCCGCCGTTGGAATAACATAAAAGGGTGAACTTAAGTGAGAATATACATCAAGTTATAATCTATTTGCGGTGAAAGCTTAACTGGAATGTTTAACGATCGATGATCGTTGATAGCAGAAGTTTGAGTAACCTTTCACCTATAAGAGATCAAAAGAACAGATTATTGGAACGATCCAAGCAATATCTGAAAGTTGACAAAATAACTCGAAAATTTCATCTGGACAATAGAGGAGTATTTTAGCTGCAGTTTTGAAGGGCAATTTTGAGAAATTTTTTTATTTTATTGTTATTTTCAATATCAATTCTCACTCACAAGTTTGTAAATCCATTAAACTAAAGCCAAAATAATAAAAAAAAAAATAATAACTCTCTACAACTTTAAAAATAAAAAAATAATAATAATAATAATAATTTCTTATTGTTTTAGAAATATTTAATTAAAATTAAATTCGTGTGACTGTTTTGTAAATTTAATGATTTTCTTTTCAGTTAAATTAATGTCGGTAATTATCCTCCATACGATTTCGTTTTCTTTGCCCAGGACTTTCACCAATATCTAAGCTTTCATTATCACTGTCCATGGGTTCACTGCAATCATCGCCATTGTCGCCACCCATGTCATCCTGCTTACGTTTGGCAGTGGCCATTTCAGCAGCATGACGTTTGCGCCATTTGGTGCGACGATTTTGAAACCAAACCTGCAATTAAACCCAAAAAAGGAAACAAAAGTTATTATTATTATTATATAAAAATTTAATTGTTTTGTGAAGTAATTAAGAAGTTTTCAACGAAAAGTTTGCCAGCATAAAGTCATTATTTCTTGTTTTTAGTAAATTCAAAAATCACACACGCTTGTTTAACTGAGACGACGACGACGACGATGACGGCAACGTATGGTCAACCAAATGTGCCAAACACCCTGTTTAAATTGGTTAAAACCTCATCAACGATGGTTAACCCTCAATTAAGAGCATATAAAACATTCTCAGTTACTTTATATTTTTGTTCTTTTTTTATTTATATTAAAAACTAAAAAAAAATCTCTAACATTCAATTTTATAAATTTCTTTTGGTCTGCCTTGCACCATGACTAATACGGCTCTATTGTGTTTTTGTTGTTTTCTTATCCTTGAGCTTTATGTTGCTTAAACACAAAACAGGCCTTTTGTGGCAACACATGCTGCCGCCGCTAACAAGCTGTTTTTCTTTGTTGAATACCAACAAACAAAAAAGTTCTGCTCTATTTTTCTTCACTTTAATTCTTGCGCTTTTGTTGTGCTGCTGTATTTTCAAGTCTTAATTTTACTTTTGTTGTTGTTGTTTCTTTTTTTGTTATTAAACCAAAAACAACAAATGAAAGCTTATAGGCTTCATACCATTACAGATCTTCGATATGTTCAACCGAAATTTATACAAAAATATGTGTAGATTCATTCAAGTGTTGCATGAGTCATGTGAATTGTACGTTTTATTTATCCATTCGACATCATCAATTTGCTGGGGATTCATAAATAATGTACGTGGTATTGCTGCTGCTGCTGCTGTTGTTGTTGTTGTTGTCTTTGGTCATTAACACACTTTCCTTTACAAATGACTACAATGATAATGATTATTTTACTTATTGTGATTTTTTTTTTCAAGAAATAATTTTAAACGAAATAAAAGTTTTAATATAATAAAGATTTGATATCGTAAGGAGTCTGTCTTAGAGAATGAAACGAATTGTTAAATATTGATCAGAAATATTTCTTTTACATATTTTTATTCGTCAGCAGGATAATTACCTTGATGCGATGTGAGAGCTGAAATGCAGTCTCTATTTTCAATTCATACGCTATGAGCTGTGTTTTAAGCCATTCTTAGTAATCTTGAATGGATTACCAAAGGAATGGATTACATAAGGAAAATTTTCCATTAAGACCTATTTGTTCTTTTATAAACTCATCATCGTATAAACTTTGTAAATATATCAAAAATATTAAAAAAAAAATTAACCATTAATTCTAAATATAATGGTATTAATTCATTAGAATTTAAAAATAGGATTAAACATTTAACAGTAGATTCTAAAGAAAAATTATTCTCTTTTGATGCTGTATCACTATTTCCAAGCATTCCAGTAGAGCTTGCTTTTGAAATAATAGATGAAAAATGGGATTTAATAAAAGAACATACAAATATAGAAAAAGAATTATTTTTGCGTATAATTAGATTTTGTATAATTAATAATATATATTTTCAATATAAAAATATAACATATTTACAATAGAAAGGACTTCCAATGGGTTCTTTAGCTTCGCCAATTGTGGCTGATGTTGTAATGGAGAAATTACTTGATGTATGTATTGGGGAATTGGCCATTAAGTCAAAAGTTTTTACAAAATATGTTGATGACTTATTTCGCATTATTTCAAAAAGCGAAATAGAGATTCTATTATCAAAATTTAATTCATTTCATTCTGACATTAAATTTACAATTGAGAAGGAATGTGATTTTAAACTTCCATATTTAGAGAGGAATAAAAAGAAATAATAGTTTATTTATAGATTGGTAACAAAAACCAACTTCTTCTTTCTAAGCATCCAAAGAGAATTATTATTAATACTGCTAAATAATATTAACATTATTGAAAGAATATTATCAGAAAGTGATATTGAATTTCATAGGAAAAATGTAAGGATAATTAAAAATATATTGAATGAGAAAAGTTTTCCTAAGAACTTGCTTTGCAAATTACTAAGACAATATAGATATAAAAAAAAGAAGTTCAGATGTTTCTTCTAAACCTAAAATTTATAAATCTTTAACTTATGTACCTGAAATATCGGAAAGATTAGAAAAATCTTGGATTTATAATAATGAAAAATATAGAATTCCAAATAGGATGCATCAGACAATTAGCAAATTATTCAGTAAGACAAAAGATAGAATAGAGACATGAGAGAGGTCTAATTTAACTTACCAGTAATGATAAAGAAAATTGTAATAAAGTATACTATGTAGGCACAACTAAGAATAAATTAAAAACTAGATTAGCTGGTCATCGATCAGATGAAAAATACAGAAATAACATTTCTTTGCAAAAGACATAATTAGTATCACACTGTGTTAATTTTAATCATAATCCTGATTTTACTAATGTAGCAGTTTTGAATACAGAAACTAACTACAAACGTCGATATATGAATATTAGAGATGCTACAAATTATTAATGTTCCAATGGGAAGGAGAATTAATTTTAAAGCAGATACTGCTAGTGTTGCTCATGCATATAGATATTTATTATATAAGTACGGAAACGGAAATAGAATGTTTGGGTATTGTAATATTTTATGTTTGTGTACATACATACGTATTTATTAAGTTGTTAATTTTTTGATATTTTACTGCTTGTTCGTCGATATCAAAAGAAAATTTTCTTTCCTATAATGTTAATTTTTAAAATTTTTTGTATCTCTTTTGTTTTTTTAATTATTGTAAAAAATTTTCATTTACACAATTTTATATATTCCTGAAGAAGCCACACAAAGAAGTGGTGCAACATCGGTGTTTTTAATAAAAATAAATTCGATTAATAAAAAAAAACAAAAGGACGAAAATATATAAGAATAAATTCAAATGTTATGCAACCGCCAGCCGTGGCTCACGGATTTTTACAATCAGGGATAAAATATTGTATTAGAAAGAAGTATTGCTGACACGTGGTTACCTGAGGAAGTAGTCACGCTTTTCCTACAGTGATGTATGACATAATATGTTCGACCGCTGCAATCGTGGGAATAACTTGGAGACATTTAAAAAACGCACAACTAACGAGAACGAGAGGGGACATCATACTCAAAAGAAAAATCAATCCATTCCCAAGCGGTATTAAAAGTGCCATAACATCAGATTTACGGACGATTTAAATACTCAATATAATTTAAGAATTTTGTAGTTGCTTCGAGATATTTCACATGATCAAAGAATTTTGTACTCATTTTAAGGAACTTCAGGATTGGTGATCTACAGTAATGCCGTTTGCGGCATGATTAAAGTACATTTTATTGTTCTTTATACTCAAAATTTTGTGTACGAATCGTACTCAAATTAAGTAGGAAATACTTGAATTTAGTACGGCGTTTTTCTTTCTGTGTACACGTTTTCTTCAACTAAGACACATAGACCAAATAGAAGTCAACTGAGCTAGTTTTCTACTTTTTACCAACTTAAATTATTAAAATTATTTTTTATATATTAAATTAACAAGAAAAGCCATGTAAATTAATATTTGTGTGTGTTGTACAAATATTGCGTACCCAACAAACACAAAGACAAACGTTTTATATATAATCGGCCTTACTCACAAACGATTTATAAAGTTATAGTAGGTTTAATGTTGGATTTTTATATGGGAAAACCGGTTTTAATGCACACATTAACTTTATTAAGCGTTTCTGAATAAGGCCAAATGTCTTTATCATCTGATATCAATCGCTATTCTCAAATCTTTTTCAAACATTGGCAGAGATTTGGCAATAGAATTTTAATTCCACTTGATGTTCATTTGAGAATAAATGTTTGTATAATGACACTTTATCAATTTGATACCAAATACTTTAAAGTGGTACTGCCTTCAATTTAATATGCCCGCCAGGCATGAAGCCCCGAACAAAATGTTTACGAGTAAGTAAAATAAATAAAAAATAAATTGCTGGTGCTTTTTATGGAAATTGCTAAAATTTTAGTATTTTAAATTTTTAATCGCACAATTTTCCATAATTAATATTTTACATACATATTTTATATAATTATGGGAAATAGTGCGATTAAAAATTTAAAATACTAAAAAAGAATTTGGTCAAATCAGATTTGAACTGCAGCCAAGCCATACTACTCAACTTAAACTTAAAAACAGTTCAACTAGTTTCTTGTAAATATTTATTAAGGGCCTCATTAGTCTTTTTTTTACTTTTTATTGCTTTTTATTTAACAAAAATATGTAAATCTTTAAAAATTTTAATTAAAATAAAATTTTGTGACTAAATTTTTAATATTTCACATCACAAACAACTAATACATACAAACTCTCTTGGCTGTCACTTAACATTGTATTCTATTTTATACAGAATAGTCCGCAACAGAACAGAACGAAAAAGTAACAACAAACCACACATACTGTTTTTCAATAGAACAGAAATAAAACAGCTGATCCGTAACAGAAGAGAGCGTACAAACTAATTCTGCCTTAAGAAAAATAATTTAAATATGTTTTTCTTTATTTCTGTGTTTCTCAAAATATAAAAGAAAATCTCATTCGAAAATTTATACATAAAGCACAAACAAAAAGTTTTATTATTTATTATTTTTTTAAATTAATGTTCGAATGAAATTGTGTCCCATAATTTTTATTGAAAATTTTTTGGAATTTCTAAAATCAAAAATAAATTGAAACAAAAATTTTTTTAACAGAGGTCGCACAAATTTCTTAATTTTTTTAAAGATTATTTGAATAAATAATATGTTGCAGGTCGCGCTTAGAATTGGCATTAAACTAATTAATGATTTTGCCACTTAAATGTAAATGTAAATGAAAATATATACAAACGAAAATGTAATCAAATAACTTCATTTATGTTTCACATTTATTTACATTCCACATTTGAAAAACATTTGAGGATAAGCCCTTTTATCGATTTAAGCATAAAATCCCTTTTTTGTTGAGAATACAAAGATTCTTACATTATATTCATTTGATCTAGTGTTCGATTTCAAAACAGGCCGAATTTCTGTTTGCTGGGTAATTGCATTTGCGTATTTTCGTGAAGGCCCCATACACATGCATGCACATTCGAATAACCAAATGAATTAAGTGGTTGATAAGTTTGTTTTTTTTTAAACTATATGCTGTTACTAATGAACAACTTATACACATAGACGACTATCGAAACATTTCTTGTATGCTGTCTGCAACCATATTATGTTCCATTATTGGCCTTGTTTAGCAAATGCTGTCTCATTGTAGGAATTTTTTTTGTCGTGTCTTCTGTTAGCTTTTTGATACACCCAACCCATAGACAAAAGTTAGACACAGCTGTTGCCTTAAAATAATGACCATGAAAAGCATCCTTAATGATGCCAAGTAATGGTCTTTATAATGAATCTCTTTTTGCCACTTTATTTTTGTACAAAGATAACGATGTTAAACGAGTTTTATTGTGGGTTGTTGTTGCTGTTTCGGTTTTTGCATACTAAGCAAAAGTCTACAGCAAATATTTAAATAGTCTCAAAATGCTGTAAATGAGTTGACGTGAATGAAGATGGCCTGAGAAAGATGTTACACAATTTAATGCAGCACTTTATTGTGGAGAGTTGATTTAACTTGTGTGCCCGTTTCACTTGAATTGGTCAAGAACAAATCCTAAATGGCAACAGTTTTAACTTGCAAAAATCATTATTTTTTCTTCTTCATTTTTATTTTATTTTTGTTTTTTTTTTCAAAACATATATACAACAAGTAAAGGCAACATTAAAACATGTTTTAATTGTGTTTTTATTAGACATTATGTTGGGTAAATTTGTCTGTAAATTATAAACAAACACTTAAACAGAGAGTCTCTTAGAAAAAATGGAAAATAGATGGTGCACATGGTTTGCTTCGAAGGCGGAAAGTTCAGTGAATGGGCCACCCTTAAACTTTTGTTTTTTTTTTTGCTTTCTATTATTATCACGATCTGGTGAGAATATTTGAATGGGGTCCTTCGTATGGGATGGAGCAATTGGAAGAAGCGGACTTGTTCGATTTGCTTGGCATAAAATGCAGTGGCTATGGTATTCCATTGGATCAAGCATATTACTCAGGACTCAAGATAAGTATTAAATTCCCCCGGCTACTGGAAAAGGATCAAAATTTAAAAAAAAAAATTACCAAATTAAAAAAATTTATTAAAAAATAAAAACATCGCAAATAAAATTGGAATTTCAGTCAATAGATAAATTTTCAGCAAACACACCTGAAATTCGGGAATTCTAAAATGAAATAAATTTAAACTGAAGTCTGTAAAAAATAATTAATCGCAATTAAAAACTCTATTATCCTTTAGGATTATTGTAAATTGTATTATATATGCATTAGTGAGGGATACATAAGAAATGACGCGAACTTTCTTGCTTAAAATAATGCCTGCGCATACTATATAGTGAAAGAGGGACACCCTACTCTGCAACAAATATTTGCTTCACATAAAATAATTACACAAATGTGCAAATGAAGTTATAACTAAAAGTTACATTTTTATGTTGCAATTACAAACATAAACATTAAACGAAATAATTCGGCAGATACAACATACAGAAAAGACAAAAAATGTTTCATTAAAATTTTAGCTTGAAAACAAAACTTAAAATAATTCCTTGCACAATAACTCATTGTTAAAATTCTTTGTATTCTTAATTCTACGAACAATTATTTAAGAAAAAAAAATTATTATTTTTAATTCCCTTTGAAAAAGTATTAAAGTTTTTAGTAAAAAATTTAGATTTAATGCCCAACAAACAAACGAACAATTAGCTATTTAATTCTTTAAAAATAAAATAATTTTTATATTCCAAACGAATGTTAGACACATTTCACCATAAAAATCTCATAAATCATGTCGAAAATAAAAAAGAGGAAAGTTTTAACTGTTTAGCAGTTTAAATATATAAAAAAAAACTTAATACAAACCGATAAGAAACCATCAAATAATGCAATAAATTTAATTTATGGTTTGAAATTTAACACACAAATACTATTACTGACGGTTATACACACATTCAAAAAAGAATTATAATAGTAACATTCACGTGAAATGCTCAATAGCCGCCAGTTCATTTGGTGGAATATTCTTTTCACAAGAGATTTGTCAAATGGTCAGCCAAAATTTGTCAGAGGAGAAATAAATTTTTACTTTAGTTTGTTCAATTTACAGTTCTGTTAACAGGTTTGTTGCTTTCCAGAGATCTGTCCTAGAAAAACTTCCTTCTAATATAGTTTGTCACTCACTGACTAGACAATCTTTGGCCAGGTGTGACTCGCTGTTCAACTCAAGTTAAGTGATTTTAATGATCCATATTTTTATTATAGATTTTCCTGACATTAAAGTTTGCGCAAATATTTTTGTTTGTTATTTTTTCATAGAATTTTCAGTTTTTGATAATTCACAAATTTTGCTGGTTTTTAGAATTCTGCAGGAACTTTACAGTTTTGTGGAAATTATTATTTTTTTTTAGCAAAAATTTCGAGTATTTAATTTTCGAGTAAATTCTTTTAAGTTTAAAACAGCAATAAGTATTACATCGGCCGGAACATGGTAAAATAATACAGATAGTGGGGAAGCGTTAACGAACTTTTTTTTCTTTTGGGTTCACATCTGTCAAAATTTGTTTATGTTTTACTAACACACAACCACACTATTGAAAAAACACACTAAACATTCCTTTACAAATGCAAATAAGAAAAGAATAGTGAAAGAATTTTTTGAAAATGCGAACCAACACAAACTGTTCTATTTAAAAATACTAGAGTACGCCTAGTGGTCAACATTCGACCGCCAGTTGAAACGTATACCTATTTTAGTTGCAATCATTTAAAGAGAAAAAACTACCTACATAATTGCTCATTCCCTCCGCTATGGAAAAAACAATAAACGAAATACTTAGATAAATGAATGCGTATACGTGTGTATTTTTAGCATTTGTAGTGGTGTGAACTTTATGAGCCTTTTATTCCTTTAATACTAAACTGATTTAAATAATATATAGTCGGGTCACTAAAACTCAACAATGTTTACCATTTGGTAGAAAAATGAAGAAAATCGGTTGGCAAATAAAGAAGAAATAGGGATCTAAAAATTTGACTTTGCCTATTTATATATAGATTTGTATTATTTTTGTACCATGAAATTTTTGTACCAGTTTTTTACTATTCTACCAATTGCAGAAAAATAAAAAAATAAAACAGCAAATTTAGAAAAGTATATTTAGAATTCCTTTCATATTCTCTTGGTATTTCAACCAATTTCAATTTAATTTTCCAATCAGCATCTCCAATGTTATACAAACTAAAAAATTAAGTTATAAAAATGCTTAACATTTTTTTGTCTAATTTTATAAAAACAGATATTATAAAACAAAAAGATTTATTTCTGATTAATCATACAGATTAACTTTTTTTGTATAACGAAATTAAATCTATATTGGTGTCGCTGCACAAGAGACTATTTCATTTTGTTCGGAATCAGAGAAACAAAAATGTATACCGATTTCAGAAATTTTTACATTAAAGTTATTGCCGAAATTAAAAAAGATTCAATTTTGATGATGACCTTTAAAGCTTTATAGATATATTAGATCTAAAATTTGCAAAATTATTTGAAATAATTTCTTTAACAAATTTTAAAACCAGATTTCCTTCCGCTGAAATAGATTACCAAAAATTAGACAATGAGTGGTGCGAACATGCACTTTTGGACCACAAAAAGCTAAACCTTTCTTAAGACTTAGATTTCGAAATTTATTGGACAAAAGTTTTTTAAATAAAGAATTGTACTCGTGAAACTTTCTTCCTGAATTTCTTCCGTAGAAAGGGATTTTAGTTTATTAAAAACGATTCAAGCAATAAATTGTCAACTGACACAATTGCGTCAATCATTTTTACGAAAGAGAAAAAATGGGGTTGCACATACTGGCAAAATAATTCTTACTTTTTATTTTAGAACAAAAATCTATTGATATTTTGACGGTACAAAAACTGTGACCACTGAAATACATATGTATGTATGTACATATACATACATATATATATATATATATACAAAAGCAAGGAATGTGGGAAACTCGCAAAAAAACTACAAAAATGGCAAAAATTCGTAATAACTTCAAATCATTGGGAAGATTAAAATTTCATTTAAATGTCGATGAAACAATAAAAAATAGAAAAATTCACCCACGTTGCAAAAAACGCGAAATTTCGCAAGTTGCAAATTTTTGATAAATTTGTAGCCATGTACCCGTGTAGCCTGCTGTCGTGAATGTATTTATATCTTAATTTATCTCGATTTTGTACTTGGTAAGTTTTGCAATAATTCCTACGGCGACATCATTTATGTTTATTTTTATTTATATTAATAAATTTTATTGCAAAAATGTATAAGTACCTAAGTTGAATAATAATTAAAAATTGTTGTCAAACTCACTAATTCCACAGACTACATTCAATTGACATTTAAAATACTAAAAATAACGGTACAAAAAATTTGTCTCTTCACAAGCACATAAACATACATATATAGTCTTTTTTTAAACGATTAGCCCATACGACTGAGCTTGTGAATTGAACAAATATATTTTGATGAAAATAAAAAAAAACATTTTCTCGAAATTCTTTTATACTATTTTATTTGGTTTTGTACTATTTTTGCCAAACTTCTGTACAATTTTAGCTTTCCCTGGTGGTAACGCTGATACAAAAGCAAATTGGACAAACATATATGCACACTTTGTTTATTTTTAGAGTTGAAGCTTATACATGCATGTGTAATAATTGTGCATGTGTTAGTAGCAACTTTAAACGCTTGTACCTTCCGAAATATCGAACCGATTTAAATTAAAATAAGATTGTGCACATACATATATGTAAGAATCCCGATTAAAAACATATAAATCTTTCCAAAATCGGTTTAGTTTACGCCCGTAAAAGGGATCTAAAAAAACGTGTTTGCCTTTTAATAATATACTATAGATACTTCCCCATTTTCCCATTTTCCTTATAAAAATTCGCAGAAGTTCCTGTTTTCCTAAGCCCCAAAGATGAAACCCCAAACAATATCACTAAATTATTAATTTATATTCGGCAACTCTTTTATAAAAGCGTACGTTTGAATTTTTTTTTGTACCATTGCAATGGTGTGTCCAAATATTTTATTGCAATATTTTAATAAAAACCAATCAAACATGTCCCACTATGTATAAACTTTTGCCCCACCGCAGTTGGTAACCATGTTTCAGAGCTTGCTTTCAAAGGGCAGAAAACAATGAACCTTTTAAGAGAATATAAAAAAAAACCAAATGAAATGATTTAAAAGCAATAAAATGTAATTTGTAGAATCCTCTTTTTTATTACCAAAGGTGTTGTTTGTTCAACGTTCTTCGTTGGTTTCTTGCTCTTGCCAAGAAAACAAATAAATAATTGTTCAATAGTTTAGCACATCGCCTGTAAGAGGGAAGTGAAACAAGAGTGTGTTTGAGTGGGAATGAATATAAATCTGCATAAAATTCTCAATAAAATAAAATTTACATGCGCATTTGATGTACACAATACTACTGCTTCTTTTTTTGCTTGAATTTTGTTTTTATTTGAATTTCATTTTTGGCTTAAAAGGAAATCCCCCTTTAAAGTATTCGCAAGAGTAGAGTGCATGCTTGCATTTGGACCACATCGAAACCATCGATTGTTTGTTTGTTTGTTTGTTTTTGTTGCCATTATCTGTCTTGTAAAAAAAACCTTATAAATAAATATAAAAATGTTCTTTTGGGTCTCTCACATACCACCTGACGTTTATATGTTGGCGTCCCAAAAAAACGCAACTACAACAACTACAACAACAACAACAAAAGCCAACAAAGGAAATAAAACTGGGAATTCGTTACGGCCATGTTGTAACGACATGACTGTAGTCAAGTTATTGATTTGAGTGTGTGAGTGTGTGTATGTGTGTGTATTTGAATGAATTCATGTGGTGGGCCATAAATATGTTACTGTGTACATGTTTGCCTCCTTTGTTATGTATGCACATGCATGTGTGTGTGTGTATGTAAATATCACACTTGATTGCAGATTTTAATTTAAACTTCTTTTTCATTCGTTTCTTTTTTTTATTTGATTCCGCATCTCTTTTTTTTATTTGATTTTATTTCCAACAAGAAGAAGGACGGCCCCATGCAGTGAATTATATAGTTTTTCATTATTTTCTTTTAAAACGGTCGAATAAATGCATACATGCGTACATATATTTTTCTATAATTTTTGTTGCCTTTTCAGGTGACTGTCACTGGGTGTTATATGTGAATTTTGGGTAACAGAAAAGTATCATACGCTGTGTTATGTGCTGTGTGGTTTTTGATTTCTTTCTTTTTTTTCTTGTATCATAAATTTCAAAACGCATTTTTGTCGCATGAAATTGATGGGAGGTTTTCTGTCTTGTTGGTTTGATTGACTTTGACATATTGATGTCATAAATTTGGTTAACTATTTCTTTTTTTTAATTTTCTAATTCAGGTGTGGTAGAAGAGTATTTATTTCTTATGACAACAAAACCTTATTCTTATTCGATCGAATAGTTAAAAGTTGCAATTTTCTTAAAACGAATAATCGAACAATTTATGTCAATTATCCTATAAATCGATTAAAACTTATTTCCTTGTAAATTTTCAGTTTTCTTATATATTTATACATATGTGTTTTTTCTAGGTTTTTAGCTGATTGAGTTCTTTAAAATTTTTAAATTTTCTTTGATGATGATTTCCGTGTACTGCTCCGGAATGAGCGATTGATTAATCAATTAGTAAAACATTCTGATTAAGCAAAATTTTGATTAATCGATTGTTAATAAATCAGTTCTGATTTGGATTATTATTGCCGCATTCATAAAAATATTATTTGGGATGGAAATATATTTGAAAAAAATTTGTAAGAAAAATTTTATATGAAAAATTTTTTATGAAAAAATTTGTCATAAAATAATTTTCAAATACAAATGATCTTTTGTGAATACGGGCCTTAAAATTCATAATTGATTGCTTAAATTGAATTTTGAATGAATTCATTCTGAGTAATTGATATGAAATTTAACTTTTTTCTTGTTCGATTTTTAATAATAAATATTCTTTTAACTTCTTTTACTGTCTCTGTTCCGTTTATTTGTATTAATTTGTATGTACATACCATGATCCAATAATACAGGTCTGTTTAATAATCCAACTGATTTTTTGGAGCGTTGTTTTTTTAATGTTCGAAAATTGTGTTGAAATCAGTGATGGAAAATTAAATTTTTCTTCGGTAGAAAAAAATAGTTTAATAGTACTTTTTTGGCCCGTTTTACTACTCCGGTTCATTTAGTACTTTCAAACTAATTTGACTTCCAAGTGTCCAACAATCGCTTTCCGGTATATCTCAAGATATATAACACAGTGATCAATTACAATTCATTATATGTTTTTAGTTAATAAAGAAAAAAATTACAAAGATTTTAATTTAGTACTGTGGATGTCAAAAAAGTACCTTTTAAAATATTTTTTTGTGCCGAAGAAATATTTGATTTTCCTTTAATAACATGCAAAATGCAATTTTCTTCAACTGTTGTTGACATTTTTGCAATTTTATACAAAATCAAAATCATGATCGTGGTTAGTTTTTTTGTTTCAGTCACGTGAGCGTGCAAGAACGTGAGTATAAAAAGCTTAAGCATGAGTTAGCGTGCGTGAGTCGATTTTTGGGAGCTTTTGTTTATATTTTTTTTGCTATTTATTATTTCCATTTAATTTAAATTTTTTTAATTATTTTATCATTTTTTTCGTAAGTTTTTCGGGGGCGTGAGTTTTCGTGATTGTGACTAAGTTTTTTTTTCACTCAAACGAGCGTTTTTAAGCATCCGTAAACGAGCGTGAGTGAAAAATCAGTCACGATTCCAACTCTAGTTTGAGTGCATATCAATATCAAAAGAAACCCACTGCAACTACTATTTAAAAATCACAACAATATGATGTGTAAAAAATATGTGAGATAATCTTTGCGCATATTAGATGCACTGCACATTTCATTATTCTGCTTGACTTTCTAAATCTATCTTTTGCTATTACATCAGTTTCTTAATATTTTTTTAAAAGCACTTCACTTTTTTCTAATTCCACAAATGGTACTTTTAACAAAATAAATCGTCAGCAAAAACTGCTAATGACACTCTCTAAAAAAAACCCAATTTCCCCCTTTTTGAAATGGTCAACAGAGCAAAACCGTTTAATCATTTCTTTTTTGATGAATTTAATAAACACATTTAAATGATGAAAAACAATACAAATTGACGCCTGTATGGTATGCTACACTCTAGTTTAATTTACACCAACCAATACATACTCATGCACGCGCAATGTCAAAAAAAAATCTACATAAATTCACACTCCTGTTTTTTGTACTCATTTCCATAAGTTCACATTTACTACATGAATGACTGACTGACTGACTGACTGACTAAATGAGTGGAATAGATGGATAAACAAAACACAACATCAACTGTGATTGCTGTTGCTGTTGCTGTTGTTGAGCGACAAGTGTCTGTCTGTCTGTCTATCTGTCTATTTGCAAATCTGTGCATTTTTTCTACTTTTGTCCGTCTTTCTAACTGTCTGTCCACAAGATTTGTCTTTATAATTCATTTTCAAACTACAGTATGGAAAATATTGTTTAATGTATCTAAATATTTTCTTGTACATAAAGTTAATATTGTTTTTACGCCATATAATTTACGTTTATGATGAGCTAGACACAATCAATCTCTCACATACATACATCCGCATCCGAAATAATACACACATTCGTTCGGAAAATGATTAATTACCAAAGAATGAGCAACCGAAATTTATTGTTGTTTATAAAATCTCCATTGTGCCAGATTGTGCGTTTTGGGTGAGTGAGTGTATGCAAAGTATGTAAATTATTTCTACATGTGTTTTTCTTTTCTTTATCTTTTCTCTCTCTCTCTCTCTCTCGCTTTCACTGGAAAACCAAATTAAAACGTAGTAAGAAAAGTTTGTCCAAAAATTCATACTTAGTACATGCTGGGGAATATTAGATGAGGATACCAACTGTAAGTATCAGATTGTCCTGGAGTTTTTAATGGGGAATAATAATGTAACATGCTGTTACCAAGGATAGATACTCGTATCTCCTACGAATAGAGAGAGAGTAAATGTGTATTTTTCTGTGTTTTTTTTTTAACTTTAGGCATTTACGGCTTTTCCTCGTTTTGTTTGCTATTTTTTTTTTTTGTATTCTAGTTTTTGTTCATCTTCATACATATTCAATTAGTCGTAGACACATTTGATTTTAAACCATAATTTGTATGTCATTGTTGTTGTTGTTGTTGTTACTTTTGCAAATAGAGTGTTTTCCAAAAAGGCGTAGCATTTTCAATTTGCAATTGTTGTTTGAGTACTCCGGTAGGTGAAGCAATTTTGCGTATAAATAACAGAAACCCACTCGTATCTCTCGGTATAGATACTCGTAGATGTAGATGTAGAGTAGTAATATGCAAATTTTATTTTAGCTAAAGTTTGTATTTATGTTGCACATGTCATTATAAATACAATAAAATTAAAACGGACAGTATTTCAAGCAAAATAATATGCAAATTATACTTCTATGCACACAATACATAGTACATTCATAGCTCCATATTATATTATACATACGAGTAGAGATGCAGGGAAAATATTATTTACTTGCAGCAAACAGCATATATTTTGTGTTTATTTGTATTCTTGCACTTTTGTCCATTTACTATTTTAATAGCAGATTCTTATATAATTGATTAAAAATATAGAGCGAACTCGATTTTCGCAACGCCCAATTGTAAACAAAAATTCCTCATGAAATTTTTCCCTTTTTCCTTTTTTCCTATTATGACTAAAAATTCCCTCATTTTACTTTTTAGTCCGTTTTTATAAACCGTGTAAAAGGGGGAAATTAAAAAGCTAGAAAGTACCTAGTTATTCCAAATATATTTAAGTTTGGGTTTTCCCTAAAAAAAATTCCCTTACAAAACAGAAGGGAGTTTGAATTAATTGGAGAAACTTTTTCTCGAGAAAAACCTCTCCTCATTAAACAAATTCCTTGCGAATATTTATAATTGGGCTGAATATTTTTTTTGAGTATCTCTGCTACAAACTGTTCGGCAGAGGGATTCTTATCCACCCTGAAAAGGGTAAGAACAAGTATGCAAGAAATAAACTATGAAGATTTAATTTATGTTTTTGCTAAATTAATAAAATAGGCCCTGATTAAAAAAAAACTTAATTTATTTTTGACAAATATTATTCATATTAAAAACTTATATTTAAAGTTACTTTTATTTTCCACAAAAGTTTTGTTTTTCTATTTTACCTGCATACATATGTATGTATTTTTTTATTTTTTTTTATTTTTTTTTATTTGAAATAAATATTTTTTATTTATTTATTTTTATATATAATGTTAACCAACCGAGCCCTTAGGGCCGTATATAGTTCGTGGACTACAAAAATAAATTTATTTACATATGTATTTAAATTTATTTTATTTAAAACCTCAAATTTTGAAAGAAAATTATAAAATTCGGAATAAATTTTTTTAACACATTCCACCCTATTTACGAGTATGTGTAAAATTTTTTCAATTTGTTGTTTGAAAATTATAAAAAAAATTTCAATGCATGCATAAAATAATTGAAATATTTATGAAAAATAAGACTGATATGAATCTGCTTTGAATTGGCCAAAAGATTAGAATAATTATAAGCAAATTAAAAAATTTTATTTCCGAAAACGTGTTAAAATTAAAAAATCGGTCCGGTCGATTGTCTATAATGTTGTTAGAAACAGGAAAAATATCTCATATTTTATGAAAAATCCCCAGGATAACGCTATTCTTCCAGCAATGGGTATGCCATTCTTTTTTATTTTAAACTTTAATAAAGAGGATCAAAATAATATACTAAATATATTTTTTCCTGCACACTGGCTATTAATTTAAAAATTATAAAAATTTTTTGTTTGCTCTACAATAATAATAAAAACAAAATTTTGATTCACAGTTCATGTAGAAGTCATTGCATATAAAATTTAAGCTTTCTTTTTTTAATTGGTATGTAAATATTCATACAAAAAAAAATTCGAAAAATTGCATTATAAGTGCCGTATCAAAAACAACATATCATTAATTTGATCACGAGATTCGTTAGTATAATTTCGATAAGATTTTTTTTCAATCAATAATTCACAGAGAGGACAATATTGACATATTCAATAATAATATAAAAAAGGATACAATCCATAATTAGATATTAGATGCAATGTTTGAAAAAAGTATTTATATATTTACGACAACTTCCGTAAAGTAATTATAGCTTTAAACAGTATCTAAATTAATAAAAATGAATACACGATAATTTAAGCATTTAAGAAATCTATGTTTTTTTTGATAATCACTTATGTATAATCTAAAAGGGCGGCATATTAAAGAGTGCCTAGAGAGGAAGCATGCCTGAATCCGCCACTGCCCATTATTATAACACCGCGATTTTCGCAGCAGCAAATATTTTTATATTACAGTTTTTATAACTACAACTTTTTTTTTCAAAAAAAGAGTGCATCATAATTTTTTTATTTATTTGCAATATATTACGAATTGATTTGAAAATTATTTATATTTTAAATTTAAGAACCGTTGTGAGTTTTTTTTAAGAATTAGAGTTGAATTTTACTTTTTATTGTAACTACGATGAGGTTTTATTGAATTTCCCCTCGGCTGGCGCTACCTTTTCACGAATTCTAATATATTCAAATTATCTTCTTGTTATTTTATCAAAATTATACGCCAGCTAATAACAGGATTACAACAAATTTAAATGAGCATTTTTGAGCCACAAGCTCCATCCATTCCCTTTCAATACAACAATATTACATATTACTCGTACTACAATGAAATCAATAGCAACTAAATCCTTCACATGAGGCAGTTTTTTTTCTTCTTTTATTTTGTTGGTTTAATACAGCGGGGATTTTATTTAACACCACAACAGCAGCACGTGCTTGCATGATGATTACAATGATGCTGTTGCCGAAATTCGTTTTCATTTTCTACGATTTTAAACCGACGAGGGTGTTTGTAACAGAAAAAAGAGGATCAATTACTCAGTAAAAATAATGCAAACAATGACAACAATGAAGACAAAAAATTTTTATAAATTTGATGACAAAAGGATTAGTGTTTTAAGGCTTATTTGCTGTTGCAACGACAACCATTTAAAATGTTGAAAGAATGTTTTTTTTCTTTTCATTCCAAATATTTTGTTTAAAATATGTGTAGAGTCAGTTTAAAAATATTATAATCTACAGCACACTTTAGACTTAAGACTTCTTTTAATATTATTATTATTATTATTATTATTATTATTATTATTATTATTATTATTATTATTATTATTATTATTATTATTATTATTATTATTATTATTATTATTATTATTATTATTATTATTATTATTATTATTATTATTATTATTATTATTATTATTATTATTATTATTATTATTATTATTATTATTATTATTATTATTATTATTCCTGAAAGCTAATAAAAATGCAAATTTTTCTAGATTTTAAAATAGATTAGAGAAGCAATTTTATTACCTTAACTTGCGATTCAGTCATTCCTAAGGCATACGCTAGTTTAGCTCTTTCTGGTCCAGCCAGATATTTGGTTTGTTCGAAGGTTTTTTCCAAGGCAAAAATTTGTTGACCACTAAATGTTGGGCGGGTGTGTTTCTTTTTGCCATCCTTATCATGGGATGAATGATGCTGGTGTGATTGTGTTAAATTGGCGGTCACTGAAAGAATATGTAAAAAAAAATTTCAAATAAAATACATTAAAAGTCAACAAACAACAAACAGATTATGAATAAATAGCCCGGAATGTAGCGGGCATATTATTTTAGAATATGGAAAAGAAAAATTGTGAATCATTTTAATTCTTTTCATCCCGACATTATTATTCATCAGACTAGCAGAATGGGTCATTATTATTGATTTCGAGGTCGCAAAAATCAGTACTTCATATCGCCACATTTGAGCCGCGTATAACACAACACTTTGTTACAAAAAAGAACGAAGTCATAATACCTCAGATGTGATATTATTTTTCTTGTAGGTGCTATCAAGTAGATCAAGAATGTGTGTTTGAAATTATTGGGACACCCCCAAAATCTGGAATTACGGGTAAAAAACCGCGATTTTTCGTACCTCGGGAATTGCTAAAATTTTTAGTATTTTAAATTTTTATTCGCAATTTTTCTCAAAATTAATATATTACATATTTAGTAAAACATTAATAAGTTTGTTAAAAATATATTGAAATTGATTATGCGCATTTCACTGTTGTCACAAAAATAATTTGTTGATTATTGAGTTCTTGTTACAACTTTTCATTTGTTTTAATGAAAGTTTAATATAATATCTACAGTTGTTCTAAGAAATATTTGGGTAAAGTTCCCTGATGATCTGCATGAGCAACAGTGAACTGCGCATAGGAACAAGCTATACCCCTCAATAATCAATTGCAATTTGTTTTTAACAAACTTATTAATGTTTTACTAAATATGTAAAATATTAATTTTGGCAAAAACAGCGAATATAAATTAAAAATACTAATAATTTTAGCAATAAATGTAATAAATGAAGAGAAGTATTTTTTTTTTTTTTAATTTTAATTTATTTCACAGAGTTATGTAATACAGATTTAGTTACATATATGGTACATAAAGAGATTAGGATTAGATCCTTTTCTACTTAGATATAGAATACAATGATTTTGTTTTATAAAGTTTTAAATTGAGTTACATGTAAAGAGAAGGAAAATTCTAACAAAAAACCTTCATGAAAATTTTAAAGCGTATAGATAAAAAAAACTTAAGCTAAAGATAAAATTATAAAGAAGCAAGTTCATTGATATGTGAATATTCAGAGTGCAGACATCTGGAGTTAAAATAGGAAGTGAGTTTACTTATTCTGTTTTTAAGAAGATCAACGTGGGTAGAATAGTACCAGAGTAGATTGTACATCATTTTTAATAGTTTTTTTTGAGCAACTTGCACTTTTTTAATGTGGTAATCTGCTGTTATAGACCAAACTGGGGCGGCATAAAACATTATTGCTTGAAAAGTAGATTTAAAGATCAAAGTTTTATTTTGTACGCTGGGTTTGGAATTTCTATTTTTTAAAAAGTAAACCAATCTGGTTAATTTATTGACTTTATCGATAATATAAAGGTATAAGATGATTAAATTTGAGCTTGGGATCCAAGATTACGCCTAAGTATTTTACCTTTTCCAACCAAGGGATACTAGTGTTGTCAATGGTTATATTGTTTTGTGGTAGCAAACGTGGTTTTATCCTTCTAGAAAAGTAAATGGTCTGGGTTTTCTGTGGATTTACGAGAATTTTCCATTTTGTAAAATATTTATTTACTGTATTTAATGCATTTTGCAAGCTATCCAGAACCACGGCCGAATAAATTCCGGAGCTGAGTTTGGCAGTATCGTCTGCAAATATGGAGGTAGTACAGCAGTTTTAAATTGGGAAGTCTGCAGTGTATATGTTATACAATACGGGCGAGAGGCAAGATCCCTGAGGGCAGCCTGCTAATATTTGTTGTTCTTTAGAATTATTGAAATCAGTAGATACGGAAAATCTTCTATTGGAAAGAAAACTAGAGATAATTTTAGTTAGCGATGAAGGAAAATTTAGTCTTATCATTTCATAGATTAGCCCATTATGCCAAACTGAGTCAGTAATAAATGAATAATTTAATTATTAGTAAAACTAAAATAAAAGGTGTGAAAATTGTACTGCAGCGTACTTTTGTGACAGATGTAGAAAGCAGTTCATTAGATAAAAAGGAGAACAGCACTTCTTACAATTCTAATGCAAAGCATTATCACAACACAGCTCCTATGAAAAAATGTTCTTACGAAAATTAAATTTTTATTTCTACTAGTTAATAATAAAGTATATAAAATTCATTGTATCCAAATATGTCATGTTTGCTAATAACATTTTATGCCTTTCCCACTCATAAATAACAATCAAAATAATAATTTGCATAAGCAATTATAACAATAATTATAATATCAAATTGTATGTACATATTGACACATTGTCGGGGGTGTAAGCAAAAAGAATTGACAATAAATTTCAAACAATGGACACAAATAGTTGCCATGTTTTGCCTATAAAAATAACAAATAATTAAAATGGCATAATTAAGCAACATATAAAATGGAACCTTAATTGCCACAACTGAAACAGCAAAAAACAGCAAACACATACATATAAACAGCACAGTCGTCTGTAGACCCTAAAAAAAAAGCTGCACATATTTATTGTTGTTCATATTATTATTTGGGGACAAATTAAAATAATAAAACGAAATTAAACCAAAACTAATTGACCACAAATTAATTTATGTAAAAATATCTTCAAAAACAACTAATTAAATTCCTGGGCTTATTTAGCAGTGCCAATGCTTTTCATACATCAGCTTACCTCGCATTGAGCAGCGGCCAGCAGAATTATACAAATCAATTAAAATACAGCAAGTGTTAGTGAAATTATGATAAACTTTTTGTTTTTTTGTTTTTTTTGGGAATATTTAGCAGACCATTTAAATTGAGAAACCCAACAAAACACTTCAACTTTAGTCATTTGAATTCAAACCAACACTTTTGCCAGCCCGCATTAAGCCAATAAAAGGCCATTAGAACAAACAAAACGCCCCCATAGGAAATGCTGCTTAACACAACACTCACACACCGGATATACATTCAAACCACTATTTTCCCTCTCTCATACAGAACCATTAACCGTTCTCATCTCATGCATTATTAGTAACGGTTATTTAAACCAACAACAAAAGCATTCACTAGGGCAATGCAAGTATGTGTGCGTGTAATATCTTTACAACAAGGTTGCTACTAGCGTGAGTGGTTTTACCACAATTTTAACGATGAGTGAGCAATTAATGTCACCCCATTATTAAACGAAGGACCCTTAATTATATTAAAAATACAATTTTATAAAATCAAGCTTAATACTCATATCTTCTCCTTCTCTGGCAGCTTTTGTGAACGTTTCTAAAGGAAAAAGGTACATAATTTGAAAATGTGTCCTCAACAATGTCGTCAACAGTTTTCAAGGCATTATAAAGTCACAAAAAATGTGTTTACGGCCATTTAAACATCCTGTGTTTTATGTTTGTAAATTTATTTGCATTATTATTTTTAAACCTCCAGTTGGTTGTTTGTGTTGGTGGTGGTGGTACTACCACGTATGAATTATTAAGGGTTGTTTTAATATTCCGGCTGCTGTTTATTTCGTGAAATTTTTGGGTAACAGAGTTTCGTATTTTGTTGGAGTCCCTTAATGACTATTTGGTTTATAGGATTTGAAGGTTGCTTCGTTTCTTTGTTTTTTCGTTACACAAAAAACAAATTGAAAAATATTAATTTGAAGATGTTGTTGTATGTAAAAATAACAGGTTTATTTTTATCTTACATTTTTTTTATGTGTTTTATTAAGTGGGTTAGTGGATCATATAAATTTAAATACAGGCTTTTTAGAATAAAAATTAAAACGTAATAAAGCAATTTTCTTTAAAAAAGAAATTTAGTTAATGCCTGCAAAATTTAAACAAGTGTTCTCTTTAAAATATTGAAAATATATGAAAAAATAATTCAACCGCCAGAAAATTTCGATCGATATAAAAAATAAGTATTGAATAATACAGGGTGTCCGCGGGGAAGGTATACTACTTTGTTTGTAAGAAATGTAAATGAAAGAGAATGGATCTTATATTGGTAATTGTTTTATTTAATGTCGGCAATTATGTATGGAATACAATATCAGATAAATGTCCGCCTCTGTTAGTCTCACAAATGCGAGCCCTTTTTAACGCATTTTTCATTACATTCTCACACATTTCATGCGGTATTTCATGAATTTCATCACGAATATTTTGTTTGAGTTGTTTAAGCGTTTCTGGTTTGTTTGCATAATCCTTGCTGTTCAGATATCCTCACAAAAAGAATTCCGGAGCAGTCAAATCAGGCGACCGTGGAGGCCAATCAACATCACCATTTCTTGAAATAACTTGTTTTGGAAAGAGGTCTCGCAATAATTCCATTGTAATCCTGGCTGTATGCGATGTGACACCGTCTTGTTGATACCACATGTTAATCAACCCCAAAGCATGCAGTTGTGGCGTTAAAAAGTTTTCAATCATATCACGATATCGTTACCCATTCACAGCTACCGTTACGCCGTTTTCATTTTCAAATAAGTCAGGTCCAATGATTCCTCCTGACCAAATTGCACACCAGACTGTCACTTTCAATGGATGCAAAGATGACTGATGAATAATTTGAGGGTTTTCAATTGCCCAGAGCCGACTACCGACTATTCTGTTTATTCTCATATCCATTCAAATGAAAATGTGCCTCCTCACTCATTACGATTTCTTTTTGAAAATCGGGGTTGTCATGGGCGAGCTGTAACATCCTATTGGCATATGTACGGCGGCGTAAATGGTCTTGCGGAAGAAGCTCTTGTGTCAGCTTAATCTTAAATGGAAACAAATGCAAATCCTTGTGCAAAATTGTGGCCAAAGTTGTTCTTTGAAGGCCAAGCTCCTGAGCACGGCGTCGAATTGAGGTCGATGGATTGTTTTGAACACTTTCTTGAACAGCGGCAATGTTTTCAGCCGATCTTGCAGTACGTTGTGGTTCAGGCTTGGGCCTAGCACCTACAGACTCTCATTCTTTGAAATCATTCACCATACGATAAATAGTGCGTTTTGTTGGCACGTTGCTTCTCACAAAAATTTCACGTAACTTTTTCATCGTCACAGTAATCGATGATTGATTTTGATAAAATGTTTTAACGATTAAAACACGTGGGTTTATCAAATATTTTTCCATAATAAATTTGCCACGTGTCTACTTCACGAGTGCCTTATATAAACTATCAAGACTACTGTTTACTAAAATGGCTGCAAAACAAAGTAGTATACCTTCCCGGCGGACAACTTTTATAACACAAATTCCTATTTGCTGTAAACTTACAAAATTAATATGTAAGTTAATTTTTTTAATATATTCTAATACCGAAGCGATGGGACGGCGCGAAATATAAGAGCAACTTCGAAGTAAAAGCTGTTAAGATTTTTAATTTTTAAGCCACTATTAAAGCGCAATTATTAAATGGTATTTTTTGCCATTCCTAGATCCCCGCTCCACACTTCGTAACGCTTTATAAAATTATTTCAGCACACGTTATAAGTTCCTCAACAATTTCCCAATACGCTCTACGGAGTGCATTATGTAATATGTGAACAGCCCCTAAAGGCAAATAATTTTATAAAATCACAAGCTTGCGAACGTGACACAGGCAGATGTAAAATTCAAAATATGAATCAGTAAGTCTGAATCACTGTTGCCACCAACGAAATGTTAAATTACACCGAAATTACACATGAAATTAGGAATTATACATGCTTTCTTGTTTTTTGCAAAATAACGTGCTTTGATTTGTTTTGATTAAATATTTAACCTTTTTTTTTGGGTAATTCCAAGTTGCTCTATGCAACACTTAAATTTTTTTTTTAAATAAGTATCGGTCTGTTTCAACTGATATCCATAATATTTTCTATAATTTTCTTATTATTTTTTAATATTTTATCAAAATTTATAACAAGAAATGAATTTACATAATTTTGCCTAAATTTGTAACAAAAAATTGAATAAAATATATATATATTCTTTTTATATATTTAATGAAAAAAATTAAACTTTTTTGATGATAAAAAAGCCATCAAATATCATTAGTTAACGGGTATTTACACAACAGCTGATTCGTTGAAAATAATTATTTATATTTTTGTTTTGGGAAAAAATTTTGTCATGGCTTGTGAAATTGAAAATGTTGACTCCGATATTGAAAATGACAATTTTGACAATATCTGGAATATTGCTGATGAACGTCGCCAACGCAACTTAAGAAACCGTTCAAATTTTTTTCAGATGTTTGATGCTACAGATTTTAGGGATAGATTTCATCTGAGCAAGGATGTAGTGTGGCAAGTGCTAGAATGCATACATATAAGACCTAAAATTCAAAGTAGGAGGACTTGGTAGATTCCCAGTATTTACATATTTACATACAATATAGTATGTAACACTGTCTGTTTTTTTATTTTCCACCAATTTCGCACCAGTTTTAGCAGCAGCTCAAAACAAAGTTTGAGAAGGACCCGATTATTTTATCCATTTTTAAAAAAAATATAACAAATGTAAGCAAAAAACATACGTTGTAGCAGTGCCGCCAATATTGAAATATAATACTCGTAAATTGTTAGTGTTACCATTCTTTGTTCATACTGAAGATTTTGGGTAACCAATACACTGTGAATGTAAAGAATTAGTTAAACAATAGTCATAATTTTAGTTTACCAATAATTAACTAATAATTTAAATTTGGCCCTAAATCGTTTGAGGGACCCTCTTTAAAAATTGGAAGCTACAAAAAATTTTTTTTTTTTAATTTAAAATTATTTCTAGTGAAATAAGCGATAAGACGACACCGGAAACCCAGCCTGTCGATTTATTTCAAAATATAAATTATTCGAAACCGTTTAATTTTGTAAACCGGTTTACGATTTCGGTTTCGGTTTCTGATTACTCCAGTCATGATTATACCCACCATCCTTTGTTAACTTTAGTCACCAGATGAAGGCTCTCCTTGAAAAAGTGAATTTCGAAGGCCAGTCCCTCTTCTTAAAACGTTCGTAGGATACAAGTTTTAGTGCATCAGCAGTTCGAATTTTGTTTTAGTTTCTCGGGATGTTTCTTAAAGTTAATTCTTTTAAGTCAAAAGATTTTGCTACAGATGTAATCTTTCCTCTACGTTTAAACCAATCCAAATTTGTATGCTTATCATATAATAATATTTCGTTACGTTTGGTCCATTTTATTTTACAAAAGCGTTTTATAAAAACATTAAAACATTTTATTATGCTGCCTAAATTTTTTGAGTGTTAAAAAATCGTAATTAAAAAATTCGTTACCATAATCGATTTGTGTTATAACGAAATAGCGTAAATAAAGTAGATTTTGGATCTGTATACAGAACGAGATATTGAAGCCGGTTGCTTTTTTCAACCTATCTCAACACTTAGCTAGCTTGATTAACTTATAAATGTTAAGCCCAATTGCATGACAGACAATATCATAAAGTCACATGCAATTTTCTTCCCTCGAAGCACTATTTATTTTTAATAGAAATATTGTGCACGCATAATAAATTCATTAGTTTCGTATCGAAACTTTAATTCATTTTATCTTTTATGTATTCTCAAAGCTAATGCAATTCCCTTTGGATACATCTGTTATTGCAGTTATAACCGTGATTATATGCTTAAAAGTCTATGAAAATGTATGCAAAAAACACACCATAAAAATTTACTAGTTTTTTGTGTTTGTTAAGGCAACAATAATGAAAATTAAGCAGCAAACAGTACACTGACTGTAAGTGAACGTCAACATTCAACACGAATTTTAAACAAGACATAAATAAGAACAGCAGAGAACCACAGAGGCCAACCGGCACTGAATATTTTTAATAGGGAGACAGCAAAACACTAAATGCTGCTTGAATTTTAATTAATGGCCAACTTTTGAAGCATGCACACACACACACACATCCATACATGCATGTGCGCAAAAGAGGATGTGCTTTTTCATTAACCAAACCCATTATTACAAAAACAAAAACAAAAAAGACAATAAGTTCTACTTAGTGCTCATTTTGTGGAATCGGTTGTGTTTGTGTGGTTGGTTTTTGTATGGTTTTAAAAGCTTTGAACCTCATCTACTGATTAGTGCAAGTAAATAAATAGTACGAGTAGTTCTAGTTCGTTTTAGTACTGCACACTTACAAAATCCTCATAAAAATCCAAAATGTTTATGTGCTTGTTTGTATTTACACGCACCGAATGGTATGGCTGACGACTGTCCTTCCTTTCAGGCAATAATTTTGTTGTTACATTTTTTGTTGTTGATCATTCTTGTCTTCATTAAGTTTAATGATGGTGTCAAATGAATTTTTTTTCCTTCGGTCTACACGCCTTTTGGGGGTTTGTCCATGCCTGAAGCTTTTGCTAAATAGATTTGTTCTGGTTATTTAATTTTCAGGCAACAAAAGAAATAAAGCAATTAAGCCATGTTCTTGTTAGAACATGTTGTCAAATTGGAATGAGCATGAGAAATTAAAATGAAATTGTTTAATTGGCTTGAAATTGAGAGATATTAAAAAAAATTACATTTATTTGTTAGAAAATTGATTAAATTAAAAAGGATAAAAACTGACAGAGTCTGAATCGAATGACGAATTTCAAGTCATAGTTATTAGAGTACCTAATGATATAAACGTATAAGTATGTTTGGCTAAGTGAATAAAAACTTATGCCGTTTTCTTATCTAAAAAATATGTAACAGTTCTTTTACTTTTTACAGAAAAAAATTGCTTATAAAAGTTTTCTTAAGACAAAAATTGTGCCTCTTAAGTGGTGAATCAATAATTTCTAATAAACTCACTATTTTAAAAAAAATTATTATATTGCAAATTTTTAATAAAAAGGGCAAAAAAGGTTGCAAAATGTCGTTTTGGTCTGCAATGGACGTCTAACTCTATATAAAATATGCAACAAAATGTCAACAAAACTAAATAACGATTTTCAAATATGCAGTTTGATATCCATTGCACGCAACAAGGCCAATGTAATTCGCCCCTGCTACCACTTCACAAAATTATTTCGCCATAGCCAAAAAATACCTAAAACTTTTACACTGAAAAAAAAAATACCAGGAACATCAACAGAAAACGTTCGTCTAAGTTTAAATATAGGAAAATCTAATTTTACTTGAAAAATATACAAATCGAAAGGCTAAGCCGGGTTTTTAATAGTGAAAAACCGGATTATTCAACATTAAAAAAATTAAAATTTTGAAAAAACCGACAACCGTATTGTAGAAAAACCGGTTTTGAAAACCGGGTTTTAAAACCGGTTGAAAAACCGAGTCGATCACCCTAGTATGTATGCATTACAATTTGTTATTCACCTTTTTTGTGCTTCTCTCATAAGCGGACACCTCTCATAAGCGAAAAAATTAGTCAGTCCCTTAGGTGTCCTCTTAAGAGAGAGTACACTGTATCACTAAAAAAACATTTCTATCATATCACATTTTAAATGACAGTCAGTTTAAATCAGCACTAATTCCTTTGCATCATTTTCACCTAGACAATCCCTGAGATTAACAACAAATATTTATTAAATCAGTGAAATAAATAAAAAAAATGTTTCTATTAATAATACCACAACAATCCCGCCTCTAAAACGCCTTATTGCACCCCCTTGTTCCTGACAAAAAATAACTCTGAAATTTTTTTTAAAAAATGTTTATGACAATGAGCTGTGTTAAGTCATTTAGTAACACGAAATTTCATCAATACGCTGCTTGCACTGCAATAGCAGGCAGCATAATAAACAAAAACTTAATAAAAAAAATGTACGAAATGGACCCTCAGGACAACATTTTTTCGGCTGATGTTTTTCTTTTTGTCCGTATAGTAAAATAAAAAAATGAGAAGAATTTGTTTTTTATTATGCAGCTGAGGTCTATACGAAATATATTTTTACATTTTGCACAACTACACCGACCCTCAAATAAAAGGTAATAATGACACTGACAATGACAACTCATAATACCCAGCAAACAACTTGCTGTATGTATGTGTGTTTATTTATTAAATAATTTTTTTATTTATTTTTTTTTTTTGATTTTGTTGTATTAATAATAATAAGCATAAATAATGCGTACTTATTTTCCTGTTTCTATTGTTTTTTTAGGGTTTTTTTCTCGTCAAGGAAGTACGAGTATGTAATAGAAATTTGCTTGCAGCAGCATTGGAGAAGCAGCAGTTGTCTCTAATCGCTTAAGTCACCCTGTTTATTAGTGTATAAATATTGCCTTCATATAATTGCCATAAAATAAATTCAAGTCATAATTTTTTGTCTGCTGTTGTTGTTGTTGCCATTTTTATGCTGTCATTACTGCATAAAATATCCTGACAATTGAATACGTGTTATTTTTATTTAAGGGATTGATTATTTATATTTTCTTTTCTTATGTACACACTGGGATTTTCTCTCGAATGCACTGCATTGATCCATATAAAATTTTGCTAAAAGAGCTAATAATGACAATTTGTCATGCCATTAATTTAATACCTCTGTCAAAATAAATGTACATTTAATAGCATTTTTTTTTAATTTAATCGGGAATATAATAATAAATCAATTCAAATGAGCCAAAGAATTTGGCCAATTCAACACGTTTGACTTTTATGTGTGACAAATAAAATCCTTTAGAAATTTAATATATCAAAATGTACCTTGTATTTTTCAACAAAGAACTATTTTGCATTGAATCCCAAAAGAATTGAAAAACAAAGAATCGGTTTATAAGAATCTCAGGAATTAAGGATGAGCATTTCTGCGAGTTTCTAACCAAATTTTTAGTTTTAAAACATCATCTACTATTTTAATCAAAGCGAATGCATCGGCTGCTGGGACAAAAATCAAAACTAAGTTTAGAAAACAAAGTACTTCTATACAAAACTATTTTAAAACCGATATGGACATACGGAATTCAACTGTGGGGCACTGCTAGCAACTCCAACATAGAAATACTTCAACGATATCAATCAAAAACTCTTAGAATGATAGCAGATGCTCCATGGCTTGTGACAAATGATACGATTCGTAGAGATTTATATATATCAAAGATCCAAAAGGAAATAAACGTTTACATTTGTTTTAATTTAATTTGGACCGTACTTTTTCAAAGACGACGGAGGCAGGAACGTTACAATGAATGGCGAGCGCTGCCGTGCGATGATTACAATTTATTTTTTTGCTCATAATGGAAGAGCAGGACTTGACTAATATGTGGTTGGAGCAAAACGATGCCACATGCCACACAGCACGCGAAGCAATGGCCCAATTGAGAGACGAGGCTATAGGCTATAATTTTTTTTTTCGTGTTTATTTATTTATTTTTCAGATAAAATTTTTACTACAAAAAAGGTGTATTCACTTTCTTTCAGTTAAAATTTCTATCTCGAAAAAATTTTATTGCCTAAGAGTTTTCTGCAACACGATTCACTCATTTAAAAAAATTTTTTTCCGGAATATCAAGGCTGCACAATATGAAATATATAAAAGTTAAGTTAAGTTTATTTGAGACTTCAACAACAAACATTACAAAGTAAATAATTAAAAATAGTATTATAAAGAAAACTTAAATCTATAATGTTTTGATAAAACGGTATTAATGTTAGACAGTAACAATCTTATCAAATTGTGATTATATATATAACAATTTTTGTAAATTAAGTGTTTGTTCCCGGCACAATACAGATTGTGCCTGGAACGGACTTAAAAACTAGACTTAGAACTAAAAGAAACGGAAAAAGTTATATAAAATAATAATAAAAAAATAAAAAATAAAAAATAAAATTAGCCCCTGTGGGCAAACGGAATTTTCGATACGTAAAATTTAGGCAATAAACTATTCACACAAGCAATTTCGTTTTCAACATAACAGAAGGGAGAGTAATAGCTAGTGTTCAGCCAATTAAAAACCGCTTGATTATCAATGATGTTCTGAATTAAAACATTGTCCAGTGTGTGCAAAGAATTAATGAATCTTTTCAATAAATCAAATGCATAACATGACAAAGGTTTTTTTACCTTTGCCAAATCATATATACATATATATTCATTTGAAAATTGGTTATTATGAAATATATAAATATAAATAAATTAAAACAAAAACATATTCAAAAATTTTGTTTTTATTTCAAATGTAATTGTACGAAAGAACGAATACGTGAGACTTCGTGGGCGTGGCAGCCAAACTCGTTTTCTGACGAACATGTTTTAGTGAGATTCAACTACGTTGCAGTAAAGGAGCGATATAATTGGCCATGAGAAAAGCAGCTTGGTGCTTCCAAATATGTATATGACTGCCCCATTTTATATATGACGCTGGAAGTTTTTAATTGTTTTTCTGAAATTTCGAAAAGTTTAAATTGAAATGACAGGTTTTTTGATATTATTGGTATGTGGGTATTCCAAACGTCTTTCCTTTTTGGCGACTCTGCTAATATTGTTGCCTCTTAAGACGACGCTCGAAGTTTTTTCCATTGCATAGTTTTGGTGCGCTGCTGTTTCGCGTTAGAACATTAAGAACACCAGATATCTCAATGAAGTTCAGAAAATCAGGGAATTTATAGTAGAATGATTTTTGGTCATCATATACTCGTAATTTTCAAAATTTAATTATTAATTTGTATCACACAAATGTTTCGTATATGCTACGAATAAGCCTAATATCATTAAGCTAAGCTCTAGTTGCGCCATTTTTATGTTTTTTAGAGATTTACTCCTTTATGGGATTTCAGGAAATTCAAGTTTATTTCTCAATTTATTTGGAACTGAAGAAGTCTAAGAAAAGAAAAATTCCAGTCATAAGACATCAATCAGCATAAGCGATTTAGATACCAATTTTCCGTACGCAATTATCATCAATTTAATTTAATTAAAATGTTATTTCTTTGCTAAGTTCTTTTTTTTTTCTTATTCTGCATTATGAGTTTAAACAAAATTATAAATATAGTTTGTTACTTTCCAAGCTTAAAAAAAAAATCAAGTTTCACATTATCCCATTATTGCATCCTTCCGTTTTCTATTTAGTTTATTTTTAAATTTATTTTCCCACATGACCCCTTATGGGAAGCATGTCATAACAGAATTGCGTAGATTATTTTCAAAATTAATTACTTCAAAGATTTTAATGTTTTCTTCGCTGCGAAATAGAACCCTTTTCTGTTATTATTATGCTAAATAAAAAGAATACTTTGTTTCACTATGCAACATTTTATGATTTCAATATGAAGTAAGTTTATAATTATATGTTACCTTGGGGAGTTTTACACAAAGTTAATAGAGAAGTCAAGTATTAAGAAAGTTTACAAGAAACTAAACTAAACGAAAACAGGAGAAGTTTTCAAGATAAATATTTACAACATAAACTATGGAAAATGGAAAATAAACTTTCCTAAAAGTTAAAAATTATTTTGCTGAAAACGTATTCAAATTACCAGTTCAGAAATAATCAAAACTAAAGTTAATTTGAACATTGAACCTTTTAAGCAAAACCTTCATATTATCAATTAAATTTTATTAATTATTTTATGCTCCAGAAATAAATGGAACTGAAAACATGTTTTGGTATTGTATAAAATTTCAAACTTTTTTAACTTTTTTGGGTTGGTTTATTTAAAGGCAACAACTTTTTTATGATCTTGTTTACAATTATAAGCAAAATATAAAGTTTTCCTCTTGAAAAATATTTTAAATAATTTACATATCAAATACAGCCTTGACATCAACAAAACAAACGCTGTAAACAGGACACTTCACTAAAAAAAATTATAAAAACGGTATTAAATCTGTACGAAGTTTTAAACAGCACTTAATGATGCTGCTGTTAATGACGCACATGTACCCACAGAAATGTTTCATTGACATTTATTAATTGTTTATGAATTAATTTCTTTGACAGAAATGAAATTCGTTAAACAGCTGCGGAACTTTAAAAAGTATAACAATTTCTTCAACCTGCCATTTGGGCAACGGAGATGGTGGAAAATTCATCCCTCTAATTCTGGAATATAAATAAATCTTAAATTTTATATAAAATAATAACTGTATGATTTTAAACTGTACGATTTGTTACATAAAAACAATTTGTTCTAATTGTGTAACAGGAATTTTCAAATGCATTAAGCTTGATTTTTTTTTTGGTTGAAATTTATTGAACTAGGCCTGAGTCAGTTCAATTATTTTTTATAAAAAGCGGAAAATCTAGTTAAATCTGACCCTACTCTGGAATAGACTGTTGTTGTTGTTTCAGAGCACGTTACAGCCCCTCGTCGGCGTTTATGTTTTTATATAAACATCAATTATTCAACTGATTTATTTAATTATACAAATTGCCAGAACTATTACAGCCAACGCATATTTTTTACTGCATCTTTAATGCCCTTAAATCACTGGTTTTTCTATCTCACTGTCACAGTAGTGAAACATTTTTATCAACATTTTAATACATTAATATATCTTCAAAGTTACCGCCAGCAATTCATTATTATTATTCTTTTAATAAAACGAAAACGCCACCATATTATTTGGTTTTGTTCCACAGTGCTGTTTTTTTCCAACGTTTGACATTTTCTTTATTAATATTATATTTATTTAAATATTTTTGCTAATATAAAAAAAAATTTTGAATCATAACAATTTATGATTATTTTCAATATGAACTAACTAAACTAAACAAACAAAAAAATGCTAAAAAAACAGGAACATAAAGTCGCATTTTTATGGCTAAAATTATTGTTAATTAAAAAATGCATTTTACACAAATAGCATTATCATTAATAATTTAGAAACTTTATTATCTTATCGTTAATAAAATTATTAATAACTATTTTTATCCGCACTAAAACTTTTTGCAAAAAAAAAATTCAAACACTAATTTTTTTCCAAGTAATAAACATCATTAAATTTGCAGCAATAATAAAAAAAGGAGCGAGAAAAAAATGTTGGCGAAATATATTGCAGAGTTTTATTGGCAAACAATACACCTGTGTATATCAAGTGTCAATAAAAATTGATTTACATAAATAATACAAACGCCAACACACGACTCCACTCTTTCCATGAATCCATATCCAAATATAGTTTAATGATAATTTGTATGCAATTTTTATTTCTAGCAAAATATTTGTACGTGTATTTTAAAAGGGTTGGTTTTGGGTTGTTAAATGTTGCTGCTTTTTGCACATAAAAAGAAAAGTTTAAAAATAAACATAAACGATAAATAAATGCCTGAATAAATACAAATAATGGCCATTTATTGCAAATAATGAACCAATATTTAATGAGACACAAACATAATTAAATTTAATTAAATTTTATTATCACACAGTTGAATCGCATCAGCAATAATAACAATTATTTTGTTTGCAGTTGATATTATTTTTTTTTGTATTGTAGTCGGATTTTTATTTTAATGAATATAAAATTTAATTTATTTCATTTTATTTATGATTTATTAAACACGATTTTGCATATAATTTTTATATAAAATTATGATAAATAAAAAAAGAAACAAATCCAGTTGATGTAACTTCGCTAAGCGCTCGGCCAGAAGAGGAACAGACGGCGGATTTTATTGGGTGCCCTGAGGAGACCTAAATCGATTTTTTTTTAAAGGAGAGATCATGTTTAATAAGTTGCATACGTAACGATTAATAATAACTGTCAAATCAACGATCGCCATATTCACACCGCCATTATGGCTTTGGAACTGAGAACAAAAAAAAATAATACCAGACTGTCACTCATCACACAATGAGATGGCTGATCTTTTCAATATAAGGCTTCATTGTGTTCCAGGCCACAGCGGTATACAAATGAATACTGAGGCAATTGACAAATGGAGCCAAAAATCTACTTAAAAATTTGCCTGACAATTATGGCGTCGCACTGCGTGACTTTTTGTACGATTAGAAAAGGGGGGAAGACCTGGTCCAAAGACCGGCACTGCGACACCTTGTGGATCCTTTGTGCCATAGATCTGTAAGTTAAATTATATCAATATCTGTATGACTCTCCTTATGAGAGTCAGCACAGATATTGGGGAAGCCCGCCTAATATCACCCGAATACTGAAACTCAGAATGAAAAACACGCCTTCTACTGTTACACTCGCAAAGAGTGTGTGGCGTTGTCTCATCATCCTCTAAGCATAAACAACACAAGGGCGAACGAACTTGGTTACTTTTTCACAGAAGATAATTCAGTTCAAAGTGATCAGAAAGGAAACCAGTAACAAGTTGTAAATTATTCCTGATGATGTTCAGGATGCCATAATATAAAAATGGTTGCACCAATGCTTTGGCCTGCCTGAAACCAGAATAAGTCAGCCACATTTCCTTTGCGGTCGACATGTCATCTATAAATATAACAGTCGCCCTAACTACGCCGCAAAACTGCTCTGGACCCATGAAAGGAGCGGCAGAGGCACTTCTGGCCAGTTCATCCGCTTACTCGTTTTCGGGATAACCGCTATGGCCAGGTATCAGGTAAATGGAAACCTTGTTCCGCATGGAAAGCTTTTGTAATGAGTCAAAGCACTCTAAATCCACCTTGGATCGGGGTTCCCATAAGGGACTTGAGAGTTGCCTGACTATCGAAAAAGATAGCTAAATGCGCGCCTCTAATGCTCCTATTTAATTTAATGTCAACACATTCGTTGATTGCCTCTATTTCTGCCTAAAGTATCATACGTCATTTGCCCTTGGGTAAAGAGATTTTTACGTTGGAACCAACAACTCCAGCTCCTACTCGATCTTCTGTTTTGGATCCACCCGTATAGCAATATAAACTTCTGAAATCTACAGCGGGACCATTTACGTGCCCTTGGTTTAATTGTGACACTGAATCTCCTGTGGAACCTCAGTTTACAGTTTATCCTGTCCGTAGGCATTCTCAGCAACCCTAAGCTGGCCATTTTGCTCAGGTCCAACGAGTGCATGTTGCCAACACAGCGAGCAGATCTCTCGAGACCAATCCAAGCCTCAATGGCTAAGGTTGGACATGACCTAACTGCGCTTGTTGAAAGAAGACACGCCAATCTCTGAACTTTGCAGAGTTTAGCTGTCACCGCAACCTGCCGAGTCTTTCGCCACCCAACAAACGATCACAGTATAGATCCACATATTTTTTTGTACGTTTAGGTGGCCAAAGTAAAAAAAGAAAACAAACAAAAAACTTATTTCTTATTAAGGAATTAGTATAACTTTAATACGTAAAATTTCCCAAGGAACTGTATTTTGATATGGCGCATCGTAATTAATCAAGAAGTCCATTTTGAACTTTATTTACGATATGTAATATTAGATTATTTCTAATATTATTATTTAATATTTCTGATGCATTTTCAAAAGTACTGTTTAGCTTTTGTAGAATATTATAAGTATATAACTTTGGCAAAAACTCATTGAAGTAAAAACTCACAAAAAGGAAACAAATAAGCGATTTATACGCATTTCTTGCGCAGTAAAAATAAAATATTCAGTCGGCAATAAGTTGAGCAACTGAGTTATCGGTACGAAAAAAAATAAGCAAAGTCTCCAGTTTTAAACAAAGAAAAATATGGTGCTTCAGCCTAGCCTGCTTTAGTTTTGGCATAACTCCGATATCGCGGAGTATAATAATTGATGAGGGTCTAAAATACTCAAGCGATGTGACAAAGAGCGCATTACTAAATAATAGATTATATGGAGGGCTCAGAGCTGAAGTGAAATAAGTGATAAAATATGAAAATTTTCAAAATTAGTGCGAAATTCTCAGCAAAGTTTAATTCTATTTAGTTCTGTAACGGTCTAAGTAAAAAAGTTTTTCTTTCCTAAGGTGGTGAAAAGCCCAAGTCGATGACTCTCATTTTCTAGAAATTAATGGCAGTTCATTTACTTAAACTCAAAATATCTTCGAATTGTCTTTTTGTGACTTGGTTCATTTCAGCTCTGAGCCCTCCATATGTAATCGAGAAAGATGCTGCCTACTTGACTTAGATCGAACTCGTTCAGTCTGGTTTTAAACAAAATATTTTGATCAAATTCATTTAATTTAATTTCAAACTATTACACTGGTCAACATGATTTCTATAGCCCGCATTTTTCTAGTCAAGTACAAGTACATATATACGGAGCATCAATGACTATAAATTACTTTTTTTGGAATTGACTCTGTATTCCGAGATTTTTCGTTTTCAAGAAAAAAGAGGATCACTCGAGAACTAGATCTTTGATTAAATTAAAAAACATACAGAAGCGTCGGAAACAAAATAACCTTTAAATTACGTCAGTCTTAACAGTCTTAAAGTTTTTATGGCAGATATTCAGAAAGTTTTATAAAGAAAAATTGCAAAAAAAAATCAAATTTTTCTCTTAAAAAACTCATTTAAATTTTAAACCGAAAAAGATTTTAAATTTACTGCCAGTTTGCCGATTTTGAAAGAAAATTTTCTTTCGTATAATTACATTTAAAACAAAAACAAAATTTTTAAAATTATTTTTCTTTCAAATGTGATAATTCAAAAGAAATTTTTCTTTCGATATCGACGAACAGGCAGTAAATTTTAAATTGTGATAACTTCGTTTGTTAGAAATAAAATGAGCTAAAATTTATTAAAACCATTTCGTAAATAATAAATAATTATTTATAATGAATGTAAAATAATAAAGTCTTTAATCAAAATATTTATTTTAATTTTTTTTTTTAAACTAGTTTTGCATGAAAAATAGTTTTATGAGTCCTCGATAAAAAATATTAACAAAACGAAAATTACTGCAAACAGAACATGAAAAATGCAATTCATACACAACTGTTATGAATAAGTTTTTTGAAAACTTAAGAAGTAGTAGGACACACAACCGTTAGAACACTTAGAATGACCTTGGGAATTCCATTTAGATTTTTTTAAAAAGTTGTAGAATTAACAAATATAATATATTAATCGAATACAGGGATGTAATCGTTGCATACGATATCATGTGCATTCGGTTAGATATTTTTAGTTGGAGATTGAGGGATTCATTTTCGAACAATGTGTTTAGAAAATAAATAAAAACTAAAACTAACATTTGATTCGCTGTCTCAAAAATACAAAAATCTTAGTTATCTTACTTCATGCTCCATATCTTGACATATTTCTTTAGAAACTAGATTAGGAAAACCTTTTAATAAAGGAAGAATTTCGGAGTTTTTTTTCAAAATTACAAATGGTGTAATTAAATTTAAAATTTTTATAATTTTGTCATTGAAAACAAATCTTGTTTTATTTGATAACACAATTCAACGTAAAATGATACAATTATTATTGATACAATTATCAATAAATTGTTTGAAGGTTGCAACATCAAAAAAAAAATAAACTGATCGAATCGTATAATATGTGATCAGATAGACCTCAGAGAACTTATTGAAACCAATTACAATTCTCACAAGAAATTTCGTTTTCACCTTACAGACAGTAAATTTGAATTAATTTTCGAAAAATACAGTTTTTAAATACTCACTCTTGCACGTGTATCAAAGAAAGTTCCACTAAAAAACCCTGGTGAAAAGTGTATGAAAAAACGTTAACTATTTTCCAAATGAGCCTTGTCACATTTTAGAAATACCAGTGCTATTTCCCTTAACCCATCTGTATGAAGAAACCAAATAAATCTTAAAGTATGCAATAAATTTAAATGACAAGAATATAAACACACAAATATTCATATGTGAATAAACAGATTGCAAAAAGATACACAAATAAAAAAAATTCAGCCATGAAAAACCTTGGCTAACATATATAAACGCCATTTTTTACGCAATACTGACAGAAAAAGCTTTATAACATGAGCCAAAAGTAAAGGGAACCGTGAGCTTTCTTTCTTATTTAATAATAAAAATGGTTTAATTTCAGATACACCAAGTATTTGTTTAGTTTTTACAAAAATATATAAACACACATGCAGGAAATATACACCACCCGTGATGTGTGTGTGTGTGTATGTGTGTGTGTGTGTAGCAACCCCCGAAAAACCAAAAACTCCATTTTAACATTTTACACATGCCAACATTAAAGTAACATTGAAACAAACACTTAAGCCCACTTACAAGTCCTGACACGATACACACCAGTTTGTCTGGATGTATGTATGTACGAGTATTTCCTACTCATTTTAAGCAAATATACCAGATTTCCTGTTTATGTTGGTGTTAGTATTGTTGTTAACATGACAAGACTACAACAAAACAGCAACAGCAGCAGCAGCAGCAACAACAAAAACATCAGCAAATAAAACAAGATTTTAATAATCATGAAAATTTATAAACAAAATGAACCATGTGGAAAAGTACAAGAGAATAAAAAAAGAACATCATCATGCTCCATTTAAGAATTTATTTGTATCTTTATCTCCTCACACACACGAGACGCTGGCGCTAACACACTGGCAAACAAACGGAAAAGCAACTTCCCTTTTTTTGGTGCATCGCTTCCTTCCGCTTTTCCTTTAAGGTGGCTGGCTGCTGGCTTGGTTGGTGGCTTTTGAGCCAAAGTGCGTGAGTGTTTGTGTGTTTGTGTTTTTTCTGTTTTTGAGAATAAAAGAAAAAAAAATATTGTTGCTGTTGTACACATAATAATGTGGCAACATATTTTTTCATTTTCTTGCTTTTACAAAAACAAAAGAAAAATATTTCTTTCCTTTGTTTGTTTGTTTTTTTTTTGTTTCTCAAACTTTGTTGTTGTCTATTATTTGAACAAAGTTTATTTAGTTTTGACTTTTCAGCCAGACATATTTACTGAAATAAAATTATTTTGGCAACAACATGGTGTGATTTTTTAGGCGGTTAGTCTGAGAATTGCCTTTGCGAGGAAATGATGCCAAGCAAAGTGGAAATATTGATTACTTTAATTGCATTTGTTGCCATGTATATTCGAATAAAATCAAATAAAAAAAATATTTTATCTAAATTTTTTATATATACGAGGGCGGATTGATATTGAAGCTACATAAGTAGGAAAAAAACATTTTTTTTTTGTTCAAAAACCATTTATTTCTCAACATAGTCTCCTTTTAGCTCAATACACTCAGTAAGACGATATTCCAACTTTTTTATGCCATCTGAATAAAACGATTTTGGGAACCCCTCAAAATACGCGTTAGTTTCGGTAATCACTTCTTCGTTTGAGATGAATATTTTTCCTGTGAGCCATTTCTTCAAGTTTGGAAACAGGAAAAAATCACTAGGAGCTAAATCTGGACTATAAGGTGGATGATAAACCAATTCGAAGGGTATTTCACGTAATTTTAGCATCGTATCTAATGCTGTCTGAACCGGTGCGTTGTCTTGAAGAAAGAGCACTTTTTTCTTCTTTAAATGTGGTCGTTTTTTCTTGATTGCTTCAATCAATTGATCCAATAATGCACGATAATACTTTCCTGTGATTGTAGATCCTTTTTCAAGATAATCGATGAGCAGCAATATTCCGTGTGCGTCCCAAAATACAGTGGCCATAACCTTGCTAGCCGATTTCACTGTCGCAATTTGAAAAAGAAAAGTTTTTGTGTTTGTGCTGCCATCTAGCGTTAGGTAGCTTCAATATCAATCCGCCCTCGTATATCAGCTGGCTTGCGCATAGACGCTTTTCCAAAGTACATTTAAATCCTATTTTTGGGAATTTTGAAAAAATTTTAGTCAAATAAAAATTCAGAGAAATCTGCAAGGTCTTCGTTTATTTCAGTGACAGTTAGTACAGTAGTTTTCCGATTTAACGAACATTCAATTTAATGAACATCGCATTTTACGAACACTCAAATGTAAAAACAGAACGAAAATGAGGATGAGCTTGATAAAACTGAAATTCTAAAGACCAAAATTAAAACACACGAAGATGTCATTAACCACTTCGAAATTTGTATTAAATGGACTCAGCAAAACGATATTAGTAGCAGAAAGTTAATATTAATATAGTTAACCTTTATGTGCTCCGAAGTCTACATTTGTAGTAATTTTGATTAAATTAGCGAATAAAATTTTAAATTGTCAGTAAGAGAGTTTGAGTTTTTTTTTTGTAGCTTCCTAAAATCTTGTTTTAAGCAGATTTAAACGTTAATGATGTTAAAATAATTATTTCCGAGGTGTCAAAGCGATGTTATTTACAATGAGCATCTCTTGGCCGGTAGTGTACATTTGCAGCAGTCACTATGTGATTTGTATACAAAGAAAATTTATTTTTTACGGATTGCCTTTGTGTTTATTTTTTTACATTTATTTTTGCTCAGAAGCTTCATGATACTACCGAGCAACAATGTCAAATTTTCTAAACAGCAGCTCGACTACTGGAAGATAAAGCAGCACCAATCTCAACCATTTGGAACCAATTGAACCAAAACCTTCACAGATATTATAAGCCATGTGGAGAAATAACAGTGAATGAACAATTATTCGGATATCGTGGACGAACCAAGTTTACCCAAAACATATGTACCTTCAAAGCCTACGAAATATGGTATCAAGGTCAAAATCATTTTATTCTCTCAATAGCAATATTTTCGTAGGAAAGAGCCTTAATACAAGCCGATCTATGAATGTTGGGGAGAATTTTATAAAAAAAACTGGTTTCTAACCGACAGAATATCGGAAGAACATTTTGGATCGGTACTTATTGTCTAAAGGTCTTGCAATTCTTCGTATTGTTAGCTAGAATAAAACCTTTGTATCAGATGAAATGAAAGACCATAAACATGCAGTTTATTCATCAGTTTTTGGTTTTTTGGACTCAAAGTTTGCACTGTCATCCCATGTACCAAAAAAGGAATGGCAATTGTAATTTTATGTAGTAGAACTCCGACTAAAGCTATTGTGCCAAAGAAACAATATAGGCTGCAGTATATTCTTGACAATAACTCAAGCAAAGGACGCGTTCTCTGCGTTGTCTGCATATTTTACTAAACGTGAGACATTGCGCTTGCCGTTGGCAATGTTTTTTAACTTGTTAGATAATAACCACATTCAGCAAACAGACAAACGCAGAAAGCTTTTGTGAAATTTAGCAAAACAGATGTTTATGCCAGCAATTAAAAAGCGCTCAGAAATTTCAATGGTAATAGGTTACATTCCAAAATAAAATTATATAAATATTTTTTTATTGTTTATAGGGATAAAGTTGTACAAATATAATACTACTCCAAATGTAGTTGTTCGGCCGCTCACGTAAGTTTTCGATCCCGAGCACGTAAAGGTTAGGAGAGCTTCAAGAATATGCCATTAAAAAAATATATCCATTTCAATAAGCAGATTATGTTTATCCAATTTTTCTCATACATATTTTCTAAAGAAATATTTATTTTAAATTACTATAATTTTAATAAAAATTGGCAAAAAAAAACTAAATGCACCAAAATTATAAAAAATAAGTATTAAGAATTTGTTGGACGTTTTTCATGATATTCAGCAGATACATAAATCGATCTTATACTCTTTTGTCACATATTTCAGAACCTATTTTTTCCCGGGCCTTCACTGTTTTGGCTGTTATTTCGTTTAATATACATATTTCTGAAAAACTTTTTTACACAATTCTTTTAAATGCTCCAACTTTTAGTTACTAGTATGTATGTATGACTCCGTATGATTTTTATGATTTTTTATTTATATACTTTTTTAAATTAATAATGTAATGTTTTATTTCTAAACTCCAAAAAATGTTCAGTCATTAAAATTTTACTACAATTTCTTTATTTCGTATTCATTTAATTAGTCGCAACTGTTAATTTATTACATTATTATTAAAATCGTTCTTCCCCTTCCTTGTGTCACGCCCTGATAGTAAAACCACTTTTAATATTTGCTTGTATTTTAAAGTACAGCTTTTCAAAGGTCAGTTTCGAAAGCTTTTGGGCCACCCTCGTTTATACATGTATGTGTTTTAGCAAACTACTAAAGACACTTTTCAGCACAAAAAAAAACCAAAAGAAAATTCAACTTGCAAACTTAAGGTGTCTGTGGCATGCATGTTTTACACAATCTTCATTCTATAATTTATGTAATAAATGGAAAAACAACAATTGTGTGATACCGAAAAGTCTGTTTTATTTAAATACGAATATGTTTCCTTTGAGAAGGCAGCAAGCAGTTGATTCTGATTTTGCGTCTTTCAAAAATTATGTGAAAAAGATGATAATGATCACATAAAAAAAATAAAAAAAAACAAAACAAAAATGTTAAAACGTTTTACTACTCATATACTAAATTTTTAATTTTATAACTTTATGATTTGATAAGTACTCTTTGAAACAAAGAGAAATTATTTAAATGTAGACAATAAATATAAAAATATAATACGAGTAGTTTTCGTTCTTTAAGGCAAACAAACACCTTGAAAAATTTATTTTTTTTTTAAATAACTTTATACTTGTTTCAAGGCAATTTGTAGATTTTAAAATGAAATTTACATTATTTTGTATGTTGAAACAGTAAAACTATAATAAAACAACCTCAGACAATATTATGTCATTTGTGAAGAGACAAACAACAAAATGGGAAATTGTTTCTACAAGTTCTGACATCTGTTTAGTGTCGCCAAACTGGTTTTTGAATTATTCGAAAAATCGTTTTTTTTAATTTTTCTTTTCTTTTAACGGTTCCAATAAAAGCACGGTTTTCTAGTTGTTCGACAATCTGGGTTATCTCGAATTATTCGACAAAGCTAAATACGAGTACATTTGGTTTTATTTCTTTTGGAGTTTATGTAGTAAGCAGGCAATCATCATATCATGTTGAATGTCATTCATAAGGTAATTTAATAAGTTCATGCATCCATGAACTCAAGTCAATTCGCTATCTCTCTCTCTCTCTCTCTCCCTCTCTCTCTGATTATTAAACACCATACATAATAAATTACCGATTAGTTTTTTTAAATGGCGTGTGACACGAAGAAATAGATCAGCTTGCATGTAGTTGATATAAATCAAATATATATATTAATGTTAGTGCTTTTCTTTTATTTAAAATTGTATGTAATTTTTATGTAAAATAAAATGCTGAATATATTAATTTAAGTTATGAACCAAATAAATTTTTATTTATAAAAATAACCTTTTGAAATAAGATATCGGCGCACATCTCGAATAATATATTTATTAAATAAAAAAAATTAAGTTTAGTTGATTTTATTTAATTTTTAAAAAGATATTTGCATTTAAATTAGGCTTTATAACCAGTACGATATTCATTTATGTCGACTTTTCGATGCTTCGATTAATCAACTAAAACAAAACAGAACGTAAATTAAGTTTCAAAAAAATTTGATTGAAAAAAATTGGTTATAATTATAATTTTTTTTTTCATTTAAATTGATTTATGTGATTTCTAAAGTAATTTAATGCAATAATTAAATTAAATGAGCTTTGGCCAGAATAATTAAAAATGTCTTTGGATTAAAAACTACACAGTTCCACTAAAATTCGTAACTTAATTAAAAGTTTAAGGTGCCGATCATGGCCTTACTTTTGACTTTTTAAATCCAGATTTTAAGAATATCCTTTCTAATCATAGACGTTTTGAAAATATAAAAATCTTTTCTAACTTATTGTTATTCCTAGAATTTGTGGATAATTATAATTGCTTCAATTCATCAGATATGTTGCCGGTTTTTTGTTATTTCACGTTCTATGTTGTTGATGTTTAGGAATTATACATCATCATTAATAGTCCATATTAATTAATTACTCCATTCTATGATAGCAGCATCAAGCGGTCCCATAAAAATTTTATTTATTCCCAATTTTCAATACATTATTTGTTAGAATGCTTTCGAAAAAAGAAATTTTACAAAAAAGTTTCACTCGATTTAGTCGATTAATCGATATAAATTGCTCAAATAAATCTTTCTCGAAATTTGTTATTTCTTATTTGACTACAAATTGTTCGATTAATCGATCAAACATTGTTCGAATCAATATTCCAATAAAATATAAATCAAGCACATAAATTTAAATAAAAAATATGAAGTTAAGTTCTTTTTTAATTAGCACAAAACAGAGATGGGACTGCGGGAAGCTAAGAACTCACACACACTATCAAACGACAGTATGATCACATTATCAATCACCCATGAATACAAAACGATATTGTTTTGCCTTGTTTACTTCAAATTGTTATTCCAGTTGTCGTTATCGGATATTATCGATGACTGTCAACATATAATTTGAATTCTACAAGAAAATTTGACGGCGATATTGTTTTGAAACGAAACTTTCGTTCTAATATGAGATTTTGTGTTCTTGTATTTTCATCATCACTCGAGTCTAAATTTATATCACAAGTAAAAAACATTTCAACTTTTAATAAAATTTTTGTTTAAAATTAACAAAAAAAAACCACACAGCTGTTTCAAATATTTAGAGATGAGTGTTTGATATGTTGACATAAACGATGAATCGTCAACGTCGTTGTCATCCTGTTATAGAATGCAAAAATGTCATTGAATTGATGACGACGTTGAAACAAAATTATATTGACAATAAAATGATGGCGACGTTGACGACGACAATTGGAATAAGGGTGAATAGTCGGCTGCAGATCCAACCGAAATGGAAAAAAGACCAAAACGATGAAATGCTTTAAAATTTTCAGGTTCAAATCTCCCCACCAAAAATTCAAAATAAACTTAAGATGCATGCCAATAGCTAAACATTTCAATTCAGTTTTATTTAAAACGCTTTCCTTAAATATGCTAATGACAATAATAGCGAAATTATGAATTTCAAGTTATATACAGGGTGTTCCAATAGGATGCTTCGTTTTAATAGCACATCTTTTCAACAGTTGTGATGAGTCAGCCCATAACTGCTTCACAGATGACAAGAAAAAAACCACGATATTAATAAAAATGGAATGATTAAACTTCAAAGGCGCATTGAAATAATTAAAATTCTGTAAAAAAAAATTGTGAAAATATCGGGGTTACCGCTTGCAAAATACGAGTACCTCGTCGTGAAATACCTTCTCGGTCAGCAATTGTGAAACTATTGGGCAATTTTTAGCTGTCGTGCACGTCGCTCAAGAACAAGTGAAAATAATGTAGCCCACAATGTTGAGGAAATCCCAGATTTGTCTCGTCAATTATGATTTTGCATGAAGACTTAAGGCGCTCAAACTTCAGTTAATACAAAAACTCACGCCTACCATCGCTCTTTTGTGTGTAAAACTGGCGGTGAGATATCTCGAAGAGGCGAAAACAATTGGCCACAAAGATCTTGTGATTTAACACCTTGTTTTTAATTTTCTTCTTATGGACAACGTGAAAGAAAAGGTGTACGCCAGTGTCTCACAATCGATTCAGGATCTCAATGATGGAATTCGTGAAGTTAACGAGAAACGAATTGGCGATGGAAAATTGCATGAAAAGAATATGATGCTGCAAGCGTAATCGTATCGTGGCTGATATTTTTTCCCTCTCTTTACAGATAAATAAATATACGATGATTTGGCTTAAAGAGACTCGTTTTAACATCAAAATCAAAATGAATCGTCCTATGGGAAGACCCTGTACATTAGCAAAGTCAAATAATAGTTACGTGCTTCAAAATTTCTTTATAAGTATGCAAATCTCGAAACATTTTTGTATAAATTCTATCCATGCACACTTTCTCACACTGATTTGTTAGTATTCACAAACGGCCATGTGCCATCACGCCATTCATGTGAATAGAGCCCATCTCCATTCCAAAATAAACGCAAACAAATCAACAACTCCTGAATTCTGAACATCAAGTTAAAAAATGACTCGCCTTTAAAACTGAAAGACCAGGCAGGGCACAGTCTGGTTCGATCACACGTTTTAACAAAGATTTAATGAACTAAACATGTCGCACCAATTGACAATAAACTACTTCATATATCGATCAATAACAACAAAATCAACAATAATGAAGTAAATTAATATTTCATATTTATTTAAATCATAAAGATGCATTCATTTGATGCACTTGTGATGTGTATTTGTGTGTGTGTGTGTGTGTGTGTGTGTATGTTTGTGTTCTGTGTTTTTTTTTATTTTTCTCAAAGACATTAAACACTTGTTGAAGAAGTCTCGAGATGAAGTTTAATGAGTTTAACATTGATCGCAACTCATCGGAAAGGCAGTGGTAGCATAAGGAAAACGAAAAAAAAATTACACTAATCATATCAGTAACAGCTCATCAGCATCATCAGCCCTTAAGGCAATACAATTTGATCACTGATGCACAGATCAGTTACTATTCTACAGCACGAAGGCAGAGTTTCTTAAATAAAAACTAGAACATGTATTTTGTATTTTTTTTTAAGTTTAAAATTATTTCTTTAAAATATGTATGCATATTATTTAAACATTTATTTTTAGCGTTTTAAGAAACTCTGGCTTTTTTTCTCGCACTCTTCAACGCGTAAATAAATAAGTGAGATCAATAAATGCTTGATCATGATCATTAGCAAATCAAAAGAAACAGCGCAATCATCACTTTTGTGTGTAGTTTCAATGAAATATATAAATCTCAGAAGCATACAAAGGTTTTTTTTTTACAATTCGTCATATTTAATTGAAGATTTCATATTTTATTGACTGCAGTCTAAAGACCGCTTCCTCCACAAGGTGTGCCCGGCTGGCCAAACAATAAAACCTTTATTTATTATTTTTTTTTGTAATTTTATATTTAATTCTTTTTTCTGACAAATCACAAATCATTTTTATGTCATCAAGTTCAAATAAATACTTGACTAAATTGATTAATATTGTTCGTTATTTTTATTCCCATTAAAAATCTCTGAGATATAAGTTTCATTTTTAAAGTAATGAATTGGAACTAATTTTTAAGCCGATAAAACCAATCAACTCGTTTGTAATAATTTTAGATTTTTTTTCTTCACTTCACTTACTTGTGTTTGATAATCGTTCTCGCCACGCCATTGGATTTGCTACGAGACCTTGCAGGCCCGGCCAATACAGATGTGTTCTGTCTACCATATGACCGGCATGTGTTTTTAATGGGGCTCCTTGATTTTGTGACAAATATTGAGCCATGCCCGCTGCCGCTGCTGCTATAGAGAAACGTGGTATGCCACCTGCAAAAATTTGCGATAAACAAAAGAAAGTTATGAAAAATTTTTGATAAAGAACTCTACGATATTATTTGTCGTTGGCTTAATATAGAAAACGCATATCTCGATTATTTTTCGAAACCACATTTACTTAACAAAATATATGTTCGTGTTTTTATGCAATTTTATTTTGTTTATTGTTTTTTTTTTCCATGGGAAAGGTAATGAAAAATTAGGTAGTTTTTTCTCTTTAAATGAATGCAACTAAAAAAATTTATACGTTTAAACTGGCGGTCGGATTTCGACTTGAATTCAAATAAGATTTTAGAAGAAATTACATAAACAGCCGGGAGATTTCTCCCTTTCCCCAAAAAGGGGCTGTTCACATATATCTACGCATATCAATTGTTCGCGTATTATATGTTTGTGAACAGCCCTTTTTTGGGAAAAGGGAGAAATTTTTCATTCATAATTGGGCGGAAAGTAAAAGTGATTCATATAAAATTATTTAAAATCCCTCGAATTTTTAATATTTATTTAGTGCACACTACAAACGTTTTAAAAATATATTTAACAAAATGCGGCTTGTTTCAGAAAATCTATGAAAGCGGAGTTTGATAGAGATCGTTTAGATCATGATTTTGATAAATATGCGCAATACTATAATCTATATATAAATAGACAAAGACAAAGTTTTAGATCCCCTTTTTCCCCTTTGTTTGCCAATCGATTTTCTTCACTCTTTTACCAAATTGTAGACATGGTAGTGCTTTAGTGACCCGACTATATATTATTTAAATCGGTTCAGTATTAAAGGAATAAAAGGCTCATAAAGTTGACACCACTGCAAATGCTAAAAATACACATGTACACGCATTCACTTATGTAAGTATTGTGGTTCAAGTAAAAACATAAGCAAAGCAATGAGAGTGTTTAAGAGTACCTACATACATATACATATCGTCGGTATCCTGCAAAAAAGTTCTAAGTCCACTTTTTTGCGAAATGGAGTTAATGATGCAGAAGTGTCCCTAAAGTCATATCCTACGTGCTGCAAAAAAAATCCCGTGCCTTTTTAGAATATTTTTGTAGCTATTGTTTTAAAACAAATTATCCTATAGCCAAAGCACCAAAACATGTACAGCAAAAAAGTCCCAAGTGAACTTAGAAGTAAAGTAAATCCTCATAATATAACGCAAATGCAGTTTTCCGATTTTCTGGATTTATCAAAGCTATTAGAGTTTATAAAAAACAAAAATTTAGACGAAAATTGGGATAAAATAAACTGGTTGAAAGTAAAATCTTTTAGGTACCAAAAGACTAAACCTGGTGTAATAGAGTATAAATACACCCATAGTGAAACCCATAAAGAAATACGTATTTTTGGTAAAGGTCGGCCCTTGAATTTGGAAAAAGTCAACATTGAAAAGGTGCACAAAAGCAACCTTCCTATAAGTATCAAGAAGAAGAAAGATTTACTTAATCTTTGTACATCAGGAGCTATACCGGAGGAGTTTCATCACTGGTACCAAAGCTTGAATGCATGCAAAACCGTCAGAAATATGCCCCCAGAACCGGATATATATAATAAATCAGAATTAGATCAAGATATAGTACCAATTTAATACAAAGATTATAAAAAAAAAACTACAGTGTAGCCTCGTTGAACGCAACCCTCGATATGCGCAACCCCTCGATAAACGCAACACCCAATTTCTTAACATTGGTGACTCTTTAAACGCAACTTTTCAAAAAACAAACCCTCAATTAACCCAATTTTGCAGAACAAGTAAGGCTTTTTTTGTTTTTTTAGTTTGGTTTTTGATAAATAAATTCAAAACTAAAACGTGTTTGTAAAATCTTATGTTTAAGTGCAACAGTCTAAGAATGACAAATATTTTGTGCGTATTACTTCTGTTTTTGAAATCAATTTAGTTTAGAAACTTCTTTGTCTATGAATGACAGAGGAGAATAGCTGTTCTTTGGAGGATATAATGGCATTGCAAGAGATTCGTGAAATTGCAGTTCAAAAAAATATGACAAGCACAAAAACTCAGTCGAAAATTTCAGACTTTTTCCCTTAAAAACATGAATCTTTAACTCGATAACAACCATCAGTCCAATTGAATGTGTATTTTATTAATTTTTTATTAGATGTATATTTTGTTTTTCCGTATTTATTCATTATTTCAATCAAATAAATACGATTATTAAAAGCTAATCTTAGCTATTTTTTTTATAAAATTCTTGATTGGTTTAAAATGAGCTTTTAAATAGAAAAATATGACTAGAAATTTGTGACTTGGTTTGCGCAACAACTCAGTTATCGCAATAGCCCAAAATTTCTATTGGTTACGTTCACCGAGGTTACACTGTATTTTCTTAAAAAAAATTCCATGTCCATAAAATAATATTTGTTAATGCAAAAAAAGTATTACATTTCATTTTTGTATAAAAAAAAAATAAATAAATAAAACTGAATTAAATTTGTTGCTTTCATTTTAAAGTTAAGCCTTTTAATTTAGCTATTTAAAGATTTTTCCGGGGCCCATAAACTTTAAATCGCCAATAACACAGAAACACAATTATGTGTCTTAGGACTTTTTTGCAGGATACCGACGATATAAGTAATGTGATTTTTTTTTTTATAAATGTGCATGTTTTTATGGTGAAGGGAAGAAGTAATTAGGTAGTTATTTTATATTTAAATAAAGGCAATTAAAATAGGTACACGTTTAAACTGGCGGTCGAATTGCGACCACTAGGTGTACACTAGTTTGATTAAAATGACTTAATCGTTTTTTAAAGTAAGGCACACAATTATGAAATATTTTTGAAAGTTTAGTGGGAGCTTAATAGGGTTTTAAGATGCCTTAGAGAGCTTAAGTTATCATGACTCAAATTGGAAATAACCAAGGCTTGTTATTATTAAAATAAAAATTCAAATGCAAAGACAAAGACAAAGAAATTTTGGACGAACTGACAACGAACACATTATTAAGGACAATAACTGTCTCAGCAAAAGGGAAACTATTTTTTCTGCCGTCGAAAATTTGACAACAAAAATAAGAAACTGAATGGAAATGAAACTGATTTATTGAATCCTTTGGCGGTCTGAAAATTAAATTTTTTTAATTAAAAATTTAAGAAATTCAAGGGAAGTTCAAGTATCCTCTCAATACTTCGTTTGACAGATATAATAATAATAATAATAAAGACATTTAAAAAACCCTTGAAAATTTTACAAATAAATTACTATTAAATAATAATTTTTATTTAAAAAGGAAGTTTTATTTTAATTAAAAACAATTAATATTTCGCCAATTTTGAGTTGATAATTTAAATTTAATTAGAAAATTCATACAAGTATATGGAATTCCAGGGAAAGCGGTTTTTTCATACCCGTATCCCGGCAAGTGAAATCCCAAAAACCTAATAATTAGACATGAATCAAGAAAACAAGATTGCGCATTGCGCAGGTCTGTTATTTTGTTGTGTGTGATTGTGTTGTGTTGTGACGTAGATATAGAATATATGCTGTAAGCAAAAGTACATTTTTGTATGGAAAGCAGGCCGAAATATAAAACTTTGGTAGGCCGAGGAAGCTCTTCTTCAAATAGCTTCAAGTCCAAACTCAAAAGTTTTACTCGACTGCATCTCTTTTCTTTCTCTTTAAAATCTTTTTTAAATCGATGCAACCATTTAGAAGTTATTTGGTTACTTCCAGTTTTGTGTCAAAATTCTCTTACACTTTTTACTTACACTTTTTAATTATTTATATTCTATGATGACGTAGATGCGCAGTAGAAATTTATTTTGTACGACTAAGTGCGCAATCTTGTTTTCTTGATTCATGATAATTACATATAAACAACAACAATATCAAATAAATTACAAACACCGATAATATGAAAAAAATAAAAAATATATCTCAGCCATTTATAGTCCGATTTCGGTGATCCCAGCTACCAAAGCCATATCTGAATGATCAGTGTTTTTCTGGAGAAAAACAACAATAATATTTGGTTACCTATATTTTGCTGGTTTTCAATACCAAAAATATCGAATTTGAAAATTAATTTCACAAGTTATCTGTTAAATATGATTACCGGCCTATAAGAATACAGAATGTAGAAAATTCAAACCGAGTAAATAACTTATATTTAGTACACAATATATGTACTCTGTGCTGAAGAGTATAAGAATTCAGGGACGGTTTCGGAAACAAGTAACAACAAAATGTCAATAAAATTCAGTTATGCCAAACAATTAGTGTTTTCCAAAAAAAAAAGTCATTAAAAGCAGTTTCGAATCGTGGATTTGGGGCCCATATGGCATTTACACCAGACTAAATCTAGTACTTACGACATATCGAGCAAAATCTTTTTGGTTTTGACTAGAATTCCCATACAAAACAAAATCTACTGCGTCAATAGATTTTGACAAAATCTACTCAAAATCTCGTAGTACTGAGTGATACAACTATGGTTTTTCCTCAATTGTACTGAAAAATACTACGCTGTTCAATGACAATTCTTTGAAGGGTGTGCTCGCCAGCTGCTTCTCAGTTGAATGATAAATTTTGTATGTAATTTGACATATAAAATGAAAATTCAAATTAACTGTTCTATTTTTGTTTATGGTTGCCTTGTTTTTATCACATAATCAATTCAATTACAAATTATTGGCTTTTGAATTCCAATACAATTTAAATGATCTGAATATAAATATTGACATTTAGACGTTGATAAATAAATGGATAAATTAACATGCCTAATTTCAACAAAAGAGTCGTTTCGTGTTTATTTTTTTTGTTTTTGCATTTAACATTTTACGCATATTTTTAGCTCTTTCTATTTTTAATGACTATTATTTGGGCTTTTTAATTGATTTGACAGTTATATATATAAATAATCATTACATTTTTCTGACAAATGATTGACATTTAAGCGGTTCGTTTTCAATAGTGCTATTAAATAAATTATGCAAAACAAAACACAGAATAATGGCGGTCATAAACTGAAAGATTTTGTTAATTGCACGCAAATAATTATGACCATTTTATGAACTTTAAATTAATCAAACAATTTCGTATTACGAATATGTATTTAAGTCAGGAAATTTAACAATTATGACTCGTCATAAAAATCAGTTCTTTTATTATTTCTAGTAAAAAAAAAATCAAGTTTTGTTTTTTTTTGTCAGTACAATTAAAAACTATTCGAAATCATTTTCGTTGTCTAGTAGAACATGGAGCTTCCATATAAACAGGTTATTTTAGGGGGGAGAGGCAGTACACTCACAATATTATTACAGTAACGGACTGTACGTTATTCAAGAAGTAATCCGTTCAGTCATTTTTAAAAGAATAAGCATTTAAAATTGTAAGCAATTTTATTTTTAACTGATTCTAATATTCATTTAAAAAACTAAGGACATATTAATACGGATTTTTGGTTACTTTCAATATTGTCGGTTGTCTTCAAGTGCTGTTTTTTTCTTTGCTTGCTTTATTTGATTTGTTTGAGATTTCCTCTCCTACGCAAACAAAGGAAAAATCTTTTATTTTTACGGGTTTAAGTCAATTAATTTTTTAACATTAAAAATTAAATGAACTTTTGGTTCAATTTAAATGAAAAATGAGTAGACCGGTTTTTAAGTGAACTTTCATTTGTTTTAAATTACAATTTCAGTTAATTTTACGAACAGATTTCCTCTCCTACACAAACAAAGGAAAAATCTTTTATTTTTACGGGTTTAAGTCAATTAATTTTTTAACTTTCATTTGTTTTAAATTACAATTTCAGTTAATTTTACGAACAGAATATTTTGAGTGTATCATAAATATATTTCAACATTGCTTTATTAATAAAAATAATTGAAATTTACGGAAAATTTTTTAATGAAAAAAGAAATTTGTTAATTACAGATTTGATCCCGAGCTGTACAAGCGCTTTTTAACTTTGTAGATAATATTTAACTTTTTAATTTCAGAACATATGGGATGTACTATGAGCATCTTTGCTTCGAAATATTTCAAATTTGAATTTCTTCTTGATTAAATAAATGTGTAACTGCGTACTTAATTCAATAAGTCTAGGATAGCACCTCTTATTTTGTCCACTCATTATATAGGATTGAGTCACTATGGAGCGTTAGCTATCTCTACGCTTAAGTAAACAAACCGTGGGCACTAGTGGCTCTGAATTAAAATATCTGGAAAGAGAAATAATTCGATAGTGGGGTGCCGCAGTAGACTTACGGTTAAGGCTGCATGAAAAATCGCCCAAAACAAAAAAGTTTACAAAATATCGGCCAACTTAAAAATTGCCCAAAAACTATGAAATAAAGCCCAAAAAATCAAAAATGAAATATAGCCCAAGAACTATGAAAAATCACCCATTTTTTATTAATTTTTATTTATGTATGTATTAAAAAAAAATTAAAAGGTTTTTAAATATAAATTTCAATTGTGTCTGTTACTACTGAACGGCAGTAAGGACATTGATATTGATCACTTCCATTGGCCAAAATTCTAGCTTGCAGTATTAGTACACATTCCCTGTAACATTTTAAATATCTGCATGTCAAAAAAATGACGTTAGCATTCTTTTGCATCAATACTACGCATATAGATGAGCCTTTCTCATCTATCTGATAATGTTCTTCAGTAGTTGTTTCTACTTCAGATTCTGTATCAGAAAGTTCGTTCTCGAATATGTATCCTAATATGGTTCCCAATCTGAGCAAATATTGTTTTTTTTGGGAAAGCAATACAATTCAAAAATCGATTCAAGAATCCATAGAAGTAATGAATCTACATTCTAAAGCAGCTATTGCCTCTTAAATTTTTCGAACATTTTCAATATATTGGTGTCTTCAATTTTTTTTACCCATAATACCACCACTCTCTATAAGTAATCTAAAGTTTCTACTTTTGGAATATTCTTCTGTTCGAAGGACTACAACAAATTTGAAGAAATTACCACGTTTTGGAAAAATGTGTCCTAGTACTCCATTATAAGCTTCAATATCTGAAGTAGATCTGGTGCATAATTTATACACACTGAAAAGTTTTCTGGTTTTACCTGTAATAATTGAAAACAAAAATATAACTACATTTTGTTATAATGGAACCTTAGAACTTTACTTTTTGTATCCATTGTTTATCAAGACAGTTGCAAAATTGTTGGAACTTGCAGATCTCGTTGAAATGGCTTATTTCTTCCTTTTTAAGTAAAAATGACGCGGGTATGATTTTCGCCGGTAACAATAGCAAACGCAAAATTTTATGGTAGACATCATACCCTCTTCGGTTGGATCTTATGAACTCTGGAAAGTTTTTAAAATTTCGTGATATAATACGCCTTATTGCCTGTCCAAAATGAAATGAAACCAGCACCCATGAATCTTAACATGTGGGAAGGAGATTTTCTCCACCATAGTGTTGCTTACTATGGATTTGCTGCAGAATATCTTTAGCCAGCAGCGCCGTTTCAGAAAATACCATGGTGGAGAAAATCCACAAGCCCGGCCGGAGGCCGGCTACGTAGAAAAACTTTAGTAATAAAGGTAGAATATCTTAAAATTTTTAATTAATTTGCAAAAACGCTGCTGCTTACTAAAGACTGTCAGCGTAGCAGGCCTTCGGCCGCGCTTGATAATTTTCTCCACCATGGTGTTTCCCGAGATTGCTCTGCTTACTAATGATTTTCTGCAGAAAATCTTTAACTGAATACTTGATTAAGCGCCGCCCTTGTGCAACTTACTGCATTTGTATATCCAATTACTCCAGCGGTAGTAATGCAATTTTTTTATATCTTCAATTGCTTTCAGTTCTTCGAACAAAGATTCATGATCGCCATGATTATTCTGAACGCATTTGTTAGGTTTCACAACCGTTCCAGTGTCAATTAGAAACTCTAACCGAGCTTTATAATTTCCAGTATAACACACGTAATAAATTTTAATAGCAACTTTCGTCTTTAGCTTACATAAACTATTTTCATCTGTTAAATATATTAGCTTGCTATTAAATTTGTTACCGGCAATATATTCGAATTTCAATTGTTCCATTTTCACTTGTTATTATTTTTATGTTAGAAGGTCAATAGCTTAAAATCAACTAAGTAGTGATAAAACATCAATTTCGTAAAGGAAAAATCTTGATTTTACAGCATACACCGTAAATTTTAGGCATAAATTCAAGAATTTTTGCAAACTTTAATTATGAAACATCGCCCAAAATTGTGGGATATTTCATAAATATTTTTGGGTGTTTTTTCATAACCAGAAAAATACACAATGAAAATACACCCAAAAATTATGAAAAATTGCCCAAAATTTTTGGCCTATTTTTCATATGAAATATGAGCCAAATTTGTATGCGAATATTTTGGGCGATATTTTATAAATTTTTTTGTGCGTTTTTGTTTTGGGCGATTTTTCATGTAGCCTACGATTAATATGCTTGACCATCAGTCTGGGTACTGGGAATTGGATTACCGTTAAAGTTTCTGGGAGTTTCTATAAATTAGTGGTTAAATGGTAGTAATGGTTATCAAATGTAGTGAAAAAAATTTGCACAATTTCAAGTAAATCGGGTCAGCCCCATTGTGCATTTCAATACAAGGAAAACAGACAAAAAAGTTTCAAAAACTTTTGTTTGTTGAGGGTTTTTTTAGCTAGTCTATAAACATGTATTTGATTGGTGCCAATGCCACATCATCAGTAGACCTTAAACCATATTTTTGAAAAGTTTCAAACCTCTAATCATATACAAAAACTATTAAAAAAACCAATGAGAATTTCAAAAATTACAAAAGTATAAATTACATGTATATAGACTAGCTAAACAAACCCTCAACAAACAAAAGTTTTAGAAAATCTTTGAAAACAGATATCGAGGCAATCTCGATTAACAATTCGGAGTGGTATTAAAGACGAAAAAAGAAATCCGAAAAAAGTACGTCTGTCAATGACACTTCCCAACGGGGAATGTATATAAAGAGGCCCCTCCTGTGTTGAGATTACCACACCCAGCATGACTTTACCCAACCAAATTATTTATTTAATTTTCTTGCGTATTTATTTGAGAGTACGTACACTCAAAAGAAAAATCAATTCAACCGTACTTAAATCTAGGATTGATTTAAGTACGGTAATAGCGGTTTAATAGTACGGTAATCCCAGATTTACTAAAATCAAGTACAGAAAGATTGATTTAAGTACGGCCTATTAAGTGCTCAATATAATTTTTTAGTTTATTCAAGATTTTTTACGTGATTAAAGAATTTTGTGCTCATTTAAAAGAACTATTGGTTGGTTGGATTGGTTATGTTGGATTAAAGTAATCTCGTTTTCCGAATGATTAATTATTGTTATTTGTACTCAAAATTTTGAGTACGACTCGTGCTCAAAGTAAGTAGAAAACACTTGAATTTAGTACGACGTTTTTCTTTCTGTGTAATGAGTTTTTGCGATACTGGGCCACACTGTTTGTATGCGAAATAAACGTTTTGCAACAAATTTTTCGGTTAATTTCCAAATTAAAAACGAAGGTCCATAAACGCCCTTTTATTCTCCATTATAATCCCATTCCATAAAATGCACGTGTAATGCGTTCGTTTTTTAAGCGTCGGTCCGAGAAACTTATTAAACTTTGAGTTTAAATAATCCTAAATATTCTCAAAGACTGCACCTTTGAAAATTTCACAAAACTCTAGAGTCTAGACTAAAATTTGATTCTAACCAAATGGTCGCTCAAAAAATATATCAATTCACCCAATATGTTCCCCGTTTTCACCCACACACATACACACACAACAAACAAATTTTGAAAAAAGAAACTTACCTCCCGTCAAAGCACTTAATCCCGCTGATGTAACTGGTGGTGGTTTTGATAAAATCGTATCGATACCATGTGGATTTGCGGTGCCCTGTGTCAGTGTATTGGTTGTGCCCGCATTCGAGCCCGAAGAATTCGAACGAATCTCGCTAATCATATGGGAGTTTTGAGCAACACCATAGGAACCATTTAGCGTAGTAGCATTACCCGCCACATTAACAGTTTTCATTTCGGTCATGGAATGTAAAGCGGCCAAGGGAGGACCCAAGAAACTTAAAGGCAATTTATGATCCATACCAATATTATTATTATTGTTATGTATCCCTAAGGGATGACCCGTATTGGAAGACGTAAACTTACGACTTGAAAGATTTTCGGGACTATAATCCGAGGGCGGAGGACTTGATTCGCTATTGTTGCCAGCCTCTTCGCTAGAACGCTGGCTAACGGAAAATGATTTTGAACTATCTACACCGGGACTGGAGTTGTTGTCATAACGTGATCTTTGATTTAAAGAGTTGTGACAATTGTCCGGTGACTCAGACTGTAGGCGGGAGGAAGTTTGTGAGTTATTGGTATTATTATTTTCGGTACTGGATAGTAAAGGTGGCGGTGTAGAGGAATCATCGACGACAGATCTGGGGGATTTACATATTGAGGTCATTTTATCGGAATTATTGTTGTTGTTATTATTATTTTTCAAAAGCATAAGGGGCCCCGTTAAATGATTGTTATTATTGGCCGCATAAGCAGCAGCCGCTGCAGCACTATGATAATCCAATAATTGATTTTGATAATCCATTTGTGAAGGATCTGGAAACCCATTACCTATATGATTTTGATGATGATGCAAAGGTGGACTGCGGTTCAAAAGATTCACTGAAGGCGTGTTATTTGGTTGGGCAGCCGCCGCAAATGAATGATGTCTCATGTAGGGATTAATCAAATCCATGTTGTCGTTATCGCTTGGAGTATTGTGGGAATTGGTGAGAGAACTATAATCCGAACTTTCTTCAAAACGTTCGTTGAAACGTGAGTATAAACTAAGAGGTGCTTGTACCGTCGGCGTTTGCAAAGGCGAAGAGAAACCGTTTATACCGGCGGCTACGGCAGCTTGAAAAGCGTTAAATGTCGTCGAGGAACGTAAGGCTAAATTAAAAGCAGAAGTTTGCGATAGTTGAAAAGATTTGTTGACAATCGAGGCTGGAGTTGTAGTTGCAGAGGCAGTAGATAAAGGTGAAACTATTTGAGGCGTAGAAGCGATTTCGTTTTGTGAAGCAAGCGGACATTCCGAGCCCGTGGGCGTTTGATTTATGTATGGACTATCCAGGTTGAACTTTCGTTATAGTAAAAAAAATTAATTATTTTTTTCAATTTTTATTGAATTTTTCTTTTTTTATTTTATTTGTTATTTCACCAATTAAAGCACTATTTGCTGAGCAAGTTAATAATTTCTTTATTAATATATTGTATTTCTTTCAATTGAACCACATCTTTTTATTTACACTTGATTATTTTCCAATTCATTTTATTTAACTTTCATGCTTAATCTCTATTAAATACACATTGAACTCGTTTTCCCATTTTTTTAATATTATTATAAGTATTTTTTTTTTCTTTCATGGATATTTAACAATTTGCTTTGTTAATACGTTTCTAATATGAACCCGTTAAGCCGTCCGTTTGTTTAGGCCTATAACTACAGAATGATTTCGAATTGTAATTGAATTTTGTATGCGAACGAGTTTTCTTCACTGTTTTAACTGAGTGAGTTTGTAACAAAGCGGCAAATAAACCCAAAATAAAATTATATCAAAATCATGTCTTTCCAAAATCCACCACTACCATCGCTCGCGCACTTTTGCCAACAAAATAAAAACAATGTGAAGAGACATGAGTAGAAAACATGACAGGCGTTTCAATTTGCCATTAAAAATAAAATGTTACTCACACACTTGCATACACAGGAAATCTGGTTTTAAAATCATGCTCAATTGATTTCAATTCATTTAAAATGAGTTTTGACTCTCCACTAACAGTAATCCAGTTCTCTCGTTCTGTCGCCTTCTCATACTTGCTAATCTGTATAGACTAAAGTGAGTGGCGAAAGTTAAAACGAGACAAACAATATTTTCATAATTTAACTCTATTATTGCACTTAGTAAATCAAGGTAGTGAAAGAACAACAATGGCAACAGAAATAATACGGAATAAAATAATTTCAAACTGATTGTCTTTACTAAATCTCTGTTATTCTGTTTCCAACAACTTCATCGACAAAATGAGAGTTGCTAATGCTAAAAAAAAAATATTTAGAAGAAAACGCTAAAAAGTCAATGAATATTTTTCACATGATATCTTAGTAGATTTAAAAGTTGAACGGAAGCCTTTAGCAACTAATAACAAGGAAAGAAAAATTAATGTTCGATTGCACTATGGGGCTTTTTTAGGAATTAATTTATTTACATATTCATATTTATTCTTGTAAATAAATTTTCCCAGTATGTAGTTATGAATTCAAGTTGAATAATATTGATCATAAAAAAAAGTTCATTGATATAACGAAAAGTTACTTATATATTATGAATTTTCCCCTTTTTACATAAATATTATATAATTTTTATAGGATTTTATGTATAAATTAATGAGTAATAAATAAACAAAATAAAAACAAGTTCGTAATATTTATAAAAGAAATGCATAGATCTTATAAATTAAATATTTAGAATGTTCCCTCACAAGTTCTTAATTCTAGGAAATTATTTACCTTTAAGAAATTGGAAAATGTTCACAATATTTTTAATATGAGTGTAGCACAAACATTTACGAAATTTTTCTTTGAAAATAGAAACATTTCTGATAGAAACTAACGTTTTAGGCTTAATGAGTGATCTTGGGTATGTCATGTGTCAGAACAGTAAAAACAATCAATCATGTTATCTGTTGTTTGAATATTTTTGTTATGCAATCACGCTTGAACAGAAGAACAGATTTATAAAAAGCTGAGAAATGGACATTCAAAATAAAAATTATCTTGCGGGACGAATCTGGAAGTATTATTTTGCTAAATAATTTATACCTATTATTAAGCTAATGAAAAAATATTTTATAGAGAATTCTTTCATAGCTGCATAGAAAATAAATTAGATATTGAGCGATTCCATTTAACTTTTAATTTGTAATACTTTGGCAACCCTATAACGTATAATGGCTCAAAATTAATTTGAAACTTAATAATTTTTTAAATTTACTGCTTGTTCGTCGATATCGAAAGAAAATTTTCTTTCGTATAATTACATTTAAAACAAAAACAAAATTTTGAAAGTTGTTTTTGTTTCAAAGGTATTAATTCGAAAGAAATTTTTCTTTCGATATCGACAAACAGGCAGAATGCAATTACTATATTATAAAATTGAATCCGCACTGTTCCTTATTTTCAATACGCAACTTTTTCGCATGCGACTTTCTTTCGGTGACTGGGAAAAGCAGCAACAGATATATCTACAAAATTTATACAAGATAACAACAAATATTATCAGGTTTTTATGCATAACTGCAATTGAGAAACACTTCTGGTCACATCAAATGCAAAATGAACTTTTTACAAGACTGGGAGCAAACAGCGGTTTATCAGTTTATGTATTTATTTAAGTATGTATGTTTGATCCTTTGTGCCACTCTAGAGTCTAAGAACCTGGAACGATTTTGACATTTGTTACTGGCTGGCTTCGCCTACTAAAGCATTCTGCATTTCCGGCCTTCGAACGGTCGCGATGGATTTCCGCCCTGAGGTATGTTTGAAGCCGGCCTTGCATTTCTGCATTGCTGGCATTCGTTAGGGCGCAAACCTAATCTTATTTCAAACAATTATTATAATTTTTTTCCATAAAAATTAGTATTTTTGTACTTATATCATATTTTTGGGAGTTAGTCCTAAAAATTGGAACCTGTTTCATTTCGAGTTTCGAGATAAATTTAATTTTTTTTTGTTAAATATATTATTTGAGACATGTCTCGATATTTTATATCAAAGAATTTTAAAAAGTTTTGTTTGTTGAAATTCTTTAATTTTTTGGATTTATTTTATTAGTTCCATTTCATTGGGACTTATTTCTTTGGGCGTTATTTCATTCGAACCTATTTCATTGGTGTTATTTCATTTAGGCTAAATAAATATTTATGGCCTTATTCACAAACACTTAATAAAGTTAAGTGTACATTAAAACCGGTTTTCCCATATAAAAATCCAACATTAAACCTACAATAACCATATTATTCGTTCGTGAATAAGGCCATTTTTATTTAGTCGTTACGCTTATTTCGCCACATATTACTTGGTTTGCGCCAGGGTTGCCAGAGAAGACATATTAAATGTGCTAGATTGCCAAAAACAAAGTGCTAAAATGTTCTATGGTTAAAAAAATAGTGCTAGTTTTTGTAACATTGCTTTTTAATAATATAGTCAAAAAAAATTACATTTCAGACATCTGTACATTTTTTAAAAATTTTAAATTTAAAATATTAAATTTCTTTAATTTTATTTGATATTTTAGTTATATAAATATATTTACATACAAAATTAATTTTATTTAATATAAAAACTTTTAAAGGTACACATACGAGATCAAATTTTTGTAGTCGAAAGGCTTTAACATAATTTAACCATATTATTTGCATCTTCCTCGCGGAATAACTCATTTTGTATATATATTGAACTGATTTTTTTTACAATATCCTCCTGATATATGTATGTATCTAAGGCAGGGACACAAGTTTTATGCTCAATATTTATTTATAAAAATCTTCAAAGAATTATTGTTCACGGCATTTTAAAATAAAAATCTCTTATAAAGAGTTAAAAATGAGGAATATTTTGTTGGTCTTCTTATAACTATTATAAAAGATTTTAATTTATTTAGTCTTTCATAACACTTATAAAAGAACTTTATGCTTTCAGCCTTCTCATAACCATTACAGAAGATTTTTATTTTTCTAGGACTTAGTGTGAGCAAGCTCTAAAAAGCCATAATTAAATAATGGCTATGCAAAGACCGAAAAAATAAAAATTGGTAAGAGAAGACCAACATAAATAAAAAATCATTCATAACAATTATGAGAGGACCAAAAGATTTTTAGCTTTTTCTAATCGTTCTTTAACCAATTGAATATTTAAAAAATAATAGCAGTTATTTTGGGTCCCTGGTCTAAAGTATAGCAGCATACGTTGTGTAATTTCACGCCCTCTCTTATTCGTATAACCGGAAATAACAATTCTTTCAGGCATGTTCTGAAAATCACATTTTTCAAATCACATGTGATTTTAAAACTAATAATGGTCATGCAGATATTTTTTCACTCTTCCTTTAAATTTTCCTTTTGCACAGAGCATCAAATATAATTTTTTTTTAATGTTAACAAACATATGATTTATATATTTTTCACTATGTACTTCTAGTTTGGCGTTTTAACTCATTACTTTTTTTTTAAAGAACAAACACAAACCTCTGATAGAAATTTATTGTATATGATTTTGAAAACGTCTGCAGGGCCATTATTACTTTTGAAATCACATGTGATTTGAAAAATGTGATTTTCAGAACATTCCTGTTTGTTTCGTATATTTCAAAGATGTAAAAAACCTACGACAAAGTTGCAGAAAAGGTAGCATATATACATACATATATGTACGTTTTTATACAGTGAGAGTGTATATACTTAACTTGATATTATGTATATGTATGATTTTTTTTTTAATAATTCTGCTATCTAAAAAAGTGCTAAATAAGTATAAAAATATGCTAAACTAGCATTTAGCATTTTCTTTTAAACTCTTAGTGCTAGTTTAGAAAAAATAATGCTAGATCTAGCACTAAAAGTGCTAAAATGGCAAGGCTGGTTTGCGCCGAGCTTTGAGTAAATTAAATTCTAAGAAGCAAAAACACTCCATTGATAACATTGTTTACCGACATCTAACAAAAAGTTACAAGTATTCTATTTAATAGACCCATCTGTGTGGAGGGAATTAAATGGAATTGGTACAGATACATTTGCTATGATAGGAAGGAATAGCAACAAAAATATCAACAAATAAACTTGAAAAAAAAACAAGGAATGTGATTTTTATTATGTACGTCATTAAAATGCACTAATGTACGGTTTAAATACCCACTCATGTTTTAATACAGCGTACCAGCATGAGTACATTCTCTTACTCGAAAGAAAACCGGAAAAGAGGTAAAATCTCGGTCTTTGTGTGCGTGCGTTTATAAACAATGGATGCGACTAAAAAAAAGGAGGTGTTTCAAGAATTTTTTTCCTGGTTTTCCGTTCATCTTCTTTGTTTTTCAACTCTATTCTTCTCATCAACTGCGTTTTGTGTTTATTTGTTTAAAATGTAATAAATATTGAGTGGCAGTCAATGTTTTTCGGTTTTTTATTTCTTCTTTGTCTGGTACATACATACATATGTGATATCTACTTGCACCATACACATACATACATATAAATTGTGTGGCAATAAGGAAAAAGTGTTTAAGCACTTTTAAACTTTCAAGTGGATTTTTAGAAATGTATTCTTATTAAAATTGATAACTTCGTTCTGCATTTCTTCTAATATATGAATACATCGTTATGTACTCTATATGTTATACCTTTTAAGCTATTATTCCATATCAGATTATAAGTTTAAAATAAGATAAGCAGCACGTCACAAAGTTATAGCTTCCTGAAAATTTTTTAAAATAATTTAAACTTTGTCCAGGTGTACTTCTAAATAGGTATCGCTCCTTTATTGCAACGCAGTCTCATATCGCAAAAAACGTGATTTTTGAGTTAAGAACGCGGAATTATTCATCGTATCATTCTTTATCTTGTGTGATTCATATAAATATCCATTTTACTCGCCTTTTTATTTTTCCATTAAGGTGTGTGTAAATTAAAAACTTTAAACTCGTTTTCTGAACAATGATATGAAGATTAAAATGTGATATTAACCTGAATTTAGCTTATGCCGAATTAAGCACTTATTCCTTTTTACCACATAATGGTTTACGTAGTGTGTGTAGATGACATACATACACACATACATATGTATGTATGTATGTTCTTATGTATGCGAGTGTAAACCTTTAGTATGATACATATAACGTATGTATGGATGTGTGTATGCTCGTATATATGTACACACATTCATTTGTATATAAAAGTTGCTTTTTAATGAAGTACTTTATTATATACCTACACTTTTTTACAAAAATAATCATACTAAGCATAATCAAAAGAAAAAAAAAATAACTAAACATGTCCGTAATTGATTTATTTTATTATAATTGTCTTTGGCTTATTAATATGCATGAAAAATGTAAATAAATTGCATTTTTAATCTATTTTCCTTGCTGTCTTTAGGTATGTATGTACATACATACATATGTACACGGTTATGTGCAAACGAAGTAGTATTAAAATTTTTTGTTAAAGCCGTCGGCATTTGTAGTGAAAAATTATCTACATATATGTAAACTAATAGATATCTATCGGTGTACAATGCGTTGATTTAACATTAGTGTTCGATCGAACGTACTTTTTTAGATGGAACTCGAACTTCGGTATGTTTGTCAGTTTGAATAGAAGCAGTTTTAATATTTGTATTTTTCTTTTCCATTTAATAAAAACAAAACTAAGTCCCGATCGAGACTTTCAGTTTTTGTTGCCGCAACTTCTTATTTTTTAGTGAGAAAGAGCGAGAGAGAAATGTAAAATGTATATATTTCTATTTAAACACTCTCCCAGAGACTCAAGAATTGCTGCAACAAAAATTGCAAGTAGGGACCGGGGCTAACGGGAATAAAAACGTTTTATTTCGACAACGTTTTACTTAGTGTATTTTATAGGGTTTCATTTTTGGGTATCTTTGATAATACAAAACACACATGTAGATATAAAAAAGAGCTATCCAAAGCTCGAACATCAGCCGAACGAAGGCTTTTGTCCGAAACCGAAACCAAGCCCGAGCGTTCGATTAGACTCTACTTAATATGGAAAAAGCCGCATCTCGATGTTTCCAAGTTGTGTTTTAACGTATTTTTAAAGTCTTCTTATACACACAAAAAACTAATATTCATATTATTAATGAAAGCCGTTCATAATTATTTTTTTTGTTCATAAAATCCATGCAATTTCATAATCTACACGACTATAAAAATATTCCAAAAATATTTTATATTGCAATCTATTCGGTTGCACAGACTGTCCATGCTTTTTGAACTGGCCTACGTGGGTCCAGATAGGTTCCTCTTTGTTGAACTGAGTTGTTGCTGACTACTTTTGACGTTTAAAAACTGAATAGTCATTTGTGCGATTATAGAAGGACTCGAAAATAACGCACACTTTCGCTCCAAAAAAAATTAATGAAAATAAAATAACAAATTTACAACAATCACAAATAAAATTTGTAGATCATACAGATGCTTGAAATGAGGCTGTTTTGAAACTAGTTTTAAATAATATTTCAGAAGATGAAAAACTGATTTAAGATAACAAAATGTACAGCGATCGCGATTAGATCATGTATTAGATTGATATAATACCGTTTTCGGCATTGAATTGGAACAATATTTCGTTCAGCTGGATGTTGATTGTTAATGTGCTTTTAGTCATGCTAAACCAGTTTATTCGGTTTCCCTGCTGCCGCTCAAATTAAGTTATGATATTATTTGTAATTCTATTTGTAACATTCAATAAATAAACGATTAAATAAATAAATATACAAATAAATGGAGAAATAAATAAATGAATAGGTATGTAAAGGTATATCAATAATTTGTAATCCAAAGCGACTGAAAAATAAATGAGTTGAAAGTAATCGGGAAAGCGAGTCCTAAATGATTTATCAAGAAAAAGTTAGCATTCTATCGCCACAAAAGTATTATTTATGTTCAGAAAACGATCATTTTATCTCCGCAGACGAGTCAAAATAATTCAAACTGCTAGCTGGCATTTCATATCTAAATAAATAAAACATACATACATACATATCGTCATATGAATTCATAAAAGCCCTAAGTTGCATTGAACAAATTTTAGAGGCCAAGCAAAACACTCCCTAATATGGAAAGTCAACCAACATTTTTAAAAATTTTTTCATTTTAAGCTTTTTATTAGGGAATTAGTACAATATTCAAAAGTAAAATTTTCCAGAGACATGTATTTTGATATGGTGCATCGTAATCAGTCAAGAAGTCGATTTGAATTTTTCTTTGTAACTTAGGCCTTTTTTGAAAACATATGACGATATGTATGTATGTGCATACAAAAACTAATTGTTTGATTCTTGTAATCCCAACTGTTGTAAATACGACTGACAAATGACTCAAAACGAATTCGAAAGTGGTTAGAAATACGATTAAAATGTAAAACGAAAAAGACTCGCTAATTATTATAAATATTACGGAAAAATTACTTCAAAATTAGCCGAAACTGAACAGATAAACGAGTGGTGAAGTATCATCCTTACAAAAAATTCATTTATGATAAAAATTAATGAGCTGATTTATTATTGTTTTAATCGCGCAGAGGAATCATAAAAGACTCAAATACGATCAATAATTTCCTAAAATGCTATACATACATGCGTGCATATGCATGTATAAATTAATGTTACCCGAAATTCCCAATCTGCAATCTACTATAAATGAATATTAAAATAAGTAAGCAGTAATATGCTAAATTTGCACGAATATAAAGAAAACATCCCTCTATTATTGTGGTTCTTGTTTATGATTTCATTATAGACTATAATAATTATTACATTATTTTATGCTGCTGGTTGGTATTATTGCTGCCATCGCTCGTCTGGAACTTAAATATGTCTCACCAAACTTGAGATGACATTTGTACATGTTCAAAAACATGGCACTACTGCATTTTTAATGTCAGAATTTGTTATACAAAATGCAACAGACACACGCACACAAATAAAAACATACTAACTACATATCATCAACAACTGTCTTTAAAGCTACTAATGTTGTTACTGTTAAAATTGTTGTTTCTGTTGTTGCTTCAGCTACTGTTGTTTCAGGACATGAACATGTAGCTCCATTTAATAATAAACTTCTTGCATAAAATTTAATTTACTCCTCTTATTCAACTACATACATACAAAAAAAATAACAACACTATAATACACATTTATGCACTCATGCTTAAAAACACAAGAACATTTATACATACATATATCGCAACAACGAAACTTGAGCAAATGTAAAAACAAAAAAAAAACAAACAATCTACTAACCATTTGTGTACTTGAAAATAAACGATTATTAAAATTCTTATTGGATGCGCCATTGTTAATGAAACGGAAACGAAACGTTTTGAGTTTATTCATTATAAAAACACACCTCTTTAACTAAAGAAGTATATTTCTCCTTATCACTCCAAATCTCCTTGCGAGTAAGATTCTTTTCTCTCTTACTCATTGCAATGAATGTTGGAACTACCCGCCATTGTTGTTGATAAAAGTACTCAAATTGTCAACTTATTTTTCAACTACTACAGACAGCAGTGGGGAGTAAAGATATATATTCACCTCATTGTGAGAGTGCGAAGAAGAGAGTTGCCGTGCACATTTTTTATAGATATTTAAAAAATAAATCGTTTTTGGAATAATAATTTATTACAGCTTAATTATTTAATAAATTTATTATTCGAGATATGTTGTGATATATTATTTTAAATAATTTCAATAAGTTTATTTAGAATCCAACTTTTATTGATAACTCATTTCTTCCTAAAGCAAACACACATCTCAATACAGTGTTATAAGCAGCGTTGTCAACTTTTTATAACCAAAACGCGTCATACATCTTCTCAAAACGCTCTAAATCGCGCTAAATCATGGCGTTGACAGATTTTTTAACGAAAAGCGCGCTATTGCCAAGAGCGCTAAGTTAAATTTTGATGAAAATCGATGCATACTATATTAGAGAAATTCCAATATTTATTGAAGCAAAATAATAATTGTATATAGAAGGTACATATATGTACCTATAGGTTTTTAAATTCATTCAGGTACATAAAGTTGATACTTGCAGCTATTAACAATATTCTTTTGGTATATCAGTAAAAATCTTAATTAGTTTTAAACATTACATAAAATTATACGTGTTAACGTTACAAAGATTCATTATAAATTATCAAATGTTTATTAAAGGTTTATAAAACAGTTTTACATACAAAATTTCTTTCATAAACCTATTATAAACTTTTGTTAAATATTAAAAATAAGGAGTTAATATGTTCATTGATTAAAAGCTTCAATAAGGAACTTTTTAATATTATAAAAATAAAAATACACCGTCTGGCCCAGTTTCTGGCCACAAAACGGATTCTATGTAATACTTCAAATTGTTATAGGATTCATTTGAATTCATTAACTACTTAAAACGTGCAAATTCAGCGCGTTTTCTATTAAGCGCGCTAAGACGAAAAACAGCGCGTTCGACAAAGTTAAATGAGCTAAATCTAGCGAGAAACGAGCTAAATTGGCAACGCTGGATATAAGTAGGTTATAGCTCTGAGCGTTGTTCCTCGAAGCAGCATTGGCAGTCACACAACTTCGGTATTTCGAATTAAAAGGGCTTCCTAAAAAGCATGACAGAAGTCATGTAGTTTGTTTATCCCCACATATCTAAAATACTAAAAACCTTTGAAATCAGTCAGCATTTAAGAAAGTTATTTATTGGCCCCACAAAGTTTTTCACACCGGAGCCAATCAATATTCGCTCCCTGTACCTCCGTCCCTGGTTCAGCTACAGGCTTCTTTAGACACGATTTCAAATATTTGTCTTCTCCTGCATTTTAATTTTCATACAAATCAATTCAGTATTTTAGAAGTTTCACACTTATTACAACTTTTTTTTTTTAATTTACACCATTCTGTGTCATGTATTTCAACTAGTCTATCCTGTGATTTTAATGAAAAGGATAACAGACTAATTAGTCTATTGTCCTCTTTGATTCCGTGGCTTACCTTTCCTGCCTCGAGAATCATTATCATGATCACGTCACTCTAATCGGTGGAAGAAGGTTGCCCTTGTAAACAGAAATCGACCGTGGTAAAATATCCTCTGTCGTCTGGTCCTGCTGACGTGAAAGGCTTAAAATAATTCACATACCTCATTAATTAAATTTTATTCTATACTATCTGAGTTCTTATCGCTAAAAGAGAATCCGGTATGCAAATTTTAATATTTCGTGCGATCTGAATTGAAAATAACACCGATTTCTCATTTAAATAATTTGAAATCTGAATTTTAGCCTTAATTTTCACAGAGCGAAAAATTCATCTTTCTTTAGATAATTGACTCTTCGTACGTGCAATTCAGGAAGTAAGTTTTTATGGGTAGTTGTGAGGTTTCGGGCCGGCTTTATTAAAAAACCCGCCGGCACGGTTTCTTAGAGACTTTCGAGACACCACATAAACTTTGCCTAAATTATCTTTTCGCATTTATGATTTCTCTGTTGACAGGATTAAAACTCTGTCGACAGTGAGCGGGTTGTCCATCTCACTTTAATTTCGTTAAATAATCTTTTGCTTTGATCAGAGCTGCTTATGGCTTTAACGTATATTGCGTTCTTCAATGTCCCAGATGAACCGACATTAGAGTTCTTTAGTTCCCATATGGTGTTCACTCTTTCCTTTACGGGATCGGACTAAGATCAACAAGACTTCTGAATTTCTCCCAGTTCGTATTTCAATCATTTTAGTTGTATTGTAAATATTAAAGAGTTCTGTATTGTTGCTACCAAGCAAAACTTTGATGGCAAAGTAATGATATCATTGTACGCAAGTGCTTACCACATTCGCTTACAAATAACTACATACAAATGTCGATACTTAGAAGTCATTGAATCGGTTAACCAATTAATTAGTACCCGATTTAATGTTCGATTAGAGACCAAATAATTTAATTTCGTTCGAATAAACGAGTGAATAAAATTGTTTATAATTGGAGCTTTTTACGGGAATTGCTAAAATTTTAGTATTTTAAATTTTTATTCGCACTTTTTCCCAAAATTAATATTTTACATATTTAGTAAAACATTAATAATTTTGTTATTGGAGGGTATAGCTGGTTCCTATGCGCATTTCACTGTTGCTAATGCAGATCATCAGGGAACTTTACCCAAATATTTCTTAGAACAACTGGAGATATTATATTAAACTTTCATTAAAGCAAATGAAAAGTTTAAAGTTGTAATAAGAACTCAATAATCAACCAATGTTTTCTAAATATGTAAAATATTAATTTTGGAAAAAAGTGCGAATAAAAATTTAAAATACTAAAAATTGTTTATATATAATTAATATTTATACGTACTGTACTGATCCGTTCTGATCCGTTCTGCTAGTCTGATGAATAAATTGTTTCAAATAAAATAGTACTCTCTTAATAAAAAATAATGAATTTATCCAAATATAATTTCTTAAATTAAGAAGATATGGGTAAACTCAGATTTGAACTTAAGCCAACAAAATTTTCATTTCAAAATTGTTTATATATGTATATATTTTTTGTATTTTAAAATATATTTTTCGTGTTCAAGCTAACAGAATTACCCGAAACTATTAGAAAAGCATCAAGAACTTGAAAATATCAAGACTCCAATGGCATAATGGAAGATTTTTAAATGTTTAAAGAAAACAAAAAAAAAATAGAACTGAGAATGGATTCCTTTCTATTTCTCCAACATCTTCGATAAGTGAAAGAATTTTTCGCAATACAATAAAAATATATTAATGACGGCAAATGCCCTTATTCATTTATTTATCCAAGAAATTTCAAATTATTTAAATTAATTCTAATTGATTTACAAATCAAATCAATGTAATTGTCATGTTTGACATGACACTCAACAAAGAATTTATTGCACATTTAAAGAATTCTTTTCGCAAACTTGAAAACAAAATGACAAAAACCATCTGCAAAAAAAAAAAAAAAATTCTAGTTAAACCAAAGATGTTTTATGGCATCACATGCATATAAATAAGAGTTTGATAGTTTTTCGGGGAAACAAAATGACATCTAAACAAATCAAAAAATTTGCAATATGCCAATTTTTTAATAGAAACGTGAATAAACAACCAACCTTAAACCTTAACATCTGAAATAACAAAAACAAATAATAATTTATAAATGACAACAATATCGACATATCAAAAATTGAAAACTTACGTGACTGGTGGTCGGCAAAATGTGCATATAAATGAAATCCTTTTTATTTTATTTTTTATAACTCCAATAAAAAATTATGAAATGGTAATTTTAGAATAAAAAAAAAGAAAGAAAAAAAAACTCAACACATGAGACAACGAACCAACCCACTGAAGGAATACAAATGCCAAATAGTTGTAGCAAAGATTGCTAAACAGAAATAAAAGCAAATGAGACAGTTGAGAAAGAAAACAAAAAATTTAAGCTAAACAATATTCACACCTAGTTTAAGAATCATTCGAAGTAGATATCACATCATACATTCCATATTTGTAGTCATAAAAACCGACATCCATTCCAAATAACATGTCAACTTTAGTTTAAGGAATAACACTGGCATTTTCTTTCGTGTACAGTGGGAGAAAATTGTTGTTGAAAATGGAGTAAGTAGAGAAAGAAAAATGCATTCTGATTTTTTAAAATTCATTATAGTAGTATTTCCTATGGCCGACATGATCGATCATATTCAAGTAATTATATATTAAGGCCCGTATTTATAAAAAATAATTTGTATTTGAAATGTATTTTAGGACAAATTTTTCACACAAATTTTCCTTAATATAGATTTCAAACCCGAATCATTTTTTTCATAAATACGGCAATAAATATTTACATAAATTAAAAAGCAAAACACATTAAAAATAAACATACAATATAAAATTGATTGATTTTAATTTCAATCTTCTAAATACATATTTGTGTATAGAAATACAAATGGATGAAGGAGAAAACCTAAAGTGCCAATTGCCCTTTTTAACGTTTTACCGGGATTTTTAAGGACAGTTCCTTCGAGCAAACCTGAACTTGATCTTTTACCAAAACCTTTAAAACCTTTAATGCCTGTACAATATACTTACTCGTATATGCAAATCAAATAACAACTGTTTTCAAATTTCTTCCCGAATAAAACAAAACTGTAATGAATATCTACTACATCCATATTTAATTCTAATCTCTTTCAACTCTGATTTCTTTTTCTTTTTCAACTTCACTCGTACATGCATATGTACATAATCTTATGAAACTAAGGAAAATCCATGTAATGAAAAGGTTTTGAAGTCTGAAATTTTTGACCCATTTATTTGACCCATTTAGATGATTTTATAATTCCAACATCGTATTTTAACTAAAATTTTGAACAATATTTGATTTAAAAAAAGACATAATAGATACTTTAACAGATAAGGAAATTAGATGCAGTTGGTGAAATTTTATTAAACAATTAATATGTCAACTACGTCAACGTTTATATTCCTATAATTGGACAAACCAAAAGTCAACTACAGAATTTTGTATTCATATTTTTGAGTACAAAAACGCAATGAATGAAAACCCTTTTATGGAATTGTCAACTTTTGTGATGAAATTTATAGTTTTGCCTTTTAGTAACGCTGGTAGGTATAACTATAATAAAAAGTAAAATTAAAAACAGATTTAGTTTAAACACCATGAATTCGATTCTGTACGTCAGATGTTAAAAAAAATTTTAAAAAATTTTAAAAAAATGTTTAACAAAATTTGATAAGAATGTGTAAACCCATTATATTTCTGAAAAGTTGTTATTTTTTTATAATTGTAACATCTTTTCCCCCCTCATAAGACTGTTTAGTTTTAGTAAAAGAACTTTTTGTTTTCCCTTCGAGTTTTATATACATTTTTATGAATGAAATTTTTGCTTAATAAATAATTTTATTTTATTATTGATTGAATCAAAACAATATTTCTATATTATAAACAAATAAACACTATTTAAACTATGGAAAATATCGAAATAATTGAAAGTTACGATTGGAAAGCTATAAAAAAATTAGCTTTATTTTTTGTCTTTAAATTTCCTTCTTTAGCTCTTTATAGGTCTATTTCACACTCGATTTAGCTAATAATATATATTTTAAAATCTGGTCACACTGCTTATTACTCATATAGAAACACACTCTTTGCTTTGCGTATGTTTTTACTTGAACCAATACTTACATAAGTGAATGTACGTGTGTATTTTTAGTTTTTGTGGTGGTGTTAACTTTAGGAGCCTTTTATTAGTTTAATACTGAACCGATATAAATAATATATAGTCGGGTCACTAAAGCTCAACAATGTTTATTATTTGGTAAAAGAAAAGGAAGAAAATCGGCTGGCAAACATATGAGAAAAAGTGATCTAAAAATGTGTCTTTGCCTATTTATATGATGATGATGATGATGATGTATTTGTATTGGGTGCTCATCACAAAAAAATTGCATGTTAGACAAAAGTTTGCAGCTATTGGAATTGGCTGTGAGACAATTTCCAAAGAATAGTATAAAGCTACTTTTTTTTTACTTTTGCTATGAAGATTAAAATAATTTTTCCCACCAAAATGAAAAGTAAAAGAAATAATAATAAATCACAGCATTTTAGGGTATTTTTAGTTCGTGTTACATCACTTGGAATATTCACGGTTTAGTGTTTTCCTTTGCGAACTTTGCGAGCCAGAAAAACTACACACAAATAGAAATATGTTGACAACACTTACTTTTCAGATAATTCTACTGTACGTGAGTTTGTCACTGAACTTCTCCTGAACGGCTGAGCCGATTTGAATGAATTTGGAAACAATTGACCACGCCCATTTCTACGCCCACTTTTTTCCATATATCCAAAATTCCTATATACCATAATTTAAAACTTGATAAGAATGTTCTCTTAACTTGGAATCACTAGAAATCAGTTTTATGGCAAGACAACATTTGCCGAGTCACCTGGTAAATTATAAATTTTATAATAAAAACTGTTAACTATTTTCGGTTTTATTTTTTATTTTGTTAGGAATGTGACTTATTGTTGACAGAAAAATAATAAAAAATCAGTTACGTATTGTCAACATGCGACCATCGGAATGTATGAGAAAAAAAAAAGATAAATTTTTTCGGCTTTTATAAAATACCAATTGATTTTTTTATCTATTTTTTCTGAGTGTAGAGGTGTTTTACAACCCTTTTCCAATTATATATATATTTTTTGTAACATATGCTGAATCCATGCAACAAATTTCATTCTAATCTTGGACTTTTTATAACTATAAAATAACCAATAACTTTTTTATTTTCCTATAAAAACTTTTTTGGTCATCATCTTCCATAATCTTTATAATATTTTTGTTATCATTTTTCAGTAAATCCTAATTTAATATGTACAAATGTTCCTTATCAAACACAGATTGTTGTTTACTCCTCGTAACTCATTTTAATGGTCCGTGGTACAGACACAAGTATGTGTTGGCCATATTTTGGTTGATGCATGTTTTCATTCCATTATTTAGAGGAGAATGCTGAATGCGGTGTTGCCCTTAAGTGAACATAAACTGATGTTAATTTTGTTATATACATTTTAAGGGTTATTATAATTGGTTATTAATAACACGGGGTAACAAAGATTTAAGAGAATGGATTTGGTAAATCAGCTTTTGATTAATTTCCAATTGATTTTAAATAAAATTTCCATTTAAGTTTTGCTGATTTTTCTATTTTCTGCGATTTTTTATTTATTTATTTTTTTTTGATATAAGGATGGTTTCATGAGAGTTCCTTTTTAATTTTAATATTTTTTTTCCTATATGCCGTTGGTGAAATTTTGGATTTTGTTGAATTTTATTGTTTTAATTTGTTTGGAGTTTCACATTTTTGGCTGAAATTTTGATTTTTGTGAGCAATTTGTATTTTGGTGCTGTTTAATAATTGTATACAAGCAAACGTTTTAAAACTATCAGCCTTACAGATTTGCTAAGTAAAAAATCGTGTAGCACCGTGTAATCTAATCAAATAACCAACCGTAGCCACAGTGTAACAAGTGTGCTACTGTTTTTTTTTTTTGTTCAAATCTAAAAAAAGGGTTAAAAATTTAAATCAATTTCTTTGCCTTTTTCAATCATTATGTGGTCAATGGAATAAGGAAGATGACGATGGAGGTGGTGTTGGCGGCGAGAGGTTGGTATTTGTTTATTTTATTTTTATGCGGTCTGAAGTTTTTTTTTTGAGCAAACAAACATAGAAATTTGTATGCCCTAATCCTTGAAATTGTTAAAACGTGCGTGTCAAATTTTATTTCCTGCCCGTATTGGACGATTTGTAGTTGCTGTTGCAAGGTATTATTCAATAACCCCTTTTTTACTAAACGGACATGCTCGCACAAATAACTGCATGTTATTTTAGCCATTCGAAAGCCATAAAAAATCTTTTAGAATTTTATTTATTTAATGTTCAGTTTTTGTTTTTTTTTTTACAGGAATCAATAAAAATGTTTTAAATGATTTTGACACCCATCGGAAATAGTTTTTAGTGAAATATCAATTTCATAAATAAGATTAAAGAACAAAAGAAGGACATCAGCAAATATAAAATTTTTAGATGGTAGTACTAGTTTAAAAATGGCAGCATGTTGCACCAACAATGAATGATGAATGATGGCGGAAACAATAAGTTGAAAAAAAAAATGTTTGCAATTTTAGAGTTTTTAAATTTTACAATATAAACATTTTAACAGCAATAAGAGTCAAATAGATTGCAATATTTTCAACATTTTTGATCGATCGCAGATCTAATGAGTGGAGCAATTTTATGAAATACAGCTTTTGGATATCATAGACTTCATCAATAAGTTGCCACAAGAATAGCTCACAATAAATTACCGAAAACTTTTTCCAAGTCTCTTAAGTTTCTTAAGTTTTTCATTATAATTGTATTCAAACTATTTTTCCCAACGCACTGTGGTAGTTTCCGCCAAAAATGTAATACATTTTTTTATTTCATTCTTTAAAGTTATAAAATTTGGTTCGCAGTTCCGTTTAAATAAATGTACTCAAATTTTTCCTTCACCTCAAATACCTTTTGGTAACTGATTTTAGTTGTTCTTTGATCTCGTAAGGTACATATATCAAACTATAAACAAAAGTATGCGATTTCTTGCGATCGGAAAACGTATTTTTTATTTCAGCTGGGTCATTGTAATACCAGTCACTAAAGTTGTGACAGATCCAACTTCCTTTCAACGCATCCAGAAATATTTTGCTAGAATTCTGGGTTGATTTTCGTTGATTTCTTAATGTGGCTCCCAAATGTTTTTGGGTAAAAATACTTAAAAACTCTGCAATATACATTTTTGCCTAAAATAATCGTTCCGATTTCAATTTAAATATTATCTTCTTTAATTTGAGTTAATTTTTTTTAAATGTTAATGTTAAAAATGAACCCGATTTGTTATAACACAAATATGTGCAATTTAGGAACATTGCCTGATTTTGAACTGATATCCCATCATCTGACATGCCGACAAATTGATCTCCTCTATCAAATGACCTTTCAAATAAAGAACGTATTTTCAAAAGCTGTCCACAATTGGCGAAAATATCTCAGTTAATTTTCATGTGAGTTGACACTAAAAATGTGGAAAAAGTTACAGTGGAGCACGCTTATAACGCACACCAGCGTTAACAAATTATCGACTATAATAGGCTTTTTCCACTGACCTACATCTTTTATTTTTCATCAATTTGCAAAGATGTTAACATTTTCCGAGGGCAACAATTCTACAGCTACAGAAGATGGATCTTTTCTCATATTTTGTTTCACCTTACATTTTTCGTTATTTTAATTGTGGGCGTCTAAAAATCGTCTAAATTTGAATCCTAAAAAATCTAAACGTCTAGTGATTTATAAGAAAACTATACATCCATCTATAGAACATGATATTGTAATTGACAAACAAAACATTGAATTAGTAAATACAGCAAAAATCTTGGAATTGTATTTAATAATAATCTGAGATGGTCGAGTAATGTCAATTCACTGTTTGTTAAATTATATGCTAAATTGAGGACATTATGGACTGTTCAATGCTTCACGCACGTCCAAACTTTATATGG